>CM023095.1:36473693-36926612 GCA_013103745.1 Gardenia jasminoides
AAAATTAAATACCCCATCTAGAGAAGCTAGTGTATGTGTCAGGTAACCCCAATTTATAATATATACTAATACTTGCGCGTCTTCAACATCTGAAATGCACTTGAACTGAAGTGAGAACCATAGGATTATTACTCCAATCAAAACACAATCTTAGTCGAGTATCGTAATGGTAACGGGCAGAATTTTGAGCTAAAGCCTCTATTGGTAATGATGCTTTACCGGTGTATAAAATGTTACACTTCTAATAAGTTTTCTTAAAATTGGGACAGAAGGACTGTTGTTCATGACACTACGTTTAATTCACTTAAAAATTACTGTCAATTATTATCATACTTAGTTCTACAATAACAGTTTATGTGGTCAAGATAAGCTTGACTACCAAGAACGGATTCACTACCTCAAAAAAAATATGTGCTTTAATCCCGCCATGTAAATGTTATGTTAGTGGACGATCTATAAAATCCCTTGAGGCCAATTTATAGTTTTAGGTACTTATTAGTGGTGGTAATCGGAACCAAATCCATTCAATCATAAAAAAAGTTTAGGTGTGCAAATTCCAATAAACCTAGAAAATAAGTAACTACAAACTCCACCCACATGACAATTGACGCATATAACAACCAAGGTTGGCTTCACATTAACGCGTAAAATCCAGCCCTAACACAGCCGGACCTTTGTCCCTTAATTTCCCCACTTTCACCTGCGGGTGACCAGCCACTACTTAACCATTCAATATTATTTTCATTTAAACAAATCCACCAAATCGAACAATTCTACAATTACCTAAACCCCCTCAATTCCTCAGATTCAATCAATCAACGTCGGTGCTCCAAAAAGAGCAAAAAAGAAAAGAAAAAAAAAAGAAAAAAATACGCACTCACACACTAATACTCATTCCGAGAAACCACCAGCTGTCCAGCAAGCTCCTCCTCAGCTCCTTCTTTTTCTTCTTCTTCTGCTCTAGTCTAAACTCTAAACCCCAAGAAATTCTTGAGACGAAAGAGCAAATTTCAGCTTATTGTAGAGGAAAGGAGAAGAGAGAAATCCATTCAACTAAGGTTGTGTTTCGTTGGTGTAAATTGACTGATGGGCCAAGAGAATTTTACACCTCAAGGCCTGGGCCTGGGACCTGACGACAGCAGCAGCCGCCACGGCCAACGGCGATGGGGAGCTAGAAGCCGCTCCTCCTCCGTAATCCCACGTGGGCGGCAGATCTCCAAGACTTTTAACAATATAAAGATCACGATTCTATGTGGGTTTGTGACAATCTTGGTGCTGCGTGGCACCATTGGATTTGGGAACTTGGTTTCCACCGAAGCTGAGGCCGAGGGAGCAAATGATGGAGGATATTAACCGGATCCTGGCGGAGATCCGGTCGGATGATGACCTGGTTGATCTGAATGACCCGACTTCGACGGTGGATGAAGAGGTGGTGGTGGTTGATGATAATTCTAACGGGACTTATTCGTTGGGACCGAAGATTAGATTGGGACGAGCAAAGAAAGGTATGCTGTCGAAAAACCTGAGTTTCCGAATTTTTTACGGAAAGCCTCGGATTTTGCTTGTCACTGGCTCCCCTCCCAACCCTTGTGATAATGCGATTGGGGATCATTATTTGTTAAAGGCAGTCAAGAATAAAATTGATTATTGTAGGATTCATGGGATTGAGATTGTGTATAATATGGCACAGTTTGATAAGGAAATGGCGGGATATTGGTCGAAATTGCCTTTGATTAGGAGGTTGATGTTGTCTCATCCTGAGGTAGAGTGGATTTGGTGGATGGATAGTGATGCTCACTGACATGTCTGAAACCCGGTTACTAAGTATAATGAGCACAATTTGGTTGTTCATGGGTACGAGGATTTGTTGTTTGAGCAGAAGTCATGGATTGCGTTGAATACGGGTAGCTTTTTGCTTTACGTAATATTGAATAGTCAGTGGTCTCTGGATTTGTTGGATGCTTGGGCACCAATGGGGCCTAAAGGGTCTGTTCGTGATGAGGCTGGGAAGATTTTGACGGCCAATTTGAAGGGTAGGCCAAAATTTGAGGCAGATGATCAGTCTGTTTTGATATACTTGTTGATTACGGAGAAGAAAGAGTTGATGGATAAGGTGTTCGTTGAGAATCTGTATTATTTGCACGGTTATTGGGCAGGGTTGGTGGATCGGTATGAGAGATGATTGAGAAGTATCATCCGGGATTGGGAGATGAAAGGTGGCCTTTGTTACGCTGGGTGTAAGCCTTGTGGGAGCTTATGGGGACTATCCAGCTGAGCGGTGTTTGAAAAGTATGGAGAGGGCTTTCAATTTTGCAGATAATCAAGTTCTGAAATAGGGTTTAAGCATGGCTTGGTGATTATTATCAGATGACTGGCTCCACTGGTGTCTGTAGATCAGTTTGATATCCGACATTCAATGCATAGCAGTTGATCCCCGGCTAGTCTGTCCATCTGGAAGAATTTATAGGTATGTAGTTTAGTTTGGCATCGATGCTTGCTTCTTAGTTCAATGACACTTGAAAATCAAGCTGATTCTATTTTGTCTCTCGTCGGATGCTTGTTTCTTTAATCTTTAAAGGTCATTGCTTCTTAGTGTTTTTTTTTGACTGGTGTTTGAGTATTTAAAGCTATTGTTTATGCTGTTGACTTGGCCGAAATTCTTTGAATTGGTCTGATGTGTTTCTGGTGATTTTCAATAACTAGTGATGCAAAATTTTGTATGTCATGTTTGTTTGGTCAGGGATGATTCTTTGATTTTTTCAGTCTGAAGGCTTGTAATATGGAAAAGTTTGGTAACTGGTTTGGTCAGTGATGATTCTTTTGATTGTTTCAGTCTGAAGGCTTGTAATATGGAAAGTTTGGTACCTGGACACTAAGACAATCAATAGAAAAAAATGTGAATGAGATGAAGTATGGTATGTAGATAACACTTGAAATCTTTGGATCCGATGTCTTTGAAAGATTACCTTCTTCTTATACTATTGTTCTATCTTATTTGGTTAAGAGCAGTAATAAATTTTTTTCTGAGGGATGAATGGCTTCTCCAACTTTCTCCTTGGAAAGATAAGAAGTTTGATTTTAATAAAGAAAGAGCAGTCCTGAAACAAAAACGAATTTGTCCTGTAGAATGTCAAATTATTGAAACGATTTTCATTTATATGAATAGCATCGTACAATTTAGCTTCAATTTCATGGGCAGATCTTCCAATGAAATCAAAGCATCATGTAGATATGCTATATATTTAGTTGCAGTCATAGATAGGCTTCCTTGTTGGTTTCAGCCTGTATGGTCCTTTGTCTTCAGTAACAATGAATTGCAGATTAACTTATTATATTGTCCAATTGTTGTTTTACTTTCTATATGTGAATCTCCTGGTCTTACATAGTAATTCTAATCTTATTAGTAATCATCTGGCGTATAGGCCGGTTCTGTAATATTCATGTGTCTTAATTCTAATCTTATTAGTAATCATCTAGCATATAGGCAGGTTCTGTAACAATGTAAAGTGTTCTTGAGTTGTTGGTTTCTTATTCAAATAATAGATAGTTGGTGTCAAAATTGTGGAATTTGGCAGGGATGTAAGGAATAAGATTGTGAGTATTGGAGTTCATAATGCTAGTTACCGTGAGTGCAAAGTTTAAACTTGCATGTGCTATTACATATCGGTTTAGATATGAATTCTTGTAATGTACAACTGCAATTATGGCAACTGTCGTGGGATGTACCTTATTCTTCTTTCTTGGCTTTTTATTTTGGTTTTCAGAAGTGTCTTTACTGCAACAATTTCTTCAACCAGATACTTGATATTTTTTTTTTCTTTTTCTTTTTTTTTTTTTTTTTGGGGTGGGGGAGGGATTGGTGATTGGTTGGATGATTCAGGGTGGGAGTGTAAGTGAGAGATATGGGTTTGAGCCCTCCCTACACTTGGGAAAAAAAAGATACTTGATAGATAAGTGATTCTATTTCCATTGACGCATTCACTGGAATTTCTTCCCTTCTCTCCTTTTCTCAATCTCTTGCAATCGATTGACTGTTTCTTAGTGGGAATTCGATGTGTATGTTTGCATTGTAGCATCTTTTACTTCACTCTAAATATTGATGGCATCTGTCACTTTCTGCAGTGTGTGTCACTCAAAAAGAGGAGCAGGTTGAAGATATTATACTTGCATGGGGTTCATGGAATGAATGTCATGATATTGACGTCCCGGCAGGATTGTGCTTATTACACTGTTTTTGTAAAGCCAGAAGAACGGTGATAGAAATTTCCCTTCTTGAACTTCAAGATCTGAAAACGAAAATTTTATCTTTTTAGTTTTTATCTTTTTTCTTGAAAGATAGATTAGAGCTTTCCGAGCTGTACTAAAGCAACATCAGTTGGAAAAACTACCACGGAAGTATTTAAATGGGTAGGATTGACCAGAGGGCCTCAAGCAGTATAGCTGACGGTGTTAACCTCCCTGAGCTGCCGTATGGCAGCATACTTGTATGATCTGCAATTCAATTCGTTGAATTTTATTGAATTCTTTGCTAGGGAGAAAAAATCAAGATGGTGTATCATTTAGAAGCTTTTTTTGAAGAATTGATGGATACGTGTATCCTCCTTCCCTGTTGGCGTTCTCCTTTGTTGGCTACCATGTTTCATATTGTTCATTCAACGACTTTGTAATTGAAGAAAGAGGAATGGAACGTTCAACTTTGCCTAGGCCGATCATCAAATTGCATGCACACCTTCAATTTAAGCAGTGCCAACAGATTATCTTTACATTTTGGTAATAGCGCACCCTGCCATATGTGGTGTAAATTTTTCTAAGCTGATGAGAAGTATTAAAGTTCGTTGTTTATTTTATTTTATTTTATTTGGAGCTACTTTCGGAGCTGGTAGTATCTGCACGATGATGACAAATTTTGAGCATCAAGGCAACTGGAAAGCCAAGCCAATGATGCAATGCTTCTCAAAGCGGTAACCTGAATCATTAGGACGTATGCACTTTCCCTTCAAAGAAAACGGTGCAACTCTGTGCTTTTGGAGTTGCAGAAGCAGCATACATTTTCATAAACAAATAAGAAGGTTAAGAATATGCATTCAGGTGAAGAGAAGCATCCAATTATTCAGTTGTAGCACTTTCCGACTCCAACACAGCTTTGCATGTACGAAGACGTTAATTGTCGTTGAGGTAACATTGATTAGGGATGTGGTATCATATTCAAATGTTCTAGTGATTATTCCATTTATTCCCTCACTCTGCATCAGTATCACATATTCTAGACTCTCTAGTCATTCCTACACGATCCAATTTTGGAGAACGGTCCATTATTTTGATCATGTTGCATGATCAAATTTTGGCAAGAATGGTCCATCAATTTGGGACAGAAATCTCAAATCTGGTTAAGTTACTATCTCATTTCACTTTGGAAAAAACTATAAATCAACTTGCTAGTATTGAATTCCAGACACATGAAATCAAACAAAAAATTGGTTTCCAGATCTTCTATCTTTCTCATGCTAGACTAGATTAGCTTAGAACTGTGAATAGACCCCGTTCTTCTTACTTCACAGTCCGAAGAGACCCCTATGAGGGCTTGGATGCAGCAGGAACTCTCTGAAGCACCAATAACACATCATTCATCCGAGCTATCTGATTCAATAATTGATTAATTCTCTGCCAACAAAGAACAGAAAAACAATCCATCAAAAAGAGAAAAAGAAATAACGAAATTATAAATGAGAAATGTAGCATAAAATTCTTGTAGGCATTTTATCGAACACTTTAGCAGCAGATAAAACTAACCTCATCTTTTCCATAATAATCGAAACAAACGATCCCTTTCCTGATGCTCTATGCTCTCCGCCTATGCCGCCACCATAAAGTATAAAATGCCACCACCATCGCCACCGTCGTAAATGCCGGTACCTTCACCGGAAACGAAACGACCCAAATACACCTCTGATCTTAGAATACAACACCTCCAAACCGAAATTCACCCAGCTAGTCACGTCAGCCGCATCCCTTCTCCTCAACCTCGGTGTTGCCACCGGGGAATCTGAATCTGGGCTCGCCGGCCGATTCGAGCCCTCCGGCGAGAACAAAGTGGTGTACGATGAATTACCATCATCATCATTGGAATCGTTATCTACTTCAGATGATAAACTGATGCTGAAGTCGATGACGACGGTGGAGACGAAGGAAAATTCGGTGGACTCAATGATTTTCCGACGACGTGGAGGTTTTCGTGGTGGCTCGGAGGGAAAATGAGGGAAGAGGGATCTCCCTGGTGGTTTTCCTTGATTAGTACCATCGACCAGTTTCCCTGCTGATTGGCTTCTTCTTCCCATTTGAGCTGCAGATTTGTTGAGAAATTCTTAAATTTGGGCTGCAACCATTCATCTTCGTTTTCTTCTGTTGCATCAAAGACTGAAGAATCCCCGGCCATTATTTCTGTTATTCAGAGAGAGAATCAGGAAATTACTACTAGCTCAAGAGGCTGCAAAGGTAGTGATCATTAGGTAGCGGGTGTGCGAATCAATTCAATTCTTTTTTTCTGCAGATTTATGATTTTATTATAGAATCAGTATTTTTTTGGATGCACAATCAATTGTACCGCAAATGGGCCGAATTCAATTCGGTAATTTTCGATTTTATATATAATAGCATCCAACAGGATTTTTTTTAATTTTTTGTATTGTATATTATTTTAAAATTTTCAGACGTATGGTATGTATATGTAATTGTATTGTATTATATCGTATGTACTTGTATATGTAGCATTTATTTTATATTTTATATTAAATGAATCGAATTTATCAATAATTCATAATTCTTCAGCTTTGGAATCTAATTGATTCCAATGCGATGAATTACGGTCTACCGAATTAGTAATTCAATTGAATGGTCGAATTCTTGATTTTGCACACCTCTAGTGATCATGCATAGGTTCCCTAAACCTAAAAAAAGTTTACAAAAACGGACTTTGTGAGAATTTGCGCACTGCCCAAAGGAAATATTAGTAAATATGTTTGCTAGTTTTAAGGGTGAAATAATGATTTAACTAACATTCAATTCAACTCCCTAAGTTTCGGAAACTTATGTTACGACTCTCAGAAATTTTAATTAAAGTGAAAAGTTAACGTGAACCCAAACTAATCAATTTGAGAAAATGCTTCATTGATGTTCGCTTTAACTCAGGATCAAAATTTACAAATTAACTATTGTGGTTCTAACTAAAACGTAATTTGACAGAAATCATTCAAATTAGTTGACAATTTTACTTCTATAGATCAATGAAGACTCACTTTTAGGTTGCAAAGCCCATTCTTTGGCTCTTCTATAGCAAAGAAATGATAGATATGGTTTTGCATCATGGTATTCTCCCGAGTGCCCTTTAAGTACCTGGATTTGAATTTTTAGTAAAGTTACAAAAGTTTTGCAAACTCAATTGCACTCCCAAATTACAGAAGAAATTTAGGTAAAAATTATACACAAATAAAAAAATCAAAATTTGAACGGACATTTGGACATCTTTTTCCATCATTTCTGAAATAGAGATGCTACTAAAAAGGTAGTGATTCATATTTGGAAAAACCATATAGTGATTCTGATCTTAAATTCTATCCCAGATTATTCCTTGTTTTATTTTTATTTAAAAGAAGAAGAAGAGGACGGTGTTGAATGTGGTTGTGGAAATGGGGGTGGAGTATAGAGAATTCCTAGGGGATAATGGGTTTTGAGTATGGGGTCAGTAAAGAAGAATTGGACATTTATGACATTTTGCATATAATTGTTAATTTAGACGTTTTCTATAAATGTTTCAATTTAGTTAAACTTTATGAGTCGAATGTAGGTTTTCAAATCTCAAGAAGTTAAATTGAACATTAGCTAAACCAAAGATTTTATGATAAT
Organism: Gardenia jasminoides; assembly: GCA_013103745.1. Classification (NCBI taxonomy): domain Eukaryota; kingdom Viridiplantae; phylum Streptophyta; class Magnoliopsida; order Gentianales; family Rubiaceae; genus Gardenia; species Gardenia jasminoides. Next base: position 36,481,593 of record CM023095.1, read on the forward strand.
AATTTGATATTTTACATCCTACTATTGGTTTGAACGATTTTTGTCAAAATTACATTTTAGTTAGAACTACAAGTAGTTAAATTATAAGTTTTCAATCACGTGGAGTTAAACTAAATTTTATATAAACCATAAGGAGCTTCTTGGTATTTTGCCCCTTTATAACTGTTTTCAAGGACAAAAAATTATTCAACATTGAGACAATAAACGATTGCTTTTACATCTGCATGTTTACAGATCGTATTTCAGGATTTGGTTTCGAATTAGTTTGCTTCTCTTTTTTAGCTTAGTAGTGTTTCCTTTTAAAGAAATAGATAGTCGCATTGGTCGATCTTTAAGAATTACAGTCTTTTTGAAGAGCATAGATTAATTTCAAGATATTTATTCTTTATTCTTCTTGTCATAATTTGTATGTCAAAACGATTACACGGATAATTTCGTTATGATAAATTTTAGTTTTTCTTTTAAAGCTTCAATGGATCATTTCTGGAATTGAGAAGAGCAAATGTGCCAATTTGATGTCAGGTGCAATAACATGACATGAACACGGCTTACGAAAGATCTGATTGAAACAAAAGACCAAAAAAAAAAAAAAATTGTATCACAAATGAGTCGACCCTAATTACGACACAAACAAAATAGCTCGTACCTCACTATAGCTGACACAACTCACATGTTATTTACTTGGTAAAATTTGAATGTTGACTTAAACCAAGACATATAACACAAACAAGCTTAGTACCCCAATGGATAGTTGTCTTATAAACTTTTATTCTTTGATACCTTCTACAATTTGCACACCAAATTTGAGAGAAATACAAGAAGCACTACTTCGGTTGACTTTAAATTTATAGCAAAAATGGAGGTTCCCTCCTAAATTTGAATATCTAGAATAAAAAAATTGAATTAGTCCCTGATTATTAAAGTTCAAACTCCATATATGCACCACATGACTTAAAGCCCACGCTCCATCAAAAACCTAGAGCCGATGCTTTACAAATACATTACATGCATTAGAACTAGGGTGACCAGCTTCAAGTTTGAATCTAACCTGGATCGATTATTTATTGAACCTAAACCTAACTAGAACCAAACGGACTAAGGTTTAGGTTCAGTGTTCAATAAAAATTTGAACCGGAAGGACGGCCGTTCAAAACCCGTTCAAACCGTCTAAAATATATTTATATCCCGAGTTGTTAGGATTTTTTGATTCAATTTAGAATTTGATTTCAATAACCAGCACCTTCAAACAATCTCAGTTTTAGTCCAACAACCTATTATCCAAATTCATTAATAAATCCAAATAGAATAAATAATTTAGGTTTAAGTCTAATTTAATCAAAATGTTAAAGTTAAACTAATCAAAATATTAAATTAACATTTGATGACACTTTGAGTTTTACTAGTCACTATGACAAATTCTCAAAAAATTAGGTTGAGATATTTAAAGCATTCAATATAAAAGTATTAAACTAATCAAAGTATTAAACTAGATTATGTATCTTTTTATTTTATTTAAAGCATTTAATATAAGTTGAAATTTTTTTCATAAAATTTATATTCTTTATTTTTCCTTGCCACATGATAGTACAATAAAATTCATAATTTTTTTAACATTAGTTGTTATATCTACTTAAAAAATTTATTTTATAATACAAGTATTTATATATAACTAGAAAAATCGAAACCGGAACTGAAATTGGAACCAAAAGAAAACAAAACTGTAATTGAACCAAACCGAGGTTCAAGAACCGTAACAGTGCGTTTGTTTTATATAGGGCGGTTCAGGTTACACCTTTCAGTAGAACCAGAACCATCAATTTTTAAACCGAAACTGGCGGTTTTGGAACCATGGCCACCCCTAATTAGGACTCGCACACTACACGCTGCTTGTGATTTTAATTTTCCACTTTTATCTTCATTCTTCCTCATTTAAATTGACAAAATATTTCATTTAGATAAATGATTGTCCATTTGTCTCCTTCCACTGAAATCAAATAAATTTTATTCCTTCTATCCATTTTATTGTTCATGTTTCTGCTTTATTAGTGCCCTAAAATAAGAGTTACCATTTCAAATTTAACACATATTTTGAATCTTATCATTTAAAAAAATAACTTTTTAAAATCCCAATGCATATTTAATAAGGAAAAAATTTGAATTAAAAAAATGTATTACTTAGATTTTGCTTCAGTTCGATTACTGATATCTTGTCATCCAGTCTACAAGAGAGTCTTAAATGAATTTGGTTTAGAATTACAAGGAGATGCCAACACAATGGAAGAGTTCATTTGACAAATGAGGTAGGCAGTTAGATAGGGATCTCAAGTTTTTGTTGATAGTTGCGGTTCAGGCTGCTCATTCTGTTATTTATGGTGAATGTATGCATTCATCTAATTCAATAACGAAAAATATGAAACAATATATGTGTAAGTTATATTTTGTACCATCTAGATTATGTCTTCTACAGAGATATTTATTATGTGATAAAAATTTTGGTTGTCAATTATTGCATTAAAAGATCTAGAGGGATCAAAAAGTTCGATTCGGAACCTTAAGCTTGTAAAGAATAGATGTATTTGGGTTGGATGAAAATAGTAACAGAGTATTTGATTTATCATAGTTGGTGTGGATAGATGCATGATCCATAGACATGCTCCTTCTCTCCTCCTTCCTCCCCCCCCCCTTTTCATCATCTTGTCACTTTATTCTCTAAATTTTCATTTTGCCTTTAATTGAAGACAATGGGTGATATAGTAAGTGGCACAATTTAGATATAATGAAATCTTAGATAATGATCTTCAGATTATGGATAGTTTGTGCAAATATCTCTCTTGTATGTGTGTTTTGCATTTTTTCACATATAAGAGATTTGAAGGCAAATAATGGCTCCATTAGATTAACTATTATTTTTTTAAGAAAACCTTATCAGAACTATACATATGAAAAACTTTACTGCTGATTTTTTTAGGGTGTTCTTCAGGATATTTTGGGGGTTTGAATGTTTTGGGATATTTTTAGAGTTTGCAACATTTGGGATACTTTAAAAATTTATACCACACCACCACCCCCCTCCTCTCTCCTTCCCTCTCTTCCTCTTTCTGCCCTCCCTTCCCTCCTCGTTTGTCCTTCTATTCTCCTCCCTCCCCTCTCTCCTTCAACGCCCTCCCTTCTCCCTCCTCCCATTCCTCCTCCTTTCCCTCCTCTCCCACTATCCTCCGTCAGCTGCAGATTGATCAGAACCCGTGGCCCAATGAGGAAGATGGTCAGGTGGGGAAGGGAAAAGGAAGGGAGGGAGGAAAGAGAGGGGAGTGGAGTGGAGAGAGAAAGAAAAAGAAAAGATAATGAGCCTCATTGGTATTCCAAATGATGCACATCTGGACATGGCCAAGAGCGATGGTGGTTGTGTGGTGGGTGTTGGAGTTTAATGGATGAAGAAAATATGGTAAGTAATTTTTTGGTGTTTGGGGTTGTTATTGAAATATTATTTGGATTAGATGCTCAAATTGGTATTACTATAGCTTTGTAAATGAATAGTTTTAAAAAATTAGGGAATCCAATAGAGCCAATATTATTATAATTCTAACATTAGTTTCTGCAGCATGGAGTCAAGCACTGGGTCAATGAAGTATAGTTTTAGTATAGCAAACATGAAAACTATGTTTAATCAACTATAAATATTTAACAACCAAATGATAAAATTCAGTAACTGATCATCATATAATGCCAAGTAAGATCATAAATAAAAATTTGTCAAATCTAGTGGTTTAACTCACAATCCTTTAAATAGATTTATTCACAACATTTGAACTTCACAAGGTTATCAACGTGGAAAATAATGAATTTCCAAACAAGTTACCTGCCACTCTAATGTACCACTGACAAATCATTCATTTACCAAGGCTCATAACTAGAAACCATATGTCTCAGTCCATTATATGTAACTAATAACTGACATGCCTGCAACAAATGACAACAATTACACCATTGTAATAATGGACTGGAAAAATTTGAATTGTATCGAATTGCACCATGTAAAATGTATTGATCAGGAACTTCCCCAGAAGCATACCCATGGGCTGTCAACAAAATTGTACAACCATTTGAAAAATTCTATTGCAAAATTAATCTGATCTTCACAAGACGTTCCTTATCCCATAGGTTAATATTTCTTTTATAGAAAAAATATATTTTTTTGCATAATGGTATTTAATTAGTACAAACGATAGATTTGGCTTTTAATTATATAAAAAATCAACAAATGATTTGGGTGAGTTGTTACTCTTTACTATATACACATGGATAGAAATTTCTACCACTTTTCCTATCTGATTTTATGTAATACTTGAAAATTTTTTAGTGTCTGCTGTTTCTGCAGCTTGCTTCTCCTACATCTCGGAGTCCTATCATGGTTTCTAGTAGGCATATGCTACTCACCAGTCCTCCCTTCTGTGAGTCCTCCCTTCTGTGTCCTTGTCCACTTACAGCCAAAAAGAGGACTAATGACTCAACTATTCACATTTCTTGTGGACTTAGTCCTTCCCGATTTCAGGTCTTTGCTTCTTTTTGCTCTCTGCTTTGGTATTAACTATAGTATAATGCTGAAAGATTTTATTGGCATATCTTTTTTGTCATCGTGTGTTACAGTATTTGGGAACTTTTCTCGACCATTGAATCCTTTAAGCGCTTTATCAAGTTCCTACTCAGGGTCAAGTGATGGATGGTTAGTTTGTACGGATTACAATTGGTTATTCATGATTTCTACAACAAACTTGTGCATTACTTGTTTTGGGTAAATTATGGTTAATCCTCCAATGGTATCTTTTGTCCACTTTCCACTTTCTATTAAACCATAGGGGGATGGGGAATTTTCAAACCATAAGAGATTATTTTGCGTATCAAGAGCTTATTTTCTTTATAACTATATTGTAGGTTTTGTCAAAACTGAAACAAAGCAAATGAAGAGGGTTGAGCTAGTTAGTAAATATAACTCAGCAAGTTTGAAAGTTTCTGAGTCTGAGATTGAATATTTTGTTCACTTTGTGACGGCTGTGATTCTAGGCACGAGCTTATGTGTTTTGGTAATGTTCTCCCAAACTTTTGGTTAAATTCTTTACTTGCTCCCAAATTCAAACTCACTAATTTGTTATGCTTTTCTCTAAAGCTTGGTTAAAATTGAAAGGAATATTAGATACTTGTTGTGGAGAAGTCTAGCATTTGGAAGACTGGAAATGAACCTTCAAAGTAGTTCTGGAGGAACTTCCCACCTCTTACTTCTGTGAGAGTACATTGGTAAATCTAGTTTGTCATTTTGTTAAATTTCATAGTGATACAGTGGAATTGTATGTTGACTATGTATTTGAAATTGTTTTAGCTTGGCATATGCTCCTTGGTTCGACTAAACTAAACTCCTGCATGGCACAAGCAAGCAGCAGCAAGAGAAGAGCAGAAGCTTGCTAAATTGCAGTTGTATAAACACAATGGAGATCAAGCTGAAGGTAGCGGTACGGCAATGTCACTTCAAAGCATTGGTACCTAGTTTTTTTCTAGCATTAAATGCTTTAGTTATATTTGCTTAGATTGAAAAAGCTTAGGAATCAATTGACCCATATTTTTTGTACTTTCAAGGCCAAAATTTACTTTGTTCAGAACTTTGAGGGACTATTTGACTAGAGATTAAACATTTAGGACTAAAAGTTCAATTTTCCCCTAACCCCAAGCATGGAACGACCTGCTCTCAGCATTTTCAAACCCTAAACCCCTCATTTCTCTTTCTCTAACCTTTCTAGAGTTATGGTACTCTTGGTGCCACTAGATGCTTGCTCTAGCAAAGGTTGATTTTGAGTTATATATTGTACCTAAGAGCAAAGGTTGATTTTTGAGTTATCGTACTAATTATCAAGGGTATGGGACATCCTAACAACATACCATGGGAAAACTACTTTTGATTGTTTAGTTGCTAACCTTGCTATGATTTTGCCATTAATATAGCTAAGCTAAACTCTATCATTAGCTAATTTATTACATATTTATCGACTATTATTATTAGACTAATGAGCTAAATTAACAATCTTGATAAAAGAGCATATCATAATTTTTTTGAAAACCTTACACTACATTTAATAAAATGGTGGAAGACATTTATCATTTAGTATTTATAATTTTCTTGACCTTTGATAATTCAAAATGATATCACCATTACATTTATAGAATTGAATTGTCTTGCAAATCAAGTAGATATGGATTGATTTATATTTTATAAAATTTTAAACTCCATTTATTAATAGAATATTTCATTATCTTTATAAAATAAAATAAAACTTTAGTTGATTAAATGAATATTTTTTTGAATTGTAAGTACACTCCATAAATTAATAAATTATTAATTTATCAATTAATTAGTACCTCTTTAAATTAATAGAATTTGTATGGATTTAAGGTTGTTAATTAATTTATAGAGATTTTATTCTATCTTTGTGGAAGATAGTTAACAACATGGAAACAGCTGTCCAGACTATATTTGCCTACTCCAAAATCAAATGTGTGGAAAAGATCAAAAGGAATTATCAAAACATAAGATAATTAATTATGTAGAAACATAGAAATGTGTGAGAACCCTAGAAAAAAAAAAAAAGAGGGAGAAAAGAAGGAATTTTACTTGAGTGCATCAAATAGTCATTAGTGCATCAATTTTTCTAAAAGTGCTTAATTTCATGGGTATTGCATGGTTTAATTTAGAATTTTATTTTTCATGTTTTACATGGATAAATGCATTAAATTTATGTGGCTTTATGTGAGTTATATTTTAACTAGGGGTTTGATGCTAATTAGCAAGACATTATTTCATCTTTTGGCCAAGAAAGTGCCAAGTGTCAACTACCTATGACATCTTGACCTTAAGCTATCCTATATAAATCTTCCAATTCAAAAATTTGAAGCAAAATTTCCTCTCTCATTGGTCCAACCTCTCAAGCAAAAAACACCAAACCCTAAGCTAAACTAGTCAATTTTGGTGAAGGAAAACTACTTGAGTGAAAACCCTAAGCTAGGTTAATCCATAGACTCCAACTTGGTGGCAAGGGAGTGGAGTTTTGGTGGTTTTGCTCACAACTTTGGCAAGGTAAAACCTCCCATTATGCTTTAATGAGCTTTAACCCTTAGGGAAATGTTGGTTAGATGTCTTGAGGTCTTTCTTGATGTTTGGAAGAAGAAATAATGGAAGGAAATCTTATGTTTGCTAACATGATTTTAGGTTTCATTCAATAGTAGCCAAGTGTTTGATAAATTGTTTGATGTTTTGTGATGCTTCAATGATGAAGTTAATTGCTGTTTTTGGTTTAACACCTTGGTAGGAGGGAAATGGTTTTGAAAGGTTGATAGAAGAAAGCACCTAACCTGAAATTTTTCTCAGAAAACAGGATTGAAAACAGCCTACTTTCCGAAGTTACTGTTACCTGTAGAAAATGAACTAGCATCCGAGCCTTATACCGTTAGAAAGCCCTATGAACCTAGTTTCAAACGCCGCTGACGGAGCTCAATTTTGATTTTTCTACGTTGAGTTATGAATGTTTTCCAGAGACTGTTCGTCCAGTCTGAATTTTCCCCACAGATTTCCTGCTTCTCTCCGATCTGCCGTTTGACTGTGATAAAGCATGAATTGATATCTGACCCTCATGAAAGTTGTAGCTATGTCTTAGCTTCAAACGCCATAAAGTACACCCAATATAAGCATGGCCACATTTATGATCAAGTTATTGAACATTGACAAACTGTCCAACGTTGATTTCAACCACGCTTTTTTTATTCCTTCATTCTTGTGTCTTCATGCGTCCCACCCACCTGCGTGGTTCTAGGATGTTTTAAGACTTTATTTGCTCATCTTCATAAACTAGATTGGTCATTTCATGATTTGTATCCAAAATACGAATTTTATCACATGAAAAGAAACATTGAGCATATGCATTTGATCACGGGCACGAGCTAAATATGTTCCATTTTATTTGATAATAGCCTTTGAAGGAGGAAGTAAAGAGGATTTGGGAAAGTAATACTTGAAGATATTTCACTCGGAGTGTTTCATGCTTGTTGTTTGATCAACTTGATATCCAAATGTTGAAATACTTGAACTATGTGATGATTTGTGTTCTTGTGATATGTGAACCACTAATGTGATCGACGAAAAGTGCTAACTTTATCACACCTCGACTTTGTACTTGAATTTGTACTGAATATTTGAATTCATGTGAAACGTTTTGGCCACATTTGATCAGAGTCGCTTTGGGTGATATCCCATCGACAAATATGAATTGTTTCGAAGCTCAAATCTAGTTGGTGAGTCAATCGACCGAAATGCACGGGCTTGGTCGGAAAGTTGACAAACCATATGATATGTGAAACCGAAATCTGGTATACCAGTATCACCAAAAATTTGATTTGTTGGGGTGTTCGCCCAGGGTGAAACTGGTTGGTGTCCGCATCTTTGACTGAATAAATGCTGACTGAGAGTCAACAGAGGTGATTGATCAAGCCGGGAATTTGGCTTTCAAAGCCATCCTTTTAAATTGATCCTTATGTGTGTTTAATTTATTTGGTGAATTTATTTGTGACACTTGTTTGATAAGTGAATTATTCTTGTATACCGGCTGCTTGTATTTGAACCTCATTGAGCTTTAACTCACCCTATTTTCCTTTTGTTTTCCTTAGTGTGGGATTTGCCTGAATAGACGCACGAGCTTTAGTATAAAGTTTTTGTCACTTTTGTTAAGGAATGATAACAAAACCCAACTATGGATAAGTTTAGCTTTTGCTGTATCCTTGCTTCCCTGACTTTAAGTTTGAATGGTATGTGAGTTTATGTATCTATGTTGGTTGACTTTGAATTGGGAGAATTTAGTTTTACAACTTTGCAATGTTGGTTTATTTTAGCTATTGAGTTCCTCAAGGAGATAGCAAAACTAACCCCTAACTTAATTAGTAAAACAGAAATGTCTCTTCAAACTATGTTTGTTCACTACAAAATCCAACATATGGAAGAAGAACAGGAGGAATTATCAAAACAAGACAAGAGATAATTAATTACGTAGGAGGTAATAAAAAGGAAGAATGTGTGTGCTATTGACAAAGGTGCCTGCTTATGGGATTACCGCTTGAGGAAAATAGGAATGCAGACCTCCAAAAGAGGTTTGTTCAGCTATATTTAAGAATTAATTTATTTGTGTCAAAAATTTGATTCAATGTGTAATAATGCAGCTTGTGGAAATATAATTGCACAATGTTGTTTCATAATGCAGAATGCAATTTTCTTCGACCATTTATGCCAGCTTGTTCAAACGGGTCTTTGATGGTAAAGTCAAAGGGGGTTAAATTTGGCCAAAAAAAAAAAAAAATGAAGTGTTTGAAAAGATTGAGCCCTAGCGATCCCTTTAGTTTTAAGCCTATAACCATGTCTTAAGTTGCACTGTAGACTAAAAGATATTTTGTAGAAGACTACAACACAGTGGACAGAAGGATGAAGAAGCAGTCAAGGAAATGTTAGTTAAACATCCTCTCGCTGAGCTGTGTCAAGTTATTCAAAGGCTTTAGACAATCTGGGAAGGTGACCTTTAAATTGATGTTACAGACCAACAATTAAATTACTCTAAAATTGACTTACACTTTTGTTATATTGTTCTGGGTCTATTCACCGTAACCCTCAGCTCTATCGAGGCCGTAAAAGCATGCAGTTGTATTGATTGATATGGGGCAACAAAGTGACAAAGAAAGAATACTATGAATTCAAGAACTCGTTAGTTTACTATGAATAAACTATTTCATCCTTGATGAATTATTGTAACCAATTTAGTTCTTGAATAATTTTTTTTACTTCCAACGACTTTTCACCACATTTTACACAATTTTGTTCACCAATAGAGGCATAATCGCCACACCGTCCAAATTACTATAATAATTCATTTCTTATGTCAATCCAACCCCTTATCACCGACAATTCAAGATCCTCCCGAGAGGATTGACTAAATGTATCAGTCAATATTAATCTCGTTGGTTTCTAGAGTTAATTGTGTTTTGTTAGTGTATCATTTATTAACAAGAATAATTGCAAAAGTTTAGGTGGTGTGATGATTATGCCCTTGTTGGTCAATGAGGATTATGTAAAATGTGGTGAAAAGTCCTACATTGGAAGTAAAAAAGTTATTCAAGGACTAAATTGGCTACACAATTGATCAAGGACAAGAATGGTTCAAGTGAAGATGTTGGGATGAATTTGGTGAATTTTCCTAGCTGAATTCAACAAATAGACATTAATTCTATACAAATTAACACAAAAAATTTTAAGATACGAATTTAGAATAAGAACAATTGACAAATTAATAATCATAAAAAATATCAATCACAAATTTAGAATAAGTGTATGAGTCTAAGATGCATCTGATAAAACAGAAGTCTCAAAAGTAATATTCAAAATTTGAAATGAATTCGCTAAATTATTGAATTGTTAAGTATTAAATTTGATATATTTTAGTGCATATCATATTAAATGATAAGTGAATAACTTACCGCTTATTTCTTGTAACAAGTTTTATTTATAACATTTAATGCCACTTAAATAATTTAGATGTTCTATTTTTTATTATCAGATGTATCTGAAACACGTTAAAATCTGAATTAATTAAATTTAAGTTCTAAATTAGACTATCAAAGAGGGTCTAAATAATTAATGATTATGGATCAGAATATAAAGGAATTGTAAATAAAATAAATTAGACTTGCCTTCAAAAATGGAGTTTTGGAAAGGGAGAATGTTTGAGATGAGCTGAACAAATTTGGAGAAAGATCAGCACTTGCTTGTTCAATTAGGTGTTGGCTTTTGGCTTGCTTGATTAGACCTTTTGTTTGGGTGTTGATTTTTGATTAATACGTCAAGTCAATCAAGTATAAATATAATTACAAACATGATTAAATTTCCTTTATTTGTCAATTATGTCTCCTTATCTTAACTAATGTAAGGACACATTAAATCATTAAAAGTATAATACTAAAATTTAATTAATATATATATATATATATATAGAATAAGTAGGGTCAGTTACTGTAGAACATGTATTTAAAGAGAAATTAAAGGATATAAACATGTCAACTAATATAAAATAAACTTGGTGAGGGGACAAAATGATAGAATTGAAACTCAAATCTGATAACTCCATTTAGAGCCTTGGAAAACTTTTGGCTGCACCTGCCCGTCCCCTGCGTCCATCTTTGATTGTTTATGTGGTGTGATTAAGGAAAAATTTTGAAAACTATTCCCAGAAATGAGAAAACTACCTATTCTCACGTGATTAGCCTAGATAATCATGTTTGAAAATAAATGGAAGGTCCAAAGTGTATTAATGCCTGAAACTCAAAAAATGGAGAAAAAGATTGAGTAATATGTTATGCGGTAGATAATGGTTAGGTAACTTTTGAGGGGATTATTTGATTTTAAAAAAAAGGTAAATAAATGTCAGTTCAAAAGTAAAAATGTTCGACCACATTCATCTGAACAACACAAGTTTTTATTTTTTTTTTAATATTGAGCACAAATATTTTCATCTGAATAACACAACATTTTCTCTTCAAATATCCTTCTCCTAGATGAATGAGACACAATCAGAATAAGCACTACAGATCAAAGTATTAGAATCACAGTTGTGCTCGACATTAAATAAATTCATCTGACTTCCATAGGCAAGAGGATTTCCCACATATTAGAAGCAAGTCTTTTTTTCCCCCTCGTTGACTAATAATTTTAACTTAGTTCCTAATACATGTTGTCAATTTCTGGCTTGCCAGGGCACTTAATTTCTCCTAATGCTGTGTATGATATCTTCAAACCACGTTCAGGTAGAGGACTATATTTAAACAAATTTTTTTGCGATGGAGTTCTTTAAGAAAATGTTCCTATCAGAGTAAATTTTCCTCCAATACCAGGATTATTCTCAATTGGTCAACTTCATATATCTTCTAGATTTTTTTTTTAGATCCATTAAGTACCAATTACTCCTCTTCTTCTATTTTCAATTAAAGTTTTTTCTTACTCACTCACATTCTTCTCTCTCTCTCTCTCTCTATATTGATTCATTAATTATTTTCATGATTTATTAAACTGGTCTTAGTTTTAATAATTTTTCATATACTAATTCTACATGCTTTTATATTTATTTCATTTTTATAATTCTTTTTTTAAACACAATGTAATTTAAATCAAAATAATTAAAAGCTTAAAAGAAAATAATCCAAAACAATAGCCTTACTTTTCCTTCAATACTTAGAGGACATATAACATAATGTAATTTAAACTTACTTTTGTCTAATTATTAGAGAATATGAATATTTGACAGAAATTAAATCTTATATAATAAATATGAATACTTGATAAAAAAAAAGTCAACACTTACATGAAAAATACAAAAAGAGGAAGTTTTAGTAATGTTAATTGCATAAAGGCATGATAAACATGCAAAACCCACCGGAAAAATACATGTTACATGCCAAAAAAATTTGTACTAAAATATTGAGTAACAATGAATCATAATAATAATTATTTTAAACTAAAATTTGTTGAGTTAAATTATGTTCTATTTGCAGAAAATTAATAAATGAAAAAATAAAAGTTTTAGAATTGAATAAAAGAGCAAGAGCCCATAGAACCAAAAATGATATGAGAAAAGATTAGGACAAAAACTACATTAATAAATCTATTATTGTGTGAATGAGAAAGAGATGAATAAGAATAATAGGAAGAAGAGTAAGACCCTAATAGAAAATACATAATTAAAGAGAGAAAAGATGAGTATTTAATGCACAATGAATTCTAGGAAATTCAATGAGCATATATAAAGTTAATTGATTGAGAATAATATTCACATTTAAATAAAATTAGATCTAGTAAGAAGAAAATTGCTTTGGTAGTATTATTTGCATTAAAGAATGGAATGCTTTAAGTGATTTTGAAAAGAATCTATTTAGTACAAATAGAAATTTGGTACAAAAGGGGATTCCGGGATTGGATTATGTGTAGAAGCTAGACATTTAATCTTGACCTGCAAATTGACTTTCCTGCGTCCACTCTGGTTCCCAAATTGTTGAAGTACAAGATGTATTGACAATAAAATTAAAATTGTGCAAATAAAATCAACTGGTCAGTATTGCAATGAAAAGATTGATTACAAGCACGATTCGCGGGCTAGATGCTTTTCTCGCTAGTATGCTGATGAACTGGAGCTGTATTTATTGAGCAGTCTACCACCCCCACTTTGATCTTTAACCAAAAGCTCTCATCTTTCTACTCATTGTCTCTTCGGGTAGGGAATACTTACAATCAACACTAACCTCCACTCTCTGTACCTGCCAATGCAGTTGATTTCACTGTGCAGAGCATCTCGGCCTCCTCAGTGGTCACTGCAGCAACTTCAGTCTCTGCGGCCCCTCTTTAGCCGCCCTTCGCTCGCCCATGGCTGCTGTGTTCGCTTTCAGGTTTTTTCCTTCTTACAAAAGCTGCTTTCTTTGTTAAAATGTGATTATCTATTGAAAATATTGAATTTTTTTTTTTTTTTGTAAGAAGCGCCTGGACTTGGTTTTGTTAGGTATCTTTCAATTTGCAGAATAATTTAAGGCCTGATTTTAGCTAGAAATGGAAAATGGATTCTTTGCTTGGGTAATGGATTAGGCCGTGACCTACTGGTTGATGGTGGTTCAAAATATGCTACTGTTATTCTCCTACAAAGGGTCTCCAGATCTTCACGGTCCCATGCATCTCTGTAATGACCATTTGAGAATCACCAATCGTGACCAGATTTGGGGTTGACAAACGTTATTAGAAAAAAAAAAAAAACACTCCTTGAAATAGATACTGTAAATCCATTTTCATATTGCTTTCAGTGGTGTACAGTTTAGCACTTCAAATCAGTGCTTTCAATTAGATCGGGTAGACCAGTTGAAATTTTCTGATTGTGCGGTGATAATAAAACATTGATTGCCACCAGTTTTGCTACATTTTTTTCTAACACTAGTTCCATGATTTAAATCTAATTTCTCACATAAAGTAATAAAACTTTAGCAGTTCAGGATATAGTTAGTGAAGTAAGCATAAAGTTATCATTTTGTATTTTCAATCTTTGGGTGAAGTAGTTGACTTTTTGCACTCTGCGTCAAGAGTTAAAGAATGTACTTTGCCCTGCTCGGGCAGTCACTGTTTGGCCAGTATCTTTTATGTGTGTAAACATGGGGAGGTTGACTATAAGTCATGGTTAAGCTGAAATGCTTGACTGTGAAGAGCTTTACTAGCATGAGATCCGATCATCATATGTACGTATCTAATTCATATTGATCATCCTTTGTAGTATCGGCCTTTGAAATAAAATTTTTCATTTGGATAGAACTATTGTTAATGAGAAACAAGTCTTTAGAAAACTCAAAAAAAAAAAAAAAACTCCAAAAATGACCATCAAAATGGGGGCTTAAAAGGGAGGAATGCATGGGCAGTTTAAGATGATCGTTAGGAAGAGACAGCTGAATGTATTTCTTCACTGCATCACAGGAGAGGGAGGCAGGGGGAGGGGGGGGAGGAGAGGAGCCAAAAAAAAAAAAAAAATTTTCTCGGCTGTTGGCGGGGTGCCGGTGACCGGGAATGGGACCGATGAGGGAGGAGTGGGAGAAGAAGAGGAAAGAGGGAAAAAGGAAAAGGAAAAAGAAAAGGAAAAGAAAAAAGAAATAGAAATTCCAAAAACAACCCCAAATACATCTACAGTAATTGTTTTTCATACAGTAATTGTTTTTCACCAAGAATGCTACAAGATCGCTTTTGAAAACAACTTCAAAAACAGCTAATCCAAATGGACCCTCCGGGATTTTAGTTTTTGCTCAGAAAGTTAGCACCTTTCATCCCGCTGGTTGTACCCGAAGGACTAGCTGAATATTTTTACTGGCAAAAAGTTGTGAGTTCCACTCTTAAAGTTGTTTTCGGTAATTGCTTTGGGTATGCATATCATTGTTAAAATTCTATAGTGATTGATACACGTGGTATTAGGAATTCGTTTTTGAACTCTGTAGAAGTACTAAAATTAGAACTGGAAATTGTTGCCTTATTGATGTTAACTGCATATTATTACCGTTACCGTATAATTACCCTTTGCTGATTATCCTGTATCATGTCATTATTCATGATCTGGGCTGTATCATGTCATTATTCATGATTTGGAAGAAAAATATGGAAAACGTTGTCATATAATGTTCTAAAAGATGCAGAAAACCTGAGTCCAAGTGATATTTGGTGTAGAAAATTTGCAGTCATTAGGTTAGACTAATTGACTCTATGGCCTAAATTTTTTTTGTACATGCTTTTCGTATGTAATTGTACTCTAAAGACTTTGGCTTTATTTGTGCAGTACGCTTCATTTGGGATGTGAAATTTTATCATTGTAGTTTTGATTTGTCAGTTTTGTGATGTCAATAATGGAAACTCAAGTAAGCAAGACTGGATGTAACTACTTTTAAGACGTGTTTTATTTGTGTGTGTAGTATTTGGGATATGAAATTGGCAGTAATATCTTTCGTTTGCCTGCTGCTTACATCTGATGTCGGACTTGATGTTTGGAACCCTAGGTGGAAGCGCAATTTATGCGCATGGAGTGTGACTTTGAAAGTCCTTGTATATTGTCCAAATCAGCTCAGTCATATATTAGCTTATTTTAGTGTTACTCATGGTCGAACTGTTGACAATAGCTATGATGTGAAAGTTAATTTACTTGAACAACTGACTGCCAGCCAGGTTCCGCTGGTCTGACTGCACATTTTAACATCTACTAGTTCCATGCCCTCAAGCAATGCCTGAGGCCTCCCTGCTTGAGTCTTTATTCGAGTGCCAATGTCACATAAACAATAATTGAACACGTCTGGAGAAGTTGTACTGTGGATCGTTGGTGATGTTCGGTTTCCTGGTTTTAAATGTTGAAAAGGGTAGTGGTTGGAACTGATTACAGAATGATTGTGTTCAATTGGGATAGGAATCGAGGGAAGCGTACGTTTTACATTCAACTGTCGATTGAGCAATCCCCGATATATTTCTATGTACACATTGACTGCGTACTGTATCTAATGTAGAGTATATTCTCATATTTAAAAGGGTCAAGTCATGCGGTCCTTGATCCACGTCAGAAATGGAATTGAACGATGTCAATCGGCAGGCGTCCTTCTACTGAACGAAGCATACGACTTATCAAGTACAAGCGCTCAGAAAGAAGGACAAGAAACCTATTAAATAATCGTTCAAAACATCTCTTATATTTTGAAATATGAATTTTTATTCTTTACTTTTGAAGCATTAATTTTATGTCCTTTACAAATTTAGGTTAATAAAATTAATTTCAACCTATGTTTTCGATCACATTTTAGCTTGTATTTAAAAAGTGACTTATATGTAGTCATTTTTAATATACAAAAAGGTAGTATCTCACTTTTCCAATGATAATAATAGTATGGATTGGATTAGGTTTTACATTTTTAATGAAAAATAAATATAGCTTGTGTATCTTCACTTTATAGGAGCAAAAATAAATATGAATCGAATCATTTGTTTAATTACAATGAGATCTAACATTTTTGCCTGTATGGATTCAGGTAAAATGGTTGAAAACCTAATTGAGACTGAGTTTTGCTAATCTGATTTTACATGAGATTTAAAGTTATTATTATTTTAAAGATGAAGGATGGAAAATTTTATTTAACAAAATGTGAGGGAAATTTTGAATGGTTTTTCTCAAAAATATTCATATTTCAAACTCTAATATTAATACTTGACATTTAAAAAGTCTACAAAGTGAGTATGTGTGTGCGTGTGTGTATTAATGCTTGACATTTATAAGGTCTACAAAGCGAGTATGTGTGTGTGTGTATTTCAATAGACCAAAGAAATAGCTGCAAAGTTAAGATAGTATTATTAATTGGGACCTCACATGTCAAAGGAGATGGTTTCTATTCAGCGGGTTGTGAACATTCATAAATTGTATATTCAATATTTGTTCAATTACTCTTTTACCTGAAAATAAAATATAGATGCTACATGAAAGTGTGTATGCTTTAAAGTGAATAAACTCTTAGGTTTTAATACGTACTTGAACTATTTATATTATAATAAATGACATTTTTATTATATTGATTTGTTTATATATTTATATTTGCATGATAAAACCCTTAGAAGAAACCTAATTAATGTAATCATAACAATTATGATGGCAAGATTCATTATAACAAAGTTCACAGCTAAATATCTCTAATCAAAATTAACAAGATAGGTATTGTTAATACGGTTAAACTAGCATATATTATATAGTTTCTGTATGAAAAATAGTAGATCTCATCTACTATGGTGTGAGAGATCTAAACTAATACATAGGTACTAAATTCACTACTGTGGTGTTTAAAATTCACTAGATTGATCCACATAAAGATATCTTTTAAGTACCAAAGGATTAATTTTTAAGTAACGTTTGTGTAAGTGATTCTTATATTTAAGGTTATCATGGTATTTTAAATATGATAGTTATACTTTGTTTGCTAATTACTCCCCTAACTGGGAATGCTCACATCATTAGTATATGGATATATATTTGAAATATGTAACAACCCCACCTCCCCTAAGGCTAACCAGGTGGGACTGCCCCGCCTAACTCCACGCTTAGAGTAAAAAAGTGCTTTCACAATCAATTTACCACACAAAATATAATGGTGAAAGCAATAGATAAACATGCATCCTGTGATGAGAATCCCCACAAAGTCTTCCTACAACATGACATAAACCCTAACCCTAATACTCTAGGACTACTCCTCTAGTCCTCAAGGGTCCACTGTGAGGGGTACCCTCGACGGGTCCCTCCTCCTCCTCCTCCTCCCAAGGGTCGCCCCCATCGATATCCTCAAGGTTCTCCGACGAGTCCTCATCAAAGGCCCCATCAAGCATGGCCTCTCAGCAGTCACATCGCCACACATCCTCCAAGGTGGTGAGGTCAGCCCTAATCCTAGCGGTGACCGCCATGGATATCGTCCCGACATCCTATCAAGTCAGTTCAAACCTCGGACCTGATCACGAGTGGTTCTAGTCCTATCTCGCCTCAGGCTCACCCGCTCTCCAATACCTCGACTGATCCTCCAACTCTGATCCACCTGACGAGTAGCCATGATATCTCTCACCACCATGTTCTCCTCCGCAGCTCTCTAGTGGCATCTAGTAGCTCCCACGCCATCGCCCATAGATAACACCACAGATTAGTAGAGTACCGACTTTACATCGGCACTCAACCTCCCCCCCGACGTGGGGTGAACAAGAGGCTGGTGTGGTCGTCCCCGCTCACTCTATATCGTACTGGCCTAGCAGGTGGCTCATGACCATTGGCCCCCTTCCCATTAGCTCCCGTAGCTCCATTACCACTTTTCATACCTACACCAAAAATCAAAACTTAAAGTTAGGACTTTTTCAATATTCAAAATAGCTAAAATATCAAACTTAAAATACAAGAAACCTTTCTAAAAGAACTTTTTAAAAAATTTCCTTTATAGACTTCTAACCTAGGCTCTGATACCACCTGTAACAGCCCCACCTCCCCCTAAGGCTAACCAGAGGGGTTAGCGGACTGTCTGCCCAACTCACGCCAGGACTCAAGAATTCAAATCATTACTAGCTTAAACGCGTAATTTCCCAATTAACATAACATTAACACTAAAGTCGAGAAGTGCATTTAAACTTAAAATTACAAGTATCCATTTAACAGATTTACAATCCTCGAGCCGAGCTCATACACTTCCATAAACTTAAAGTACTAAACATCACACAAATATACAAAATATATCTTCGCACTCGAGACCAAAATCAAAAGATCACGACGCTAGCCCTAGCTACTTCTGGATTCTCTTCACCCGTTAAGAAAATAAAAGTGGAACGGGTGAGCTAAAAGCTCGTGAGTTTTCAAAATTCATGCACGTGCACTTAAAGCGTAAAATTGCAAGTAAATAATTAAAACACATAAACAAATCCAATTAACACACATTGAGGATACTGGGCTCTCGAGCCGCTTCCACTTTTCACGAGTAATTACAGAGGTCGACACTGTCCGACTTTCAATCCAAGTAGACGACTCTTCACGCCAACTCCATCCATCTTACTCCCACCGGGTCTCAGACGCCACATATTTCAACAATAAACAGTAAACAGGAATTTACTCAAGGCACACGGCCAAGAGTAAGTATATTTCATGTTTTCCATCTCCCAAGTTTAATACATGCAATAATTCAATTTCTGACTCTACAAAAAGAGAGCAATAAAGTATACTCTCCTTTAAGTGAGCGGACCATCAAATTCGCAATTTCACATTTCAATCAAGTAACAAGTCACGAAGCACAAGTTTTAAACCAATAAAAGCATAATAACATGCATTGAAAACTCACCACAAAATAGGGTCGGAGTCCAAGTTTTGATCAGTTGCAAATCAGCACTTTGTCCCTAAAATAATTAAAAGAGAACAAAATGAGTTTTCCTAATCACCGGTTAATTTAATTCAAAAGTCGAAAGTTCACAATTTCTCGAAGTTGAGCTGAAAATTTTGAAAAATCATAACTCAAGTTATACAAGTCAGAATTCTTCTCATTTGGTACCGTTGGAAACCTCTTTCAAAGCTCTAAAACTTTTCAGAAGACATCAAATTAAAATTATGGACGAAATTAACCCAGATTTTCATTGAACATTCTGCTACAGTAAAATGACAGTGCTCGTCAGGCTGGACATCCAGAACATTTTGAAAATTCGTCAAAAATTGCAAAAAATTAATTAACCTCTAAAATTCACACAAAATATAGTACTACATAAGGAGTTTCAACAGCCACTGACGGAACTCAATTCCGACATCCGAGCACGAAATGACAACAGTTCAAACAAAGGCAGTTCGAAATTCTGCAGTTTCTGGAAACATGAAGATGCAGGGCAGTTTTCAAGATACTGTTTGAGTGACGAATTCAAGTCCAAAAATTGTCAAATTTGGCACACTAATACTTCCATATTTCAACTAGATTCATACCAAATTTCAGCTTAAAATACAAACGGGAAGGCAGTTTTCTACATGCCCAAAGTTCGCTCAACTCTTTCATCCAAAACTGGAAAATTTTTATCCTTCACTTATAACATCTAGTTAATGCCTCAAATTAACTTCATTTGTCCTAATTTTCGAAACCAAGCTAGTATTGAACTTCCTAAGCCTAATGATGATAAAAAATGGTCGCATCTTTTGGCAAGAATATCACAAAGTAATCCTCAAAATTCGGACAGCATAACCCCTCATTTTCCAGCTTTCACTTTGCAACTTAGCAACCCTCATAACATCAACTCTTGAAGAGCTTTTGTGGGCAAAAACAACAGCTTAACATTCATCATTTAAACATCAAATTCAGCCTCTTAACTAGCCAAAAAATACAGCCACGAAATTCAAGGAAAAATCAGAAAATTCAACCCCCAATTTTTCCTTCCTTAGTCGGTTTTCCTCTTTGATTTTCATCAAACTTTTAACCATCATCATTATACATAATGCACTTAGATAACATCATCTAACCATCTAACAATCACTTACACACATTTAGTGGGAATTCAAGAGCCCACCGCTTTTTTTCATAGTCATCAACTTCCACAAATCAACTCCATATACAAAGTTATAAACACATAAGTCAAGGTTTTCTAAAACCTTTCAACATCCCAACCTATCAACATGCTTTCAAATGTAATGGATGAAATGAAGTTCAAGTTTCTAGTTTTACCTCTTGTAAGAAACAAGTGAAAGTTCTCCAAGGAAATGCTAAACAAAAGCTTCCAAATGCTCCTAGTCAAGCCTCCACCAAGCTCAAGTTCAATCCAAGAGTGATGAAGTTTTTGTTGGTGTTTTTTGCAAGAAATAAAGGAGGAAAATCGATGGAAAATGAAGAGAAGGAAGAAGAGGAAGTTCGGTGAAGGAGGAAGAAAATGCAACCGATTTTAAGCAATTTTTTTTAAAAAATAAGGAAGAAAGGAAGACAGACACAAGTCTTGTCTGTCTTAATGAAATTTGACTATTAAGGCCATTCTTATCTATTTGAGGGAAAAATAGGGTTTAATTATGCTTGAAATTAAGGGCTAATTTTCAGCTAGAGGGGGAAAAAGAATAGGAAAATTTTCGTAGGAGCTAAAAGGAATCGGTTGGAAGAAATAATTAGTTGAAATTCTAAGTTTAATGAGGTTAATCCAAATCTTAACTAAAATTTTCAAAACCCTAATTATTCACCTTCAATGACCCAAATCCAGTCATTTAATCACACTTCCAACTTATCAGTGATCATCCCTACTTATCTCCACTAGTTTACTCACAAATCAATTTACCTTGAAAACGCGGTCTTTGACATTTTACCACTAATAAATGCTACCAGACGTAATTAACAAGAAAATAGAGTTAAAATTAAATGAGGCATTATAAATGAGGAAAATCGAATATCACAAGATAATTAAAGAAATAATTATATAAATAAATAAATTTTGAATTTTTTTTGAAAATTAAAATAAATTTTTTTTCAAAATTTCGAGGTCATTATATTCTCCTTCCTTAAAAGAATTTTGTCCTCAAAATTTCACCTTGCTAAACTAATACTCCGAGATTTCTTCTTACATTTTCTCTTCCACCTCTCAAGTTGCTTCCTCCACATCG
Organism: Gardenia jasminoides; assembly: GCA_013103745.1. Classification (NCBI taxonomy): domain Eukaryota; kingdom Viridiplantae; phylum Streptophyta; class Magnoliopsida; order Gentianales; family Rubiaceae; genus Gardenia; species Gardenia jasminoides. The sequence goes on from CM023095.1 coordinate 36,503,333, forward strand.
TGGTTTTTCCACAGGACTTTAACCAAAGGAATTTTCTTCATCCTTAAATCCTTCACTTCTCGATCGAGAATCTTACAGGTGTCTTTCCTCATACATGAGAGTGTCTCGCCCATCTCAATCTCGCCTAATTGCAAAACATGGCTCAATCAAGGGTGATATTTCTTGAGCATTGAGATATGGAAGACATTGTGAATCTTGGACATACTAGCTGGTAAATCCAGTTGATAAGCCACTTTTTCAACCCGTTTAAGTATCTCAAACGGTCCTACATACCTCGGCTTCAATTTCTTCCCCGTTTTAGACACTACATCACCCTTCACGGGTTTCACTCGCAAGAAAACTTTATCACCTACCTCAAACTCCAAATCTTTTCTTCTATTATCCAGTAGTTTTGCCACTCTGGCCGCTTGAAGCCTTTCTCTAACTAACTTCACCTTTCATAAGCCTCCTCAATCCAAGGTATAGCAGTCGGATTAAGAACTTTCTTTTCCCTACTTCATTCCAATGAATCGGTGACCGCATCTTCTCCCATAAAGTGCCTCATAGGTGCATTTAAATCATGGCATGATAATCATATTATATGCAAACTCACTCAACGCCATGTCCGACTCCAACCTTCACCAAAATCCATTATACACGACTCTTAACATATCCTCCAAAGTCTGAATTGGTCCTCTGACCCACCATCTGTCTGGGATGATAGGTCTGTACTCAAGTTTAATTTGGTCCCCAAGGTCTCTTGCAACTTTTGCCAAAACCTCAAAACAAACCTAGGGTCTCGGGTTGGAAACAATACTTACTGGAATTCCATGCAATCTCACTCATCTCATCCAATAGAGTCCGGCTAATTTCTCCAAAGGATACTTCATATTCACCAAAGAGAAAATGCTGACTTAGTTAGTCGGTCTCACCACCACCCACACGATCATGTCCCTTTTGACTCCTTGGCAGTCCAAAGAACTAAAATCCATAGTAATGTGTTCCCATTTCCATTCGTGGATTTCTAAGGGTTGTGAAGTCCCAAGGCTTTTGGTGTTCGCCACCCTGCTGGTAAGATAAGTTCCACATATTTAGCTACATCTCTCTTTAATCCATCCCACCAAGCATTCCTTTCAAATCTTGGTACATCTTATTACTCCTGTGGTGAATAGTATACTTGGACCGATGTGTTTCTTTCTAAAATCTCTCTTTAATATCTCATCATTCGCACTACTATCCTTTCCTGAACTTAACACTCTTCTCGGTCCGGCTTTAAAATCCAGTTCTCCTTTTCTCGACTTTTCCGCAATTTCTGTATCGATCTTTTGACCGTTTCTTAATCCGTTCTAATAATGGAGACCTTAATTCCACATTTTCAAAAATAACCTTCTCATGCCCAAGACAAGGTTTCCATTCACTTACTTGCTCCAACATTTCCCATTCCTTCACTATCAAACTCAGCTACTTGAGCTTCATATGACTTAACGCATCAGCTACAACATTCGCTTTTCCAGGATGATATTTTATGGAGCAATCATAATCCTCAAGAAACTCTACCCACCTCCTTTGCCTTAAATTCAACTCTTTTTGAGAAAACAAATATTTCAAACTCTTATGGTCCGTGAACACCTCAAAAGTAACCCCATATAAATAATGTTTCCACTTCTTTAAAGCAAAATAACTCATTGCTAACTCTAGGTCATGGTGGGTAGTTCTGCTCATGGTTTCAACTTCCTAGAAGCATATGCTATAACTTTTCCATTTTGCATCAAAACACAACCCAATCCATCTTTGAGGCATCTAAATAGACCACAAATCCTTCTTTACCATCGTAGAGTTAATATCGGTGCTCTCGCTTAACCGCTTTCTTCAATTCTTGAAACCTTGTTCACACTTAGACCCAAAGGAATTTTCCATGTTTCTTAGTCAAGTCGGTCAAAGGTCCGGTAATTCTTGAGAAATCCTGAATGAACCGACGATAATAACCAGCTAATCCTAAGAAACTTCTCACCTCAGTAGGATTTTCAGATCTCTTCCAATGTATAACAGCTTCCACTTTAGATGGGTCAACTACAATTCCATCCTTGGAAATTCTATGCCCTAGAAAAGATACTTCTTTCAACCAAAATTCACACTTACTAAACTTGGCAAACAACTTGTGCTCTCGGAGGGTTTGCAATACAATCTTCAAATGTTCGGCATGGTCTTCTAGGGTTTTAGAATACACCAATATATCATCAATAAAGATCACCACAAACCGATCCAAATAGGGTTTGAATACACGCTTGCATCAAATCCATGAATGCGTCGAGCATCTTAACCCAAAAGGCATTACTACTAACTCATAATGTCCATATCTTGAATTGAAAGCTGTTTGCACATCCTCTTCCTAATCCTCAACCTGTAATATCCTGCCTAAGATCCAGCTTGAGAATACCACCCACCCTTGCAATTGATCAAATAACTCACAATGAGTGGTAATGATACTTGTTCTTAATTGTCACATCATTTAACCCCGATAGTCTATACACAACCTTAAACTACCATCTTTCTTTTAACGAACAATCGGTGTTCCTACCTGAGAATCACTTTCCCCTCGATAAAACCTCGCCCTAAGATCTTGTAATTGTACCTTCAACTCTTTAAGTTCAGCCGAACCATCCTATAGAGTCTTAGAAATTGGTGCCGCCTGTACTAGATCAACCTTGAACTCTACCGCCTCGGAGGTAAAGACTTCACTCGTGAAATACATTGGGAAAATCCCTAACAATCGGCACGCCTTCCAACTTCATCTTATCATTTGAGGATTTATAAGAAAAGCCAAATACCCTTGAGCTCCTTACTTAGAAGTTTTCTAGCTCTAATACCAAATAAGGGCCGATGAAGCCAACATTCCTCTAACATCCAATCTCAATGTCGCTTCCCCAAGATATCAAATTCTACAACTTTCAACCCATAATCCACCTTGGCATGGTGTTTAGCTAAGCAATCCATCCCACATCACATCGCACCTTTAATATCCGCACTTACCAAATTAACCATTAATTTTCTCTTCTATCCACAATTCACAATTTTATACACTAAACTCAATCAAACTTTTGTCCCCCTGCTGGTGTTCTAACCTCTAGGTCAAAAGATAACCTAACAGTGTTTTATATCTATACAACAAACAAATGCAGGATTAACAAAAGAATGAGTGGCACCGGATCATTAAAACTCTAGCTAAGCGATGAAAGAGGGAATGGTACCTTCACCACTTCGCCGATGCAGTAACTCTTGATGATCCAAATGATAGACTGAAATGGTACTCTGTCCTACTTCCACCGAACTAGCTTGGTGGTTGACTTCTCGACACCACTCCGATCTCGGTTTGAGGACGTGAAGATATTTGATGATCGAACTTCCACACCTTAGACATTTTCCTTGCTTCTTCCAACATTCATTGGGTGTGGTTTGGTTTTCCACAAAACCACACGTAAGACCTCAATTGGAGGCTTGGCTCCCTCGGAAACACTCCTCGCTGGGCCTCTACCACCGATAGACCCTCTAGATGCCCCTCCTCGAGGAAAGGTTCCTCTTGATGTTCCCAGGCACTGCCCCACTTGAACCTCTCTCCCAAACCAAAGGGCACTCAATCCATTGGACCCCATCAGAAGGGTACTCCTTTTCTTGGCATGAAAACTCTTGGAGCCTCATGGTCTCGATCCTTGGGGTTTCTCAATGGCCTCACCTAAAACTGCATAATCCAGCCGCTAACCCTTCTTGAATCTCCAAATTCAAACCCAATAAAACGCCTAATCCTTCTTGGTGAGCCACCAACCTGAGCAAACTTAGACAATTTGTAAACCTCAGGCTCGTAACTGTAACACCTTCAAGCCCTTGTCGACACTTAATGAAATCATCTTCCCTCTTCTCTTGTACCCGGAGGAAGAAACTTAGAGCAAAACTCCCTAAAATTCTCCCAAGTCCTAGGAGTTCTGTCCCTATCCCATTTGGTCTCAATCATGTTCCACCATGATCTCGCCGCTCCTTCAAACTGGAAGGTAGCAAAAGATACCCGCCTTTCCTCAGTATAATTCAGGGTTCCAAAGATATCAGAAATACGCTCCAACCATCCCTCAGCGACCTCCGGATCAGGTCCCCCAAAGAACTTAGGTGGGCGAACCTTGAATCGCTCTAAAGCCCTATCCTCGCCACCCTGGCCCCTGTGTGATTGACTGAACCGACCTTGTTGGTCCACCAAACGAGCCAAGATGCCCGTCATCTGGTTTATGGCGGTCGCCACTTGTTCCCCGAAATCTACCCCTTGACCTTGTCCCAAACCTCGTCCTTGACCTTGGTCAACTGCCCTCGGTCTCCCTCATTTTGGGTTGTCCGCTCATGCCGACTCCTCGACCTGATTCGGCCCTCGCTCTACCGTCCATGTTTTCTATAATGGTAGACATAATTAAATACAAACATATTATAAAATAAAATTTAATACATGATAATGGAACAAGGTAAAATGAGACAAAAGAAAAGAAAATGTAAAGAAATAATACAAAATAAAATAAATAATTTAACAAATTAAATCGAGAAGCAAATAAGAGAATTTTCTAAAATTAACCGAATTTTCATTTATATAGCCGTGGGAATTCAATACACTATAGTGGCATGTTTATCACAAAAAGTACACAAAAAGTGCTTTCACGGTCAATTTACCACACAAAATTTAATGGTGAAAGCAATAGATAAACATGCATCCCAGGGACGAGAATCCCCCTAATAAAGTCTTCCTACAACAGATTAAGACCCTAACCCTAATAATCTAAGGACTACTCCTCTAGTCCTCGTGGGACCACGGTGGGGTACCCTCACGGGTCCTCCTCCTCCTCCTCAAGGGTCGCCCCCATCGGGATATCCTGTAAGGTCTCAGCCACGAGTCCTCATCAATGGCCCCATCAAGCATAGACTCAATCACATCGCTCATAATATCCTCCAGGGTGGGTGAGGTCAGCCCTAATCCTAGCAGACCGCCATGGATATCGCCCAGACATCCTTTCATCAAGTCGAAACCTTGGACCTGATCACGAGTGGCCCTAGTCCTATGTCGCCCCTCAGGTCCACCCGGTTCTCCAATACCTCGACCCGATCCTCCAACTCTCGGATCCGCTCCTGACGATTAGCCATGATATCTCTCACCACCATGTTCTCTCCTCCTGCAGCTCTCTAGTGGCATCCGGTAAGCTCCCACGCCATCGCCCATAGATAAACCACCATTAGAGTAGGAGTACCGCTCTTACACTGGCACCTCAACCTCCCTCGGCGTGGGGTGAACAGAGCTGGTGTGGTCGCCCCGCCACTCTATACCCCAGACTGGCCTCAGAGTGGCTCATGACCATTAGCCCCGCTTCCATTAGCTCCCTGTAGCTCCATTACCACTTTTCCATACCTACACCAAAATCAAAACTTAAAGTTAGGACTTTTTAATATTCAAAGTAGCTAAAATATTAAACTTAAAATACAAGAAACCTTCTAAAAGAACTTTTAAAATTTCCTTTATAGACTTCTAACCTAGGCTCGATACCACCCTGTAGCCCCACCTCCCCAAGGCTAACTGTAGGGGTTAGCGGACTGCCCAACTCACCCAGACTCAAGCATTCAAATCATTACTAACATAAACGCGTAATTTCCCAATTAACATAACATTAACACTAAAGTGAGAATAGCATTTAACTTAAAATTACAGTCATCCATTTCACATATTTACAATCCTCGAGCCAAAGCTCATACACTTCCAGAAACTTAAAGTACTAAACATCACACAAATATACAAAATGTAGCTTCAGACTCGAGATCCAAAATCAAAAGATCACGACGCTAGCCCCTAGCTACACTGGATTCTCTTCACACCGTAAGGGAAAATAAAGGAACGGGGTGAGCTAAAAGCTCGTGAGTTTTCAAAATTCATGCACAAGTGCACTTAAAGCGTAAAATTGCAAGTAAATAATTAAAACACATAAACAAATTCAATTAACACACGGTGAGGATACTGGGCTCTCAGTGAGCCAATTTCCACTTTTACGAGCAAATATTAGAGTTGACACTGACTTTCAAACCAAGTAGACGACTCTTCACGCCAACTCCATCCACTTACCTCCCCACCGGTCTCAACGCCACATAATTCAATAATATACAGAATGAATTTACTCAAGGCACACCTGCCAAGAGTAGTACATTTCATGTTTTCATTCCCGAGTTTAATACATGCAAAATCTTTCCGACTCTACAAAAGGGAGCAATAAAGTATACTCCTTTAAGTGAGCGGTCTATTAACTTCTCAATTTCACATTCCAATCAAATAACAAGTCATGAAGCACATACATAAAGTGTTCCAATGAAAGCATTTTAACATGCATTGAAACTCACCCACAAAGTAGGGTGGAGTCCAAGTTTTGGTCTGTCACAAATTCAGCACTTTGCCCTAAAATAATTAAAAGAGAACAAAAATGAGTTTTCCTAATCACTGGTTAAGTTTAATTCAAAAAGTCGAAAGTTCGATAATTTCTCGAGTTGAGCTGAAAACTTTGAAAAATCATAACTCAAGTTATACAAGTCAGAATTCTGCTGATTTGGTACCGTTGGAAACCTATTTAAAAGCTCTAAAATTTTTCAGAAGACACCAAATTAAAATTTTGGACGAAATTAACCCAGATTTCCGTTGAACATTTTGCTACAGTAAAATGACAGTGTTCGTCAGGCTGGACATCCAGCACACTTTGAAAATTCGCCAAAAATTACAGAAAATTAATTAACCTCTGAAATTCATACACAATATAGTCCTACATAAGAATTTTCAACAGCCACTGACGGAACTCAATTCCGACATCCGAACATGAAATGAAAACAGTGTAAACAGAGGCAGTTCGAAATTCTGCAGTTCTGGAAATATGAAGATACAGGGCAGCTTTCAAGTTGCTATTTGAGTGACGTATTCAAGTCCAAAAATTGTCAAATTTGGCACACTAACACTTCCATATATCAGCTAGATTCACACCAAATTTCAACTTAAAATACCATCGGGAAGGCAGTTTTCTACGTGTCTCAATTTCGTCCAACTTATTCATTCAAAACTGGAAAATTTTGATCCTTCACTTATATCATCTAGTTCATGCCTCAAATCACTACCAATTTGCCTAATTTTCGAAACCAAGCTAGTATTGAACTTCATAAGCCTATTGATGATAAAATATGGTCACATTTTTTGGCAAGAATATCACAAAATAAATCCTCAAAATTCGGACAGCATTACCCCTCATTTTCCCGCTTTCACTTTGCAACTTAGCAACCCTCAAAACATCAACTCTTGAAGAGCTTTTTGTGGGACAAAATAACAGCTTAACATTCATCACTTGAACATCAATTTCAGCCTCTTAACTAGCCAAAAACACAGCCACGAAATTCAAAGAAAAATCAGAAAATTCAACCCCCAAATTTTTTTCTTCCTTAGCCGGTTTTTCTCTTTTGTTTTTCATCAAACTTTTAACCATCATCATTACACATAATACACCTAGATAACATCATCCAACCATCTAACAATCAATTTCACACATTTGGTGGGAATTCAAGAGCCCACCGTTTCTTGCTAATGGTCATCAAATTCCACAAATCAACTTCATATTCAAAGCTTTAAACACATAAGTCAAGGTTTCTAAAACCCTTCAACAACCCAACCTAACAACATGCTTTCAAATGAAATGGATGAAAGGAAGTTCAAGTTTCTAGTTTTACCTCTTGCAAGAAATGAGTGAAAGTTCTCCAAGGAAATGCCAAACAAAAGCTTCCAAATGCTCCTAGTCCAAGTCCTTCCACCAAGCTCAAGCTCAAACCAAGAGTGATGATGTTTTTTGTTGGTGATTTTTGCAAGAAATGAAGGAGAAAAATCGATGGAGAATGAAGAGAAGGAAGAAGAGAGAGTTCGGGTGAAGTGAGGAAGAAATGCACCGGTTTTTAGCCAAATTTTTTTTTAAAAAAAATAAGGAAGAAAGGAAGACAAGACACAAGTCTTGTCTTGCCTTAATAAAGGTTGACTATTAAGGCCATTCTTATCTATTTGGAGGGAAAATTAAGGGCTTAATTATGCTTGAAATTAAGGGCTAACTTTCGGCTAGGAGGGGGGGAAAAGAATAGGAAAATTTTCGTAGGAGCTAGAAGGAATCGGTTGGAAGAAATAATTAGTTGAAATTCTAAGTTTAACGAGGTTAATCCAAACCTTAACTAAAAATTTCAAAACCCTAATTAATCACCTTCAATGACCCAAATCCAGTCATTTAATCACACTTCCAACTTATCAGTGATCATCCCTACTTATCTCCATTAGTTTACTCACAGTCCGAATTTATCTCGAAAAACGTGCCTTTGACATTTTTCCACTAATAAATGCTTCGAGACGTAAATTACAAGAAAATAGAGTTAAAATTAAATGAGGCATTATAAACGAGGATAAAATCGAATTTCACAAGATAATTAAAGAAATAATTAAATAAATAAATTTTCAAATTTTTTTTGAAATTAAAATTAATTATTTTAATTATTTATTATTTATTATTATTTTTTTTAAAATTCGAGGCCGTTACGTTGCACCCGATTCCTATTGCTTCTCAAGTGACTAATAGATCAAGCTCATTAGATATTTATGCTTAGTCAATTAGTTTAGTCATTGGTCAACCATGTCATGCCATAATGATCCATCCATTTGAGTTGTATTTCACTCTTGCCCTAAGTGATTTCTTTTCCTATCAATTAAGTCCATAAGTTGTAAATCCAACTTAATCCAATAATACTTAATTACACCTAACTAGGTCACTAATCACCCAATTACCGTAATCAACTCTCGTGAGCCTACAAGTTCACACCGAAAATTCATGAAATAACAAACGTTTGATTTTTACATATAGTTAGGGTTTTGAGAAAACATATTAGGGTTTCATATACAACTAGGGTTTTACTATAAATTAGGGTTTCAAAAAAAAAAATTAAAGTTGTTCAATTAACACCAATTAGGGTTTTAATTTCAAATTAGGGTTTTCAAACTTGGAAAACAAAATAGTTAAAACCAAACACTTTAAAAAGTAAAACAACCATATAAACACCTTGGCAAACAATAATTACTATAATTAACATTATTTAATATTTTCCAAAAATTGGGAAAAATCGGGGTCTCACACAAATGACCTTATTTGATTGATTATGGTGAATTACATTACATTATTGTACTTCGCAACAAATAAATAAGAATATATAATAATTTTATACACGCGTGGGTGTAATTTATTAATTTGTATTTGTTTTCCCATCTATTTGCAACCATGTACAAACATCTCTATATTATTTTAACTATTGTATAAATTGATTTATTTACATACACTATAATTTAATTAAGCACAACTATATAAATACCCTAATATATGATTATATCTCCATATACTCTCTAGTGGCTATCTCAAAATTCTAATACATGATAATAAATACAATATACTGAGTAACTTTACTTCAAATATAATATTAAAGATAATATGCAATTGCAATTTCATATACAATGGATACAATTATGTTTTTATAAATTTGCCACATGCAATTAAATAATTAAATAGACATGTAATTAATCAAATATACATGTAATTAAGTAAATAGAGTGGCAATTAAATAGACATGTATTGTAATTAATTAAATAGACATGTAATGAATTAAATATGAATTAATTTTTCCTACACTGATAGTGTATATACTATCACCGTTGGATTCATGACACTTGTGCAAAAGTTGGATTTCAAAGTCAAATTTTGCATAGTTGTTATGGATCCAACAAAGATGATAACCGATCAATGTAGGTAAGATTTACTCATTAAATATGCATGTAATTAATCAAGTAGATATGTATTGCAATTAAATAGACATGTAATTAATCAAATAGACATGTAATTAAGTAAATAGACATGTAATTAATTAAATACATAGCAATAAGAAATGTAATGAATTAAATATACATGTAAATAGACGCGTATTGCAATTAAATAGACAAGTAACTAATCAAATAGATATGTAATTAATTAAAAAGACATGTATTGCAATAATACATGTAATGAATTAAATATACAAGTAATAATTAAATAGACTTGTATTGCAATTAAATTGACATGTAATTAATTAAATAGACACGAATAGACATGTAATTAATGAAATAGACATGTATTGTAATTAATTATTCGCTTAAAGTATAATGGCAATGTAAATAATTAAATAATTACTTACTTGACTCACTGCAAATGGGATGTGCGACAACTATTCCAATCTATCCTCAAGCCCCGACCACCACAATTACTACAATTATCTCGTCTTCTGTCTGTCCACTCTATGCCTAGACCTTCTCGCAGCACCAACTTGAGAGAAAGTATGACTCCAATGATCAAATATGAATTGAGAGGAGATGGGAGGTGATAAGTCAATATCTTGCACGCTTTTAATAGGTTTAATTATGTAGTTTTTGTGTGTTTTAGTTATTTTAATGGCTAATTAACTAGGGTTTCTAGTAAAGTTTTGCATTTTATGGATTAAATAGAAAGAATACATTTTTATGGATTAATGTGGTGAAAACTTCATGTTTTTGTAGGATTAATGGCTCAATTATCAAATGAGGTGAAAATGAGTGGATAATTGCAAAGAAACTTGGACGGAAAGTTGGAAAATTGAAATATCCGAAATTGATAAAATTCCAAATTGAGATGAGCAAAATGCAATTCAAATATCAAGGAATCAAAGGATCAAAAGTTGGAGGATTTAACACATCAATTTCACAACGAAAAATCAAATTTTGCAAATTTTAAGAGGATTCGTGACCCAATACGCGATGCAACATTTGGAGAAAATAAAGCAGCTTGCGAATCCTTCTCAGTGGAGACAGGGGAGACGACCCGCAATGGGATCCGTGAGCCTATGCCTTGCGGATCCACCTCGCGGATCTTCGGAAAATGACAGTTGCAAGTTGCAGCCGAATTCCAGAATTTCTAGCTCACTTCCAACTTAATTTTCAGACGAATTTCAGCTGCAAGTTGCATGAAGAATCTTGTGAGATTGAAAAAATAACTCATTGCTAATCCAAAACACAATTTGCACCAACTTTACAACTCATTTGATGTTGGAATTCAATGGACTCAATGCATGAAGACACTTTGAAGGCATTTCAAAGGATGAAGATTCATGAAGCCATTTTCCTTGACTTTTAAAAAGCCAAATTTTTGTTGTGTTCACATGAGGAAGTTTTGGAAGTTTATGAATTCAATCTTCTATAAATAGGGCTTTTTGTAGACAAGAAAGAAAAAAAGAAGAAAGAGAGGAATTAGTATGAAGTAGTGGTAGAACTAGAAAAGAAAGACTAGAGAATAGCTCTAGTTCATTAGTTTTAACTCTAGTTCTTATATTTCTTAGTGTGTAGTTTCTAAAGAGAGCTAAAAGTGATAGTTGTGAGGACTCTTGCACTTTGTATTTGAGAGATCAACTTGTGAAGAAGTTCAAGGATTCAAACTTCAAGAAATTGAATAAGAATTCCTTCTTCCTTTACTTTGTCTCTTGTGCTTTACTTTCATGGCTTTGTGCAAGTTTGTTTTATACTTAGATATTCTTAACATGATGTCTAACCAAGCCTCTTAAATCCTAGAGTTAAGATGAACTTGTTTTAGTTGTGATTATGAAGTAGTTAAGTTATTTATGTCCTCCTTGATTTTGCTAGTTTAAGACTTGTGCTTATGCTTTATGGTTGATTAGCTACCAACTATAAATGATTTGATGTTAATGAGCAATGAAAAACTTCCTTTAATAAGATCTAAGTTCTTAAACACTAACTTATATTCTCACAAAAGTAGTGAATATAGTTGGTTGGTTGTGGTTTCATACTATAACTTCATTGAGCTTATTTAACTTGTTTCTCTCTTTTCTCTATGAAAATAAGTCAAGGAAGATTCCAAAGAGTTAAGGAATTGGCGAAAGCGATTCTGAGTGACTAGCTCATCTTAAATGAGAGTTTGCACTACACATGACTATTAACAAAAGTGATGGCATGCAAAAGGAAGTTATACCTTAGCAAATCATTGGAGAAAGGACATAATAAACTTGACTAACTTCTAATCTAAACATAGCAAGGGATTCTAAAACTCTAGGATTCCTCCAACTTGATCTAAAAACTCTCTAACTTAACTCTCTAATTTCTTTACTTGCTTTCTTATTATTTCCTTTCTACCACCAATTGGATGTCTTCGACACCTAGCGGTCGATTTTAATTGCTTAATCCTTCTTCCTTAGGTCGGTTCACCGCCTTCTCCCTTTTATTTTACTTGTTGCTTAGGTCGGTAGTACCACCTAGCTTTCCTTTACTTTGATTCCCTTCCTTTAATTGTTTTCTAGATAATAAAGTAAGTGATTAAACTTTAGTGTTTGCAAAACCATAGTTCCTCGTGGGATCGACACCTTATTTCCCTATACTCAATAAACGATCCGTATAATTGCGGTAATATAGGGTAATAAAGGTTTTTAAGATTTGAAAAGTAAAGAAAAACCCTTATTAGGAGGTGAGAGAATGAAGGATGAATTGTGAATTGAGAGAAGGTAGGGGAGGGGAGGGAGGGGTTTATAGGTCATGGGAGTGTCAACTAACCGTTGGATATTGGCATCCAGTGACTAGGTAAAACTAGCTGTTAGTGGTGGCCTGTGTCGAAGTGCGGCACTAGAGACACCAAAAAATTTTGTCTAGTGCCGCACTTTACCAGATACAGATTTTTTTGTGTCTCTGGTGCCGCACATTGCAGGTGTGGAGTCAGGCATAATTTTTCTCCCAAATTGCAGTAAAGGCCCTCCCAGTTTTTGCTCCCAAAATGAAAAAAAAATTGCTACTGGTGCCGCACTTGCTAAAAACAAAAAATTCAGCAACACTTTCCAGATAAAATTCCAATATAACAATATTTTGAGGAATTTCCCATCACAGTGTAGAAAGCACTACAATAAATAATAAAAAAAAATATTTAGACTAATTTGTCCTGATTTTCATGTAATCTTTTTTTGCATTCCATCTTGCTTAAATTTTTATAAGCTGACGCCTCATCACATTTTTACTTATGCAGCTAGTAACAAAAATTAACGCTTAAATCTTGCTTAGTTAGTTGATTGTATTCAAACATAATAGCTTTTCTTATCATTCTTGTGGAATCTCACCCTTAAAACAAATCATTTGAAATTTGACCATTTCTTGCTTTTCAATTTTTAAATCTCCACGCTTAGTTGAGTCCAAGATCATTTGTCTTGTTGCCTATTATTGTCTAACTGCATTTGTCTCGCTGGCTACTAAATAAAGTCGCTCAATAGAGTACTTCGTAGTTTGTAAAGGGATCATTTGAGATATCTGACATTGAGATTTTTAATAATTTCCCTTGGCACGTTTAAAGTTTTCAATGCCCTTGAAGTATGTTGAGTTTTAATGTAAAAAGTTCAACCCATCTACCTAATGAATCCATCTAAAATGCTACAAATTTAGTATCATTATTTAAGTAAAAAAAATTGAAATTGCAGAAAAAAAAGAAAAAAGTTGAACAATTATTCATTAATGATAGATCGGAAAGAGGTAGGAGGTTATAGCGAAGCCTTCCAAAGACTTCACGTGATCCCATTGCACAGCTTTTGAAAACATATATCTTTGCCCAAGCAGATAATTGGTATTAAAGCCGTTTGGTTTGAGTTTCACAATTATTATCACTATCAGTATCATAGAATGATTAATGATAATAGATTTTGATAAAAACTCACAGTGTGTTTGTGAGAGCCCTAAAAAAAAAAAGAAAAAAATATAATAATAAAATTCATGCATACATTACCCTTTAATTTATTCAAGTGCATATAAATTTTTTTAGTGCATTTGTGGCATGTTTTCACTAAGTGCATTCTACGTTGGTTGATTAAATGAATTCTCAAAAATTCCATTTTAGAATTAGTGAGCATTTCTTGCATGGCTTAATTGTTAAGAAAATAGGGTATGTTGGGGTTAATTGGAGACCAAATCAAATTACAGGAGTTAGAAAGCAATTAAGTGAGATTTTGTTAGCTAATGGCCAAGAAGTCGCCACTTGTCACCCTAGCATTTAAACCTTGATTTGATGACTTCTTTTCCCTCCAAACTCATCTCTTAAAAACACACATTTTCTTCATCTTTTCCTTGGTGGTGGCCGAACCTAAGAGAGGAGAAAAGAGAGGAGATTTCATCCAAAAATCAACCAATACCTTGCTTAGTTTATTAGGAAATCAAGAGAGGAAGTTGGTAGCACCGTAAACCATCAAACCTCAAGCTTAGTAGGGTAAAGATTTTGGTTATGTGAAGAGTTACTTCTTTGGCTTGATAAGGTATTTTCTATCCAAAGCCCTAGTTCTATGATTTTTGATGTTAGTTAAATGAAGGTTGTTGGTGATGTTTATGGAAGATTGATGCATGGTAACCTAGTTTTTGGGCTTGAATGCTTGTAGTTGCAACTTGAATATGGGTTTGATTTCATGCCTACAAGGTGTTTAATATTTGGATTAACATTAATCACTAGGCTATGATGCTTATTCCTTTGAGGAAAGTGCTTGATGTTCTTTCATATGCATGCTAGAAAGGCATAGAAGTTACTTTGAACTTTAAAGAAAATGGAAGAAGTTTGTGGTTCTATTCCTCTTATTTTGTGATTTCTTCTTGCTCAATCTTCACTAATCCTTGTTGAGAAACCTTGTTAAGACATTTGTGTATCAAATTGGAGTGAAATCAATCTATCTTGAAGGGTGAAAACCTCTTGAATTACACCAACTTTTGAACAGAAAATTCTGTCCTGCACCTCGTCAGAAATGAAAAAAATAGTCAATTTCCCAGGCTTTCTGGTATTGATAGGAAATGAACTAGGAGCTGATCCATATACCGTTGGAAAGCCCTATGAGTCTAGTTTCTAACACCACTGACGGCACTCAATTTTGATTTTTCTACACCAAGATATGTCCATTTTCCCAAGACTGCGCAGTGGCCACTGATACACCCGAATTCTAGTTTTGTCATAAACTTGCTCTTGGTTGAACCTTGAAGTTTCTTGAATCTTTGCGCGTTTATTTCATTCTAAATATCTACTTGACTTGTGAATCCACTAAACCTTCAATGTTTCATCATTTTGTGACTTGAATCGCCCTAGAATTTCCTAGTGAGATGCATTAGTTAGTAGCGTTTATTTTTGCACTTGATTAGGTTGCATTTATTTTGTTTTGCTTGAGTTGATGATGGTATACGTTGAATATACATAGGACTCGAAGGAGGTAACGAGGGTGATCAATGCGTGAGTGTTTGAGTTGCTTGACTTGCTTGGTGAGTGTTCCAATGCTTGTTTACTTGTTAAATGTGACTAGTTGGATTGTCTAATCTTGACCTACTTGATTATGTGAACTACTTGAAATCTGTTGGCTTGGACACTCTCTTGTGTTATTATGATCGAGACGAGTGCGTACTTTATCACACTCGATTTCTTTTGCTTGAACTATATATTCTTGATATCGTGATACTTGTGGATTTCGCCCTTGCTTATATTTGATCTGTGAGTCATTTGGGTAATATCCCATCGACTAATCTGTTTAGAAACTTGTTTACCTATGCTTGGTACCTGTGCCTGTGAAATGGCCACTTGTGTGATATCACAAGGGCTAATCTTGTTATCAGTTCTTGGGACTCGTGATTGGAGTCCACTCCATCGGCTCATTGGTCGAATCGAGCCAGTTAGGGCTTGGTTGAGTAGACTAATGATGCCCTTGGATCCTATTTCTTGTTTTTGGTATACTCGAGTATTACCTCCTGTGTTGGTGTTCGGGTTCGGTAAGGTGGGAGAATGGGTGAACGGGTATGGCTGATGAGTGGGGTTCTACTGGACATTAATTCTTGCATTTCCTTAGTTGACGGAGTGTCAACGGACTTGGATCAAGTTGCTGCTGTGGAACTTGGCTCCTAAGAGCCATCTGTATCCTTTTATATTTAAATTGTTATTTAAGTGATCCTTGTAACAGCCCCACCTCTCCCAAGGGCGAACCCAAGGGTATCAGCGGACTGTCTGCCCAACTCTCGCCAGGACTCACTACAAATTCCCAAATATTAATCCAAACATTCATTCGTAAAGTCATAAATATAAGATATTAAAATTACTAATAAACTCTCACAAAACACAGACCCCAAAATTTCATCAAAATTACATTGATAAAAACTCCAAAATATCGTAAACCATCAAATTCATCCATTAATTTCAATCTTACACAAAAAGGAAAATCCTATAAAAGTACTAACTTCCTCGATTCACGTGCCTCTCCTCGAAACCTGTTAAGGAAAACAAATTGGGATGAGCTAACGCTCAGTAAGGCCAAGAAAACATGCACAGGTAACTCAAAGCAATTAAATAAATTAATAAAACAATAAAAGAGCCAAACAGTGAATTTAGCAATAAAGCTTTTAAACAATACAATTTAAAGGATACAGTTGCCGGCTCCACGTTTCCGCATTTCTCTGCAATTATTTTCTTCACCCGCATCAATTCAAGCCACAGGTTGACACTCCGTCAACCACTCACTCTCACAGTCCATATTCATCACTTTTCTCCCTCTCCCGTCTACTTACACCCCCTTGACCGGGCCCGAACTCCTAAATTTGAAAAGTGTTTGGCAACCCACTATGAGTATGCCAAGTCGGTGGACTCATTCCAACCGACGTACTTTAAACAGTAAAAACCCATGGTTTTCCCAACCCTTGCCCTAGCCCCTGTTGCCGGACAAGGCGAAGGGATCCCCGATGGGGTTTGGGCGTCCCCACAGTTATAAACAATTTAAACAATTCAATCAAGTCAAGCAGTTGAACAAGAAACCATTTAAACAGTTAAGCTCATTTTGAGACAATTCAAGAATGTGAGCGCGATAAAGTACACGCTCACCGAGGAACACAAGCATGCTTTCAATTTATTAACATCATTTAAAGCAAGTAAACATGCACTTGGACACTCACCAATTATTGAGAATAAGTGAGGGCTATTCACGCGATCAATCAAGGTTCTCGGAGTTCAAGTTTGGATCACTTTGTAATTTAGCACCACCTCCTAAAATATTTAAGAAGCGATGAAAATAAGTTCCTAGTTTATCAACCAAAACTCGTTCAAGAAAATCAAGTTCTATAAGTTACTACTTGAGCAGAAATCTTTGAAAAATCACAACTTGAGTTATAAAAGTCGGAATTTTGCTCATTTGGTACCGTTGGAAACCTATTTGAAAGCTCTAAAACTTTTCAGAAGACATCAAATTAAAATTATGGACAAAATTAACCCAGATTTTCATTAAACAGTCTGCTACAGTAAAGAGACAGTGCTTATCAGGCTGGACATCCAGAGCACTTTGAAAATTTGCCAAAAATTACAGAAAATTAGTTAACCTCTGAAATTCATACACAATATAGTATTACATAAGGAGTTTCAACAGCCACTGACGGAACTCAATTCCGACATCCGAGCATGAAATGAAAACAGTTCAAACAAGGGCAGTTCGCAATTCTGTAATTTCTGGAAATGCGAAGATACAGGGCAGTTTTCAAGACATTGTTTGAGTGACGAATTCAAGTCCAAAAATTGTCAAACTAATACTTCCATATATCAACTAGATTCATACCAAATTTCAGCCATAAATTCAAGCAAATGAATGTCAAACCGAAATGAACTCAAACAGTGCTCAAAGCTGGGGAAGATTTTCCAGATTAAAAAGGCAGTTTTGAAACATCATTTGAGCAATGAAATGGTACTGGAAAAACACCAAATTTTGCAGGTAGCAACCTCAGTATATGAGCTACATTCGTACCAAAATTTTTCTAAAAAATCACACGGGAAGACAGTGAACAAAGCAATTGATATCAGGGCAGCAAGGTTCGATAAATCTGGAAACTGTTTTCCAGATTTTAACTTCATTTTTTCATGCGATTTTGACACACCAAATGGAATGATTTTTGCAAATAAATTTACATACATATAGACCAACATTTCAACTATCAAAATAGCCAAGAAACTCACGAAAATATGTAAACAGGGCATAAAAATTGCTAAAGTGAAACCGGCAGCATAACCTTCCTTTTCTTTTCTTCCTAGCCTTCCAACTACCATGAATTCATCACAAATTCATTCCATCACACACACACACACATCATGGCAGTCCTATAACAAGAAAGGTGGGAGTTCATAGAGCCCACTTCAACCACCCAAAACCAACTCAAAAACAAACAAGAAGTTACAAGCTTCAAAACTAAACAATTAGAGCAAAGGAATTAGGGTTTTGTTGGAGCACTTTTACCTCAAATAGCTCAAGGAAATTCAAGCTTGAGATGTGTAAGACTCCTTCCTTTCCAAGCCCCTAACCGGTTCTACCTCCCTCTCTTGGTGCTCCTCAAGCTCCAAGTTTGTAGTGTGGAAGACTACTCAAGCTCCCCTTGGATGATTGATGGAGTTTTGGAGTTGATTTGTGAAGGTTTAATGGAGGTTTTTGAAGATGAAAAGAAGGGGAAATTGGGGAAAGGATGGTGCGGCAGCTAAGAGGGAGAAGAGAGAGATATTTTGTGTAATTGGTAAGGTGGAAAAGTCAAAGGAAGAAGAAATATAAGACTTTGCTTTATGGAGTCAAAAATCAACTTTAAATTTGTGACCCAAAATGCTCCAATTGAAGTTTAATCCTAATCACTCACTTCTAATCCCTCAATTAGCTTTTCTTAATCTACTCATGCTCATTCTTGTTCTCCGAACGTACGTCACTCTCAGTCCGAATATTTGTCTCGAAAAACGTGCCCATTTTCTTTTTTCACAATTAAGTGACAGAAAAATCAAATTGATGTTTAAAAATAGTTTTTAAAATAAAATGAGGTAATGTATGGTGTAAATGCACTTAAAATGATTTAAAACAATTAAACAAATATTTAGAGAAATTAAATAATTAATTAAATAAACAGGTCAAATAAAAATAAAATTTTCGGGTCCTCACAGTTTTAAAGAGATAAGTTTGGAGTGAAATAAACCATCAAGTCAAAGTTTGAATCCTAGGGTGACAAGTGATGGTTTCTTGGCCATTACCTAACAAAAATCTCACTTAATTGCTTCTAACTCCTCTAATTTAATTTAGTCTCCAATTAACACCAATACACCCTATTTTCTTGGCAATTAAGCCATGCAAGAAGTTCTCACTAATTCTAAAATTGAATCTAAGAAAAGTTCATTCAATCAAACAATGAATAATGTACTTAGTAAAAACATACCACTAATGCGCTGAAGGAATTTATATGCACTTGAATGAGTTAAATGGTAATATATGTGATAAGTCAATATTTTGCATGTTTTTAATAGGTTTGATTATGTAGTTTTTGTGTGTTTTTGGTATTTTTGTAGCTAATGAACTAGGGTTTCTAGTCAATTTTGCATTTGATGGCTTCAATGATGAAAACTGCATTTCTATGGATTAATGTGGTGAAATCTTCATGTTTTTGTAGGATTGCTTGTTCAGTTATCAAATGAGATGAAAATGTGGATAATTGCCAAGAAGTTTGGAAGAAAAATTGGAAAATGTAAATTGCAATTCAATCAACGAGGAATCAAAGGGATAAAAGTCGGAGCAATTAACGCCAATTTCACCACGAAAAGCTTCGAATTTGCAAGTTTTAAGTGGATTCATGAGTCAATGCGAACCTAACAAGTGGAAATTTCAAGTAGCTCAATCCCTCTCACGAGAGGGGAAGCAGATCCGCGATGTGATCCGATCCTCGCATCGGATCCATCTCATGGGATCCTCGAGAAGTGACAGCAAGTTGCAACCAATTCAGTTTTCAGCTCACTTCCAGCTCAATTTTCAGAAGAATTTCAATGAAGGCTGCGTGAAGAATTGTGTGAAGTTGAAGAAACAACTCATTGCTAATTCAAAACACAATTTGCTTCAACATTACAACTCATTTGGGATTGAAATTCAAAGGATTCAAATGCATGAAGACAAAGAGATTTAAGAAGCCATTTTCCTTGACTTTTGAAGGCCAATTTGTCTTGTATTCACATGACATAATTTTGGATGCATATGGTTGTAATCTTCTATAAATAGGGCCTTTTGTATCCTATTCCAATCCATCCCATTCCATAAAAAATTCCAAAAGACTAGAGAATAGCTCTAGTTCAGTAGTTAGGTTCTAAGTTCTTAGTTTGTAGTTTCTAAAGAGAGTAAAAGTGAAAGTTGTGAGGAATCTTGCACTTTGTATTTGGGAGATCAACTTGTGAAGAAGTTTATGGATTCAACTTCAAGAAATTGAATAAGATTCCTTCTTCCTTACTTATCTCTTGTGCTTTAATTTCATGGCTTTGTGCAAGTTTGTTTATGCTTAAATGTTCTTAATATGATGTGTAGCTAAGCCTCTTTAATCCTAGAGTTAGGATGAACTTGTTTTAGTTGTGATTATGAAGTAGTTAAGCGATTTATGTCCTCCATGATTTTGTTAGTTTAAGACTTGTGCTTATGCTTTATGGTTGATTAGCTACCAACTATAATTGATTTGATGTTGATGAGTAATGAAAAACTTGCCTTCAATAAGATCTAAGTTCTTAAACACTAACTTATGTTCTCACGAAAGTAGTGAATATAGTTGGATGGGTTTGGTTTTATACTATAACTTCATTGAGCTTATTTAACTTGTTTCTCTCTTTTCTCTATGAAAATAGGTCAAGAAAGATTCGAAGGAGTTAAGGAATTAGCGAAAGCAATTCCGAGTGACTAGTTCATCTTAAACGAGAACTTGCACTACACATGACCATTAACGAAAGTGGTGGCATACAAAAGGAAGTTATACCTTAGCAAATCATTGGAGAAAGGACATAATAAACTTGACTAACTTCTAATCTAAACATAACAAGGGATTCTAAAGCTCTAGGATTCCTCCAACTTGATCTTAAAAACTCTCTCTAACCTAATTCTCTAATTTCTTTACTTGCTTTCTTATTTCTTGTCTTCCACCAATTGGATGTCTTTGACACCTAACGGTTGGTTTTAATTGCTTTATCCCTCTTCCTTAGGTCGGTTTACCGCCTTCTTCCTTTTATCTAACTTTCCTTACTTTATTTACCTTTCTATAATTGTCTATCTAGATAATGAAGCAAGTGATTAAATTTTAGTGTTTGCAAAACCATAGTTCCTCGTGGGATTGACACCTATATTTCTCTATACTCAAGAAACGATCTGTATACTTGCGGTAATATAGGGTTATAAAGGTTATTTAAAATTTGTGGAGTAAAGAAAATCCCTATCAAGTTTTTGGCGCCGTTACCTGGGAACTAACGGTTTTCCTAGACTAGTTTCTCAAACTAGGCCTAGGTGCAACATTAAAGTTAAAACAAGCTTTATTAGTCTAGATTTTATTTTTGCAGTATTTTTCTTTATTCTTGGTAGGTACACCAATCTCTTCATCCAAGAGATCAAGGCGGCGAGAAGAGGAAGAAGATGTGTCCAACAACAAGAAGAAAATATTGTGGTGGAAAGTGAAGGTGAACAATCCATAGCAATGGAGGAATCAAGGCCAAGAGCATTAAGAGACTACATTGCGGGATGAATCGGTGCTCAAACTAGTGTAGCAAGGCCGACTATTAATGCTAATAACTTTGAAATTTCACCGCACTCATTCAAATGATCCAAAGAAGCCAATTTGGAGGAAACGCAACCGAGGACCCCAACACTCATCTAGCTAACTTCACATTTATGTGGTGTTAAGTACAATGGAGTAAGTGATGATGCCATTAAATTAAGATTGTTTCCTTTTTCACTTTGTGACAAGGCAAAGGTATGGCTTAACTCTCATCCACCCAATACTTTTACTTCATGGAGTGATTTGGTAAAAGCATTTTTGAATAAGTATTTTCCTCCTGCCAAAACTAATAAGCTTCGTATGGATATTACAGGTTTTCACCAACAAGATGGTGAATCATTGTATGAAGCTTGGGAGAGGTTCAAAGATTTCCAAAGAAGATGCCCCCACCATGGTCTTCCGGAATGGTTGGTAGTACAAACGTTCTATCAAGGTCTTTCTATACCAACCAAAAACATCATAGATGCCGCGGCCGGTGGATCATTAATGGCAAAATCTACCGAAGAAGCTCAAGGTGTGATTGAAGAAATGGCTTCCAACAATTACCAATGGGCTAATGAAAGAGGTAACCAAAGAAGATCGGCCGATATGTATGAACTCGACACTATTAATATGTTATGTGCTCAAATGCAAAATCTTACTAGCATGTTTAATAAACAAGGAGGAAATGGTTTAAGTTCTTTTGTAAATAATGCTTATTGTTCAAATTGTGGTGGTAATCATGACACTTGCATGTGTAAGAATGTTGAGCAAGTTAACTTTGCCAACAACTTCAACCGACCACCTCAAAACAATCCTTATTCAAGTACTTATAATTCCAGATGGAAGAATCATCCTAATTTTGGATGGAGGGATCAACCTCATAACCAAAGGTCTTCTAATCCACCCGGATTTCCTTCTAAACCACTTGAACCTCCACCAACTTGGGAAAAAGCTCTAGAAAAGCATGGTCAAAGTACAAATGAAAGGTTTGAACAAATGGATAAGAAAATTGACCATATGCATAGAAGTCTAGAATTTCAAATAGGTCAATTAGCTAATGCCTTTAATGGAAGAAAACCAGGGGAGCTTCCAAGTAAAACTGAGGTTAATCCAAGAGAACATGTTAATGCAATCACTCTTAGGAGTGGTAGAACATTAGAGGAGAATAACCTTGGTAAAAGTGGTAAAAGTGATGAAAATGAGGAAAATAAGGAAAAGGAAGAAGTAGATAACCATGTTGATATTGATATTCTTTCTTCTCATATTCCTATTAAAAATGCTTCTAACTCTATTCCTTTTCCTGATAGGTTGAAGAAGAGCAATAAGGAGAAGGAATTTGAAAAAATCGCTCAAATGTTTAAGCAAATAAGAATTAACATTTCTTTTATTGATGCTATTTCACAAATTCCCTCTTATGCTAAATTTTTGAAGGATATCATGTCCAAAAAGAGGAAGATTGAAGATTATGAGACCATAGCATTAGCGGAGGAATGTTCGGCAAGAATTCAAAATAAACTCCCACAAAAACTCAAGGATCCGGGAAGCTTTACTATACCTTGTACCATTGGTCATCTCCAATTTTCTAATGCTTTGTGTGATTTAGGTGCAAGTGTATCATTGATGCCACTTTCCATAGCTCGGAGACTTGATTTAAGGGAGATGAAGGACACAAACATCACTCTTCAATTGGCGAATAGGTCATTAAAGCGTCCGGTTGGTATGATTGAAAATGTCCTTATAAAGGTTAAGGATTTCTTTATTCCGGTCGACTTTATTGTGCTTGACATGAAAGAAGATGTTCATTTACCTATTATATTAGGTAGACCATTTCTAGCCACTGCCGGCACTCTAATTGATGTTCAAGAAGGCATAATTAAGTTTAGAGTGAATGAAGAAGAATTGGTGTTTAACCTCCATGAAAATAAAGATCTTGAATTATGGCATGGAAAAGCTTTTAAGCCAAAAGAGGTAGATATTGTTCAAGAATTGCATAATGATGGCTTATTTATTAATGACATGTTCCATGTGAAGAACAAAGGAAAAGAGATCTTTATAGAGCATGAAATCCCTAAAGTTAATGAAGAAAAAAGGAAAAAACCAAGTAAACTTTGGGATTGTTTTAAATGTTTCTCGAAAATTCCTCATTCAATATGTGACAATACTAATCTTTCTTTGTTTGATGATGAGGATAATTTGGAGAAAGGGGAAGCTTCATTAATGATGAATGGAACCAAAAGCTTTAGCCCTTGGGAAGGAACAAGCTCCTTTTCACCTCTAAAGTGATTTTAAAGAGGAACACTTTTGAGTCGAGCCAACGACTTTAAACAAAAGCGCTTTTTGGGAGGCAACCCAATTTTGTTTAAGTTTGTGTTAGTTTGTTTGGTTTTTATGTTAAAGCATGTGTGTTTTATGTTTTTAAGTGTGTTTGTTATATTTGTCTTGTAGGAATATCAAAGCATGCAAAAATGGACCTTTTGGTGCACAATGAATAGTAAAAATGCAAACATCTCCATACCTCAATTTGTGTTTTAGTTGTTTATGATTCAAGAATTGAGGTTAATTATGTTGTTTTGATCATATTACATGTGTTAGAGAAGGTGCATTGCATAATTAACATGCAGGATTTTTGTTCTGGAAATAGTAGAAATTGATTGTCCAATGAAACAGTTGCAGAAAAATTGCAGAACTGCATTTGCAGAAGGATCCGCGAGTAGATACGCGAGATATACCTCGCGGATCAGGATCAGAGAAGTTTTCTGAGCATCCGTGGACCGATACGCGATGTACACATCGCGGATCCATGGGTCACGGATCAACTTCTGAGAGCTACCCAACCAAATCCGCGCACTGAAACGCGACCTGTGACTCGCGGATCCAAGAGTTTAACCTTTTCCTGCAGTTTCTTGTTCAATTTTTCAGGTATTCAAGGTTATTCAATGGAAAAAGGCAAAGTTGACCAATTCAATCACGTTAACAAGGGGAGTATTACTTTCTTATCTTTCTCATCTTATTATTCCTTCTTACACATTGAGGATAATGTGCATTTTAAGTGTGGGAGGGGGGAATTATGTGATTGAGATTTGATGAAAATTAGCCAAAATTTTTCCAACATCCTGTACCAATATGTTTCAAATTCTCAATTAACTTGGAGATACCTATTTTTGTGATTAAAATTTTTACAATTTAAGGAAAGTATATCTTGTAAAATGGAGGAAATTATGCCTAATTTTGTATGTTTAAGGAGATTTCTTTTCTTTATTTGATTTTTACATAGTAGAGTGATAAATGTGGTTGATAAATGTAGTACTTTTCTCATGATTATTCTTTTGAGGGAATATTTATTTATGTTTCTAAAAAGAAAAGAAAAAATTAGAAAAATGAAAGCTCTACTCCAATGTGCTTAGTAGCCGGGAGTCTTCATCTAAAAATGTCAACTTTCGCGTCAAACGGTACTTGAATAAAAGTAGACAAATAAGTGAAATGTTGAGTAACAGGGGATCTTCATCTAAAAATGTTGATCTTCTCGTCAAAAGGTATTTTCACAATTTAAATATATGTTTGATATGAATTATGAATAAATCCCTCTTTTAAAAATGATCATGGGTTTAGGAAGCATTATTGACTATATGATTCACTTTGCGTGTGAAATTGGGTGAGGAATGAGAAATTGAATTGAGCTACTTGAATTTATGGTATGATTACTCTCTTTTACTTGATATTATGAGTACTTGTGGTTTAATGGATAATTGCAAAATGGTTTTCTACCTTGTTTTGAGAAAATGAAATTAAGGTGCACAAACACTTTAATCATTGTTGGTGTGTATTTCTTCTTACTTGAGGACAAGCAATGGTTCAAGTGTGGGGGAGTTTGATAAGTCAATATTTTGCATGTTTTTAATAGGTTTAATTATGTAGTTTTTGTGTGTTTTTGGTATTTTTGTAGCTAATGAACTAGGGTTTCTAGTCAATTTTGCATTTGATGGCTTCAATGATGAAAAATGCATTTCTATGGATTAATGTCGTGAAATCTTCATGTTTTTGTAGGATTGCTTGTTCAGTTATCAAATGAGATGAAAATGTGGATAATTGCCAAGAAGCTTGGAAGAAAAATTGGAAAATGTAAATTGCAATTCAATCAACGGGGAATCAAAGGGATAAAAGTCGGAGCAATTAACGCGCCAATTTCACGACGAAAAGCTCAGAATTTGCAAGTTTTAAGTGGATTCGCGAGTCAATACGCGAACCTACAAGTGGAAATTTCAAGTAGCTCGCGAATCCCTCTCACAGAAGACAGGGGAAGCAGATCCACGATGTGATCCGCGATCCTCTGCATCGCGGATCCATCTCGCGGATCCTCAGAAAGTGACAGCTGCAAGTTGCAACCGAATTCCAGTTTTTCAGCTCACTTCCAGCTCAATTTTCAGAAGAATTTCAATGAAGGCTGCGTGAAGAATTGTGTGAAGTTGAAGAAACAACTCATTGCTAATTCAAAACACAATTTGCTTCAACATTACAACTCATTTGGGATTGAAATTCAAAGGATTCAAATGCATGAAGACAAAGAGATTTAAGAAGCCATTTTTCTTGACTTTTGAAGGCCAATTTGTCTTGTATTCACATGACATAATTTTGGATGCATATGGTTGTAATCTTCTATAAATAGGGCCTTTTGTATCCTATTCCAATCCATCCCATTCCATAAAAAATTCCAAAAGACTAGAGAATAGCTCTAGTTCAGTAGTTAGGTTCTGAGTTCTTAGTTTGTAGTTTCTAAAGAGAGTAAAAGTGAAAGTTGTGAGGAATCTTGCACTTTGTATTTGGGAGATCAACTTGTGAAGAAGTTTATGGATTCAACTTCAAGAAATTGAATAAGATTCCTTCTTCCTTACTTATCTCTTGTGCTTTAATTTCATGGCTTTGTGCAAGTTTGTTTATGCTTAAATGTTCTTAATATGATGTCTAGTTAAGCCTCTTTAATCCTAGAGTTAGGATGAACTTGTTTTAGTTGTGATTATGAAGTAGTTAAGCGATTTATGTCCTCCATGATTTTGTTAGTTTAAGACTTGTGCTTATGCTTTATGGTTGATTAGCTACCAACTACAATTGATTTGATGTTGATGAGTAATGAAAAACTTGCCTTCAATAAGATCTAAGTTCTTAAACACTAACTTATGTTCTCACGAAAGTAGTGAATATAGTTGGATGGGTTTGGTTTTATACTATAACTTCATTGAGCTTATTTAACTTGTTTCTCTCTTTTCTCTATGAAAATAGGTCAAGAAAGATTCGAAGGAGTTAAGGAATTAGCGAAAGCAATTCCGAGTGACTAGTTCATCTTAAACGAGAACTTGCACTACACATGACCATTAACGAAAGTGGTGGCATACAAAAGGAAGTTATACCTTAGCAAATCATTGGAGAAAGGACATAATAAACTTGACTAACTTCTAATCTAAACATAACAAGGGATTCTAAAGCTCTAGGATTCCTCCAACTTGATCTTAAAAACTCTCTCTAACCTAATTCTCTAATTTCTTTACTTACTTTCTTATTTCTTGTCTTCCACCAATTGGATGTCTTTGACACCTAACGGTTGGTTTTAATTGGTTTATCCCTCTTCCTTAGGTCGGTTTACCGCCTTTTCCCTTTTATCTAACTTTCCTTACTTTATTCACCTTTCTATAATTGTCTATCTAGATAATGAAGCAAGTGATTAAATTTTAGTGTTTGCAAAACCATAGTTCCTCGTGGGATCGACACCTATATTTCCTTATACTCAATAAACGATCCGTATACTTGCGGTAATATAGGGTTATAAAGGTTATTTAAAATTTGTGGAGTAAAGAAAATCCCTATCAGTATGCATGAAAATTTTTCTATATATATATATATATTTTAGGGCTCTCATACGAATGCATTCCAACTGATGAAACAGGTAAGGACCCATGGCTCATTAAATCTCCTCGACCAGGACCTCACGCCTGGTTGCTAGTCATTGACTAACTGAGGGGTTTGGGTGTCCCCATAAATAAATGGTAAGTTGATGAGACAATGCTCAATCAACAAGCAAGTACAAGTTCAGGCAAGTCATTACAAGTACGAGACAGTACAAGCAAGTAAGTTCTAGTCAAGTAAGAGAGGTCGGACAAGATAAAGTATACGTTCGCCTCGACAAGTCCAATAATATGTTCAATTCAAGCATGTAACGAGTTCAAGCAAGTCAACAAGTCATGCACTTGACACTCACCAAAAGTGCAATTCAAGCAAGCAAGCAATTTCAAGCTCCCGGAATTGGATCATCTTCGACCCGGTCTTGATCACCTGAGCCAAATGCGGCAAATGAGTCCCTTATGCCACTCACAACAAGATCTCAAGAATTACACCCCTCTTACCCACTTAAAGTCACTTAAACTATCAAATTTGATCATATGAAGAAGGGTGATAGCAAACTAGCATCGTAAGAGACTAAAATCATCCAAGTATCCCAAGAAATCCAAGATATCAAAGTTGGCAAGCACTTAAGAAATCCGAGCAATATAACAAAACTTTGGCTCGCGCCGAACCGATACAATCATTTACTTTGTTTCTTAAACCACGTTCGTTTCACCCAAATCAAACATACATAACAAGGCCATTATTTAAAAAGAGGTAGCATGCACTTTTACTAAAATCAATCACCAAAATTTGAGGAAAAGGGAAAGGCAAAATCAGCCTCATTTGACTAATAAGAGTGGAAAATTTTCCTTTCTTTTAACTTTCAAAAGTTCACCATTTCAACTCGAAATCAACACACCTTCAAGAATGGAAGATTAGCAATGTTTATTGATCAAATATGCATCAAAATACACCCAAAACAGTCCACCATGTTCAAAGTAAGGGCAGAAGATTCAAAGAAGCATCTTTTGATTCAAAACAGAAAGTTTCTAGCTTTGCGCGACCAAGTTTGGAAAATCATATCTTAAGTTCCATAAGTCCAAAAATCACAAACTTTATACCATTGGAAAATAGATTCAAAGTAAGTAGATCAAATATTGACCTCAAGTCACAGCTTCAACAATGCACCTGAACAGAATTAAAACTTTGTCAATTTTACAAATTCACCGGCACTTGTAGGATTTGAGTAAAAATCTGAAATTTATACAGTTTAAAGAGTTCCATGTCTAGTTTCAAACTGCACCAATGGAACTCGATTTGGATTTTTCTACACCAAGATATAGTCATTTTACCAGGGTTAGTCAAGAACCCTGTGAAAATTTTTTCTAGAAATACCGAAGTTTGAAAATACTCTCTTTTCACTTCTAAACTCCAAAATTTTTGCTCAACTCACCCACACATTCAAAGATTAACATATAAAAAAGATTATTGGGCAGATTTTCCCCCAAAAATTTTGAAAATTATAGCTGAAAACAGGCTCCTCATTTCGGTCCCCAAAATAGAGAAATTTCTAGATTTCATCAACTTTATTTAGCTCCAAAGTTTTTCATCCAAATGACATGATATTCAAGAGATATTTCATACACATATAGTCCAACATAATACAAGTTTCATAGCATCAAAATACAACCAAAAATTTGAAATTAAAGCTGGGAAAATAAATAGAACAGAAAGTCGGCCAACTTGCTAGGGTTTTTTTCCAAACTTTTCTAGCCAAATCTTTCTCTACCAAAACAAGAATTTCATACACATTTGCAGCCATCAAGAATCACAATAAACTCCTCAAGTCCTCTACCTAGAATTCTCCTCAAGGCCACTACTTAAAGGGGGGGTTCTTTAAACACCCATCTCACAATTTTTGCTCAAAAATCTTGAATCTTCCTAAATCTAACTTGGATAGAGTAGTAGAAGTTGGAGTTGAGGTGTTTACCTTCTTCCAAGCTTAGGGCTCCAAAGGTAAGAGTTTAAATCCACCAAGATCACCTCTACAAGCTTGCCACTTTAAGAGTTGAGCTATCTTCAAGAGCTAGGTGGATGGAAGGATAGATTGAGCAAGGATTTAGCTAGAAGATTGGAGCTTCAAGCTTAGGGAGAGGAAGGGAGGAGTTAGGCCAAGACAAGGAGAGAGAGTGTGTGTTGTGTGTGATTTTTTTGTGAAATTAAATGGTGAAGGAAAGAAGTGACATAAAGCCACACTTTATGGTGCAAAAGTCAACACTGGAATAGTAACTCATTAATGCTCATAATTGAGTTTAACTCTAATCACTCACTTCTAATCCCTCAATTAGCTTTTCTTAGTCTACAAATGATCATCCTTACTCTCCAAGATTGCCTCACTCTCAGACCAAATATTTGCCTCAAAAAGCGTACTTTCTCAAATTTTCACTAATTGGGTGACAGAAAAATTAAATTTAAGATCAAATATGTTTTAGAAATAAAATGAGGCAATGTACAATGCAGATGCAATAAAAATGAATAAAATAAATTAATCGGGGCAAATGAATAAATAAATAAATAGGCCAGTAAGGTAAATTTTTGGGTCCTCACAGGAAGTGTTAAGGTTTTAAAGGATATAGCCAAATTTACTTGAGAAATTTTCTCAATTTAATTTGCCAATCCAAGAAGTTGGAAATATCAAATATATCCAGAATAATATGCAATTACTCATAATTTGTACAATAGATAGTAAAGATAAAAGAGAATTGCTATTTATGCAAAACAAAACCAAGTAAAAAGAACATAAAAAATTAAATTTGGTTTTGCCCACTATTTTATTCAAATCTATAATCTTCTTACATATATTCTAGAATTTCAAAAATTCCTAATAGGTTAGAATCCCATCTAGTTGTTTTGATCTTTAATGTGCCCAACAAATCAAAATAATTTCAATAGATAGGTACTTATTGCCAATTACAACTCTTGTAACTTCTAAATAGTTGAGTTGTCAACTCTTGATAAATCAAATCATATATATTACTCAACATTTGCCCCTAAAACTTTATGACCTCAAGTATACTCAACAAGTAAAAGTTTTAGTTAAATCGTCCCTATTATTCTAAGATCTCACTCATAGTCAAAACTTCTCATGGTAGAACAACCTTGAGTGTATCCAACAGGTTAATTCGAACATAATTTCGCTTCAACTACAATAATGAAAGGCAACTTAAGTCTTGACTTAATATTGGAGTAGAGGGATTTAGATATGTTATGTTCCAAGTTGGTCTCATCAAATATATATCATGCATATCCATTCATCAACATAAATAAATAAATATACTATAATTAAACATGTATGATTATGGACTTTATTCCTGGACCAGTTTCCTTGAGTCAAAAGGAAAGTAGATGGTCAAACTAAGGGACAAGTGACATCTCCATGCTGTGTACTACTTTTGTATGTCTGCCATGGTGGAATTGGTGTCATTTCCATATCTTTTGTACATTACAAATGTAAATCTAATCTAAATATTTTAGATCCTTACCCTCACGCTCTCCCTAAGATAGTATATTACATGATATTCGAAGAAACCTTGAGTTACATTCAAGGGGAGTGAGATGAGAAGAGAATTTATGTTGAGCGTATATAGAGAAGGCAGGACAAGCATGCTTTATTTTAAAAAAACCAAAGCTAAAACCGTACATGCATTTAACCATTTACAATCACATTAGTCTTAGTCCATAATCATCCATCATACATTCATAAAATACAATATTAAATGAAAGTATAAATATTTATTTAGTTCTAATCATGTATCATTATATGCACAATCCTTTGATTTGAAAAGGTTTCAACTCAACAGGTTTAAAAATTTTTTTTTGTTCCCTCTCTTGAATCCAATTTTTTATTATTTGTTTTATCGAATTGGGCTTGACTTATTACAAGCTAACCTGTTTTAGGGGAGATTTATGAAACTTTTAAAATCTCGAGAGAGACTAGTGCAACTATTAAAAACCTTAAAAGGAGATTTCTGAAATTGTCCCATTCCTATCTTGTTCTACTGACCAAGAAACAAATTAGTAAGGAGACGTCTGCCATCAAATAAGAGCTTGAACACTGAGATCAAGTCCATCCTTGATAGCTGCTTCATTTGCAGCGCCTGTTCGGGTTGGAATATGTGATGGAAGCGGCAAAAATCTATGTGTTGGGTTGTTGAGCTACAGAAGTGAACAAGTATATGTTGCAACTATAGTTGGAAAAGCGGCAAACTTTTGATTCGAGAAGTTCCACACGGGGAGAAATGACACATTTGGCATCGTCGTGCAAATTGGAAGCCCCATGTATCGCGGACCGTGCAAGTCAGAAACAGCATGACTTGTAACCGGGCGCTGTGTAGGTGGCCTGTGGTGAAATAGGAGCATTATGGGAGTCTGAAGCAGAGGGCAGTTTAGAAGTTGAAGCCCTTTCGTCGAGAGGTATGTCGAACATGCTTGATCGGCGTTTCTTCCTTTTGCTTGCTGCCATTAATCTAAGAAAGTACTTTTGCGCATGGCTAGCCACTTGAGTTGGAGTCCTGCTGTGGACAAAGTTTTTAGAAATTCCCTTCCAGTCGCCTTTCCCAAGCGTTTCCAAACCAAATAGGAAAGATCGGTGCTCTTCCTCGGACCAAGGTTTTCCTTTCCTTCTTTGGTGGGCAGTTTTGGCTCCAGACGACTCATGAATGAGGCTATCAGAGAGATAACCATCGGCATCATCGGTCACATTGTATTCACCAATGCATGTCTCTAAAATTCCCATGCTTTTGCTCTTCCTAATCGATTCATCTTGCTGCTTTGCATAGTCATCTTCCAGCATATTGATCTTTACTCCAAAAAACTTGATCCCTTTGCCATTGCATGTTCTGGAGTTGTGTCCATTGTGCCTACAATGGGAGCATTTCCTCAACGATTCATTGACCATTCGCCCACCCCCCTTTTGTTTAAGAGGTTTAAACGTTAATTGAATAATTTTTCAATTTATGGAAATTAGTTTTAGTGACGAAAAAATAGTTTTAGTGACGAAAAACCTTCTGATTGTCACTAAAAGTCTGGGGAAATGCCGGATTTGACTGGTAATTTTGACTAGCCAAAACCGGGGCCGGAAATATGTCCAGACTTCGCGCCGGTTTGTTACTAGTCACAATGACCAGTACTTCGTTTTCCTTCCTTTTCTTTTAATTTCCAAAAAAGATAAATTCACAGGAATTCTTTTGCTAATTCTAATAATTTGGAAGCTATATTTTATTCATAATAAAACATAATTTTAATTTTAAATCATTTTAGAAAACCAATACTAATTTAGAAACTCATATTTCTTAGGAAATCCAATTTCTTAAGGAATATTAAATCGTTTCCAAATTTCTTTCCAATTCATTTTTGTTTTAAATTATGGAAACCACATTCTAATATTTTTCATACTTTAAAACTGTGATAAGAAGTTTTTCACAATCGAATGACAATCCCAAGCCAAAAATTAGGATTTTCTAGTCTAAATAAAATTTCCTAATTTACTTGATTTTTGTAAATTTTCCTTTGAACCATATTAGAATTCCAAATACTAAAATAAGATCACTTTTCTAATTTAATCTCATTAATTTAGAAAGTTTCTAAAAGTATTTGAACACTTACCAAACTTAATCGCATCAAATTTGATAATTTCTAAAGTTGGTTACACCGCCTTAATTTTAGTCTCACTAAAATTTAGGTAAATTTCCAAAACATAGTTGAATAACTTCTTGTCAAATTAAATTTATAAAATTTGTAAAAAGTACCTTTATTCTAATTATATTAGAATCATAGGAAATTTCCTTTTTAGTTTAGAAACCCAAACGAAAAGAAAATCAATGAATAAATTCTATTTGTCATTAGGAACTAACTTTTTCTTATAATTTCATTTTTCCAAAAAATTTCCAGCAATAATAAACAATAAAAAACGCTTCATTGTCTTGATCATCTCACGACAAGAAACGAAGCAAGTTGGATGAGAAATTTCAGCAACATCCCAGCTGAAAAATTACCATGAAAAATCAGATTTTTCTGCAAATTTCCGCAGCAAAGTTTGTCGCATTATTTTTTTCATACGTCCTTCTTTCTTTTTCCTTCCTGGCTAATCACGAGTAGTGAAATAGACCATCATCCACAATTGGTTCAGCAACCAACATAAAGATGATCGCATGCACAATCATTTATGCATTGGAAGGAAAACCCACAACGTTAGACTAGTTTACTAAATGAAATCGTAGGTAACTCATCATATATACATCACATGTATCATGACTTTTAATGAGTTGCTCCGTGGCTCCATTCTCATTATAAATAGTCCAACGCTTTTTTTTTCTTTTCTTTGATTGTTTTTCTTTCTTTCCATGATCTCATCATGGAAAAAAAAAAGCAATCAAATCTATTATCATGATTGAAAGTTTCAATCTTTTCATGAATTTTCATACCATTAAAAACAACCTCTTTCAAGAAAAATCATTGTGTGAAATTATCAAATTTTGAAATTGAAACCTTTTCCAAATTTAATTTGTTTCATCAAAGCTATAATTTTTGAAACTCTTGAATCGCATATAATCACATCTAATTTGACATACATGACAACAAAATAAACAAGTTACATGATTTAATCAAAGTTGACCCTAATACCACTGTAAGGAATTATAGAGATAAACATAGTGAAAATTTAAACATTTTGATTCCTTTTAATGGATCATCCTTTGACTAAATCCATGTAACACAGAATTAGTTCAAGAAAATTACCTCAATCCATGAAAACCTCCTTGAATTTGGTGGAGATTTGATGCAGAGGATGGTGAAGAGATCCACCTTGCTGCACAAGTGTCCGGTCTCTAACGATGATCCACATGAACCTTCTTAATTAGAACCTCCAAGGTCAAATTAGTTTAAGTTAGATTAGTGCTAGTTATTGCCAATACAACCATATATAAGTCAATTGAGAAGACCCTAGTTTTTCACTATGGAAAACTTGTCCCAACATGAGAAATAAGAGATGTGATTTTTCTCCTATTTTCTTGGATGAATTTTGGGTATTTTTCTCCCAAGATTTTTCTCAAAATCTCACAAGACAATTTTTGTGTAGATTAGCCTTACTCAAAAGCTTAGTGAGTATTTATAGACAAATAAGTTGTCAAATCCTTATGAAAAACTAAAACTAGTTTCCAATAGGATTTAACTTATATTGTAATACAACTCTTATATTTGGACAACTTAAACTTATTTACACTATAAGTCCCTTTTCACAAATTAAACTCTATGTTATAAAAACTTATCTATCGAATCCTCACATGAAATTAATTTAACCCAACTAAAGAAGTTCTTGATGTGCGTGACCTATTAGATTCTCATATATGCTGGCAATAAGTGTAAGGACCCATAAAATTATTATTATTTATATAATTTTATTTTATTACACTTTATACTAAATTATTTTATTTCATTTTTACTGTACTCTCACTCTCATTTTATTTTCAACTGCATTGACACATCATTTTATTTCATCACTCACGCATACATTTTAATCAACTCATCTCATTTACTATTTTATATGCTAAGTCACTTGGACTAGAATTTGACACAATTAATTAGCGAGGGAGTAGAGTGTCGTGCAGGAGTTAAGAGGGACAATTAGGATGCGAGAAATGTTTTGGAGGGGAATTAGAAGGTGAAAACGTTACGTTAGTGGTGTCACATCGGATACTACTCATAGTTGACTTTAAAAGTCACTTACCACCACAAAACTCTCTTATATCTCCAAATTCTTTCTCACTCTATTTTCTCTGTCTTTCTTCCACTTTTTCTTCCTCTCTTTTCTCTCCCTTGGCGATCCTCTCAAGAAGAAAAAGAAGGGAGAAACTTCATTTCTTGGCTCAAATCTTGCAACCCAATCTTCTTGGCATCGTGAGGGCAACTTAATCCTTGAAGACTCAAGTTTTTGGAGGTGGTTTTGGTGGATCTTGGGCTTGCAACTTAGGGTTTTCACTTGGAAGATAGATATCATGCTCAACCTTCATCCCTTGTTCCTTTATTAGCTAGATCTAAGTAGATCTAGTAAGTTTTGACAAAAATTAAGGGTTGGGTGTGTTAAAAATTCAACCTTTAGGTTGTGGACTTGAGGAGGCCTTTTAGATAGATGCCTTGAGGAAATTTCTTGCACTTTATGGTTGTTATTATGGGTAAATGTTATATTTGAGTTGGAGAAATAGTTGGAAAATTTTGGAGGAAAAATCTAGAGGGATTGCCGGTTTTCTCTTGCTCATTTCTAACTTTATTTTCAGATTTTATAGCTGCAAATTTTATGTTATTTGACTCAGATATATTTATCTATGAAATTACTAAAAATCTCTTGAAAATTATATAATTTGGATGAAAATTTTTGAAGAATCTTTGGTGAAAAATGAGGGTTTGTTGGCCGGATTTTTGCTCCATTTTTCCAGCTTTTTTCTTCAAATTTTATGCTAAAATTTGGCTAATTTTTACTCAAGAAGCCTTGTTGAATGTTGGACTTTGAGTTATGGGTGAGTTGATTAAAGTAGTGCTTGAAAAATAGTGAAATACAGGAAGTTTTATTACCTTGGTTGCTAGAATTTCAGAAAATCAGTACAATTACAAAACAATTGAAGAAATGAGTTTAATGTTTTCCCTTGAGATTATTGGCAGCACAGGTTATATATGCGAGAAGTCAATTTGATGAAATCAATCAAAAGAAGTATATGGGACTGTTGACTGTCGGACGCTCGATAGGTTGTATCGGACGTCCGATAAAACTCGAAACATCTTTATCGGACACTCAACTTGATGCAATGGATGTCTGATAGACAGGGGATCCATCAGACACTCCCATCGGACGCTCAACAACCGCACCGAACGTCCGATCATATCCAAAAAGATTTCCTGAGCTCTCTGGTCACTGTCGGACGCAAAGCCTATCGGACGTAGTTGAAGCATGACATATAATGCACTTCATTAGAGATTCTATATCACTTCTAATAAAAGAATAGTAAATAGAAAAGTGTAAAAGAGCCACACATGCACAATAATTTGCGTTTCAAATGTAACAATAAAAATATCCAAAACGATGTAAAATCAATGTATTGGGCATGGCAATCAAGATATTCGCCATGACTTTTCAGGCCAAAGAACAAAATAGAAGTGCTAAAAAACCAAATATAAGTTGCTTTACAAACAAGCTTCAGACAGGAAAAAGCTTACATCAGTAAAACCTTCAACTTGAATCCGAAATCCTCATATCTCTGCACAAACACGAAAAACTGCTGATTCTTGATGAAATGCTTCTTTTTTTCTTGGTATGTGTGGACGTAGAACTATATCTGTAGTCTTTTGTTCACTAGCCCTATACAACGTATTGAGCCTGCAAAATTAAAGCAGTTTAGAGCTAAGCAAGGATGCTAACATATCTTTTTATTCAATGGTCAACATTTAGCAGATAGAAAAGTACTATGATTTCATCTTTAGCATTGTTTCAACTAAATTTGGATTCTAAATTCTGCATGTATGTCTCTAATGAAGGTAGTCAATGGGGCAATGGTATCAAATAGTTAGATTTTGTATGGTAGTCTATAATTGGTAAATATAATCTAAAGAATTGTAAAATGATGTTACATTATGCAGTATTCTGAATTCATGGTAAAAGGTATATGTGAGGTTGACTATGCAACTGAGTCAGTTAAGCTTACCAAGGGACTGAGACTAACCATTCTAAATTAATGACATGAAGGTATTCTATGTCACTAAATCTCCTAAAACACTTCAATGCAGAGATATGCCAGCACATGCTGTCGATTCTCGGGCATTAGTACACCAGTGTGATAGCCTTTATTTCATATGTTTAAAATGATAGCTATGATTCCAAAAGTTCTTATTTCTCAGTTTGAAAAAATAATCCTAGGAGAACAATAGTTCAAAAAAAAAGTTACCAACCAAGGTATGTGATAAGTGACTATTTTGCACAATCTTTTAATGATATGTTTTTATCACTTTTAGTCACTTTTGTGAAATTAAAAGTAGAAATTAGGTCATTTTCACTAGAATTTGTGTTAAGAGCTAATTAAGGTTTTGATTATGCATTTTTGTCCCTTTAATTGCAAGTTTTGGTTCGTTTCATAGGAGTTGAAGAACAAGTTTGAATTTGGACAAGAATCAAACTTGGAATATGATGATTGAAGTCCTAGAATTCATAAAATTAGCAAGTTTCAGGAGTGGTTCGAGTAGCATAAGTAAGAAATTGAAAAATTATATTGAAGAAGCAATCTGCCCCGAATCCCTGAGGCAATTAGGCCAAGTACCAGCCAGATTGGAGGTCAAATTTAAGGCAGTAGCCAACTTTGAAAAATCAAATTTTAGAGTAAAAATAGGGGAGCAATCCGGCTGGTATATGGCTAGATTGGTGGCCGGATTCCAGTTAGAAAAGGCGGCTGCAACTTGCTCAACTTGATTTCAATTCCATTATTTCACTACATTTGAGGGACAAGTCATAGAAGATTTGCAACTGTAAAAGAGAGAATCTAGCATCAACTTTTGATCTCATGTTACCTATAATTATGTACTTTAGTTTGGAGCCAAAATTATTGACTTACCGGGGCTAGTGTTCACACTTGAAGGGACAACTTAAAGACTTGAACATTTCTCGTATAATAGAACTTTTCCTTTCTCATTTTGAGAGCTTGGGAGGTGGAAGAAACACCACAAATTTAGCTCTTCATAGTTAGTAGCTTAAGTTGTCTAGGTCATGTAGAATAGTTAGTTTTATATCAAATCTTGTACGAAACTAGGTATAGAAGAGGATTGAGAGTGAAGATGGAGAGATTTGGAACTCAAGTGACATGGGTGACTTCACTCCTATCACTTTACTTCTTGTATTTGATTCTAATGTTTAGTTATAATACAAGTTTGGATTTTAGGTTCATCATATATCTTTAAAGTGTATGTCGTGAGTTTTGGTTGAACTTCCTATTGTGAG
The DNA here is from genome assembly GCA_013103745.1 of Gardenia jasminoides. Lineage (NCBI taxonomy): Eukaryota > Viridiplantae > Streptophyta > Magnoliopsida > Gentianales > Rubiaceae > Gardenia > Gardenia jasminoides. Next base: position 36,541,906 of record CM023095.1, read on the forward strand.
ACCCCGTACCATCAATTTAATTTATAAATTTGTAAGACTCCATATTTTCATAAAATTATTTTATTATTTTAGTTGAATTATTTGATTTTTGTATATCAATTATATCGGCACGAAAAGTTTTAAAATACGTTGTGCACGTTTAAATTATGTTTTTGATTTAATTATTTGAATGTTAAATTTTGCATTTGGGCCAAGGGTCGACCACTAGATATAAGTTTTGAATGTTAGAATATGCATTTGAGATATATAAATGATAGAAATCGGGATCGTAGTATCGCGTTGAGTGAACCGACACGACACGACAAAAGTGGCTTTACATTAAATCAAGAAACTTTCTTCCATTTCTTCCATTTTCCCAATAAAGCCCCAAAATTCAAACAAAACCCTCATTCTCTTCTTCTTCTTCTCCATTTGGCTGCACCTCTCTTCCCTCTCCTTTCCCTCCATTTCATCTTCAATAATCAACCCCAAAACCTCCATTGAAGCTACCCAAAAAGCTTGAAGGTCTTCCTAGTTTTTCTTGGAGATTTCGGACTAGCTTGGAGGAGAGGAGAAACTGGTTTTGAGCTTGAGGATTGAGGGCTTTTGTGAGCCATTTCATCCACCATCAATCAAGCTTCTTGTTGGAATTGGGGGTAAGCTTTTTAGACACCAAAATCTTGTTCAATTGGATCATTTTCTTGGTTAAGAGAGCTTGTAGCTCTTTGTGATGAATTTTGTTGTTGATTGATGAAAGTGGGCTCTATGAAATCCCACCATATATGAACTTGGGGCTGTTCTTGATTTAGTGTGTGTGTGAGATGTTTTGTGTGAGATTTGTTGCTAGAAAATGAAAGAGGAATGAGAAAGAGACGAGCTGAGAGAGAGGGATGGAGTGCCGGTTCCTTGCAGCTTTATTTCCTCAATTTTAGCTCAATAACTTCATGTCTCTCTTATTGATTCTTGATGTTCACATGATGGCCTAAGTGTGTGAGAAATTTCATGTAAAAATAGCTTTGTTTGATGTTGTAAAATGGTTGAGAAAGAAAGCTTTAAAACCTGGAATTTTTGTATAACAGGGTTGGTGAAACAGCCTATTTGAATCTGCTATAACTTGGTGTAGAAAGGTCCAAATTGAGTTCCATTTATTGTGTTTGAAACTAGAATCTGTGTTCTTTCAGCAGTATAAATTTCAAGGGCTAGTTCAATTTCTGTGAATTTTGGTGAATTTTAAAATTTGACTGAAAATCAAGACTGTTATGTTCTGTTTTCACTGTAGCAGCAGTTTTAAACCGAAATTTGATTGGTTTTCGATTTGAATCTTGTATAAGTGTCTTTTTGAGAGTTTTATTTCATTGAGTCTATTTTCTAACGGTATAAGATTCATAAATTTTGGACTTATAGAACTCAAGTTATGGTTTTTCAAAAAATGCTGTGAAAAACTGGAAAATTTTACCTCTTTGCACTTGGCGAACTACTGCCCTGTTTTTGAAGCAATTTGATTCAAAGTTTTGTTACCATTTTTCTTACATTTTAAAGATAAATGTTGTTAGAGTTGTTGTATCAAAATTTGAGTGATTTGGGACTGTTTTAGTTGAACAAAATATTTGCAAATCAAAGAAGGAAAATTTGGCAGTTTAGTTTCCAAATTTTTTGTGAACTTTGGCCATCTATAAAGTTAGCTTCCCTTGCGAATTTTTGGCTCAATTTTTGTATACACTCAGTTCACATAGTGAAATTTGAGTGTACAAAATTTGGTGATTTTCCAGTGGCATTTCGATGCCCAAATGTTGTCTCAAAATTAGCTTCTCAAATTTGGAAATCTTCCCGTCAGTCATTGCGAACCCCTGTGTTTCTAATGGCTGTAATTCCTTGCTCGCGAGTCAGAATCGGGCGCTGTTAGTGGCGTTTGAAACTAGACTTCACAAGCTTTCTAGCGGTATATGGCTTGCATGTTAGTTCTTTCCCTGTCAATACCAGCGAAGCCACAAAGATGGCTGTTTTTCAAGACTAATTTGCCTATTTTTGTTCCTTGCAACTTCTTGTGTCGCACTTTTGCCTACTTTACAAAATGAATCCTGGAGCGAGCCCTTCTAGTGAATTGTAGTACTCTAAGCCTAGTTTCCATAGCCATAGGTCTTGCCTAATTTTGATAAGTGTAGCCTAAGAGATGGTCCAAACAAGAAGTAGTGGCAGTGTGGTCTTGGTGAATTTTAGTAGTTAAGTTAAGGTTTTAAGCTTTAGTTATTTTGGCTAGTGATTGATGGTGGGATTTTGGCTCAGGTGATCAAGACTTCGCCGAGGGTGACCTGACTACCGAGGTTTAACCTTCTTACTCATTCGCTTGTTTTACTGAACTTCGGTGAGTGTTCAAGTGCATGATTATTTAAAACTTTATTTAATGTTAATGATATGAGAAGCATGCTTATGTGTCTCGGTGAGCGTGTACTTTACTGCGCTCACCTTATTTGATTTGCCTCTAAATGAGTTCGACTGTTTGAATTGTCAACTGTTTGACTGCTTGAACAATTGTTACTTGAGTTACCATTGCTTGAATGATTGTTATTGCTATTGAAAATTGTGGGGACACCCAAACCCCATCGGGGAACCTTTCACTTCGACCGGCAATAGGGGCTTGGTCGAGGGATTGGTGAACCATAGGTCTTAAAAGTGTTTATGTCGGTTGGAGTGCGTTCGCCGACCAAGGTATACTCGATTATTACCAATTTTCATATTTTGACGAGCGGGCCTGGTACAGGGGGTGTAAGTAGATGGGTGAGGGTTTCAAGTGGTGTCTACAGGATGTGAGAGTGTGGTTGACGGAGTGTCAACATTTTTTATTTGAAAGTCGGAGCACATGAAATGGACCGGATATGATTGTGAAAAATGCAGAAATTTGGATCGGGGGTACGTGCTACGTCCCTAAGGACGGTAGACACCTCTACCACCCATGTCCACCTGTATCCTTTATATAGTGTTATCAAATTGTTTTACGTGAAACATTGCTTATTTAACTTTAAATAGTTTTAATTGTTGAAGTATTGCTCTATCTTACTTGCTTGCATGCTTTCTTGGCCTCACTGAGCGTTAACTCACCCCAATATATTTGTTTTCCTTAACAAGTCTTGAAGTGGGGATCGTAGATTGAGAATTTTGTTTCTTCTATAGGGTTTCTACACTTTTGTATAGAATTGATATTTATTGTGAGGTTGATGGTCTATTTTATTTAAAGTTTATATAATTGTAATTTTGATAAAAATTATTGAGGATTTACTGTTGTAAGTTAGCTAGTAGTTTTATTGGACCTCAATTAGGGTTTTAAGAATGAATACTTATATTATTATTTGAATTTTATAGTGAGTCCTGACAAGAGTTGGGCAGGCGTCCCGTTGATACCCTTGGGTTCGCCCTTGGGAGAGGTGGGGACGTCACACCTATGATTGTTTTGTGTTGATTTCTTGGTTATTTGATGCTATTATATTGAGCAAGTTATTTGGCATTTTTGTTTTTATAATCATGATTAACTAGCCATTAATCATGATAATCTAAAGGTATTGGATTTGGAATAAGGATTGGACATTAACACTAGTTTATGGAAGTACTAGACCTAGGGAGCATACTCACCAGAGTAAAGGGGCATCTTTGTGGCATTTGTGACTTGTTTCATGTAATTTCATAGAATCAAATGAGCTTTAGCTCGATTCAAAACCATGAGAGTAGGTATGGATTAGTCGTATGTATGGTTGATTTACTACAAGAGAAGGTTTCACATGCATATGAAAATTATGCCATAACTCGTCAAGGTAGTAGTGTTCAATGACCCGAGGGCTGCACTTACATGAGTAGTGAGAGATACCATGACCTAAGGAGTCTTTATTTGCTATTTTCTTGCACATTCTAGCTTAGTTTTATTTCCTTCAATTTGTTGATTGTCTAAATAATAGAGGAGTCTTAGTAGGACGGAAGTTGTCTGTTCTTCCCTATGGATTCGACCCTTAATACCCTATACTAAATTTCAGCCTGAATACTTGTAGAAAATCGTGTATGGAGTATTTAAAAATTTATAAAAGTAAAATTTGATTTTAGATTGAGCTTAATTTTGTATTCATGTCCCCTGCTTGTCAAGTTTTAGCACCGTTGCTGAGGAAGATTTGTGGCAATATTGTTATGAAAAGCAACTTTATTTGTCTAGAAATTTTACTTATTTTCTTATGCTTGTTGTGTCTAGTTTGTATGATTGTTGAGTCTTTTTTTGTATGTTTTTTTTTTCTATAAGTGTCGGGCCACCTATTGTTCGTAACTAACCTTATTTTTACTTTGAAAGCTTGTTTAGGAACTCAAGAAGCATGGTTCAAATGGAAGAACAATGCATAAGAAATGGAAATTCGGCAATGGACCATTAGTACGTGCAAAATTCCATGTGTAGAGATGAACAATGGATGTCCAAAAGTATGTCTTTTAAAGATGGTTTAAGGAGTATAATGGCTAAACTTGATTATATAACACTAAAAGTTCAATTGGACACTATTATGACTATACTTGAACAAAAGAGGAATGTTAATGCTTTTAATTCTAATCATGTGATTTGTGACTTGTGTGAAGGATATCTTATTGCTTATACAAGTATACAGGCACAAAATGTGGATTATTATGATGAATTTAAGCATTGCAATCCTATTTTTGATCAATATGATCCTAATTGCGATAATTCTTATGCTTATGGTTGGAATAATCAATGTGTTTATAATGATTCTTCATGTTTTTATAATGATTTCCAACCCCAGTATGTCTAATTTGAAATTAAACCATCATGAGAATTAGCTATCGAAAGAGTAGCTAACGGATCTAGACAACCTTGGGAGTTAGTTATTGACAAACTAACTAATATGATATCTGACCGTTTTTGCTATGATTGAGGATAGATTAGACAAATTAACCTCACATTTGGTAGAATACAAGGGCAATTGCATGATTTGTGTGAAGTTATTTCTTCTAGCAATATGCAAATTGACCCGTTTATGAATGATGGGATTGCTGTATGTGAAAATGGATTGCATTTTTATAAAAATAATGAACCTAATTTGTGTTTGAATGAAGAAATGTCTGCTTCACTCAATAATGTCTTTGAAATGAATTGTGAACCTCAAAAGGAAGACTTGAATGATATATATATATATATATATATACACACACACACACACACACACCTCTCTTGACGAGTGTGTTAAAAGTGTAGATTTTGAAGACTTTACTTTGTGAGGACCTGAAAATTTTATTTTTTATTTGACCTATTTATTTAATTAATTATGTAATTTCTCTGAATACTTGTTTTAAATCATTTTAATTGCATTTACACCATACATTACCTCTTTTTATTTTAAAAACTATTTTCAAACATCAATTTGATTTTTTTGTCACTTAATTGTGAAAAACGAATATGGGCACGTTTTTCGAGGTAGAAATTCGGGCAATGAGTGAAGTAGCGCTGGAGTGTAAGAATGATCACCCAAAGGTTAGAAATGTAATCTAGTGACTAGAGGTGAATTAAAAAGAGTGATTATCATTGGGGATTTGAAATCTTAGTTTAAGATGAATTAACCTCTTTGAAACTAGAATTTTATTTAGCCATTGTTTCCTCCACTTAATCCACCTTAATTCACTCTCAATTTATTCCTTTTCATTTCTCCCTCCTAGCCGAGATTAACTCCTTAATCCCTAGCTAAGTGAGATAATTAATTTCCCTCCAAAATTGCTAACTAAGCTTACTATTCCATGTTTGACTTTGAGGTATAAGATAAGCTTTATGTCTTGTCTTTCTCTTCTCATTTAATTCCTTCAAAAAAAAATTGCACAAAAACCCCTCTCTTCCTCTCCTCCCTTGGCCGAACTCCCCTTCCCCCTCTTCCCTTGAAGTTTCATCAAATTTCTTCTCAAATTCTTCTCTAAAATCACCTATAAATTCCTAATAATCTTGGCTTAAGCTTGGACTTGGAGTAAGGAGCATTGAGGAGGGGTGCTTGGGGATTTTAGCTTGGCTTTTCTTGGGTGAATTTTGCTCACTTCTTGGAAGAGGTAATGATCTAAAGCTTCCATCTTTGTTCATTGATTTCATTTTCAAGCATGCCATTAGGTTTGGGAGATTGAGAGGTTGCTAAAACCTTGATGATGGTTGATGAAAATGATTTTGTGTTGGTTTGCCATTTGAAGATGTTAAATTCCTTTAAATTGCCTTGCTTGATGTTGGATGAATGAGTGGGCTCTTGGACTCCCACACTTGTGATAATATGATTTCTAGCATGATTAATGAGGCAATATAAGTATATATGTTGTAAATGGGGCTGAAAATTTGAGGAAAAATCTCAAGGAAAAACCGGTTGGGAAAGGAAGAAAGTGAGGAAGAAAAATTGCTGTTTTCCTTTTTATATTTTGGCTGTGATTTTGAAAATCTTAAAGGTTAATGGTGAGGCTTAAATATGAGGGTTAAGTTGTTAATTTACCCCACACAAAATCCTTTCTAGGGTTAAGTAAAATTGGTGTCTTAGAGGAACAAGGAAAACTGGAAATTGGGCAGGCATGCTGTCCGATTTTTGAGGCTGTTTTAGTGCTAAGTTTTGAGCTAAACTTGTATCAATTTTGACCACTATTGGGTTAAGAAAGCTTAAAAATACCTTAGGTTCGAAAATGAGGTCTTATGGTGGTGGTTTAGATGTGTTAAAAGCAATGAGAAGTAAAGGAATGAAACTTGGCAGGATTGAATCAATGATATTGCGACCACTTTGGGCGGCTAGAAAACTGTCTTCCCGTGTGATTTTTTAGCTAAATTTTGGTACAAATGTAGCTCATATACTGAGTTTGTTACCTGAAAAATTTGGCATTTTTTCCAGTACCATTTCGTTGCTCAAATGATGTTTCAAAACTGCCTCTTTAATCTGGAAAATCTTCCCCAGCTTTGAGCACTGTTTGAATTCATTTCGGTTTGTCATTCATTTGTTTGAATTTATGGCTGAAATTTGGTGTGAACCTGAATTTTCAAAGTGGGCTGGTCGACCAACCTGACGTGCCCTGTTTTGATACTGTAGCAGTTCCTTTCTCGAAAATCTGGGCAATTTCTGCCCATAATTTTAACTGGGTGTCTTATGAAAAGTTTTAGAAATTTCAAAGAGGTTTCCAACGGTACCAAGTGTGTGAAATTTGGACTTATGTAGCTCAAGTTACGATTTTTCAAAAATTTCTACTCAAGTAGTGACTTATAGAACTTGTTTCCCTTGAACGAGTTTTGGTTGATAAACTAAGAACTCATTTTCATTGCTTTTTAAATATTTTAGGAGGTGGTGCTGAATTACAAAGTGATCCAAACTAGAACTCCGAGACCTACTTTGTCGGTGAGTGTTCAAGTGCATGTTTAATTGCTTTAAATGATGTAAATAAATTGAAAGCATGCTTGTGTTCCTCGGTGAGCGTGTACTTTATCGCGCTCACCTTCTTGAATTGTCTCAAAATGAGCTTAACTGTTTAAATGGTTACTTGTTCGACTGTTTGACTTGCTTGAACTGTTTATATTGTTTATAACTGTGGGGACGCCCAAACCCCATCGGGGATCCCTTCACCTTGTCCGGCAACAGGGGCTAGGGCAAGGGTTGGGTGAACCATGGGTTTTTACTGTTTAAAGTACGTCGGTTGGAATGAGTCCACCGAATTGGCATACTCATAGTGGGTTGCCAAACACTTTTCAAATTTAGGAGTAAAGGCCCGGTCAAGAGGGTGTAAGTAGACTGGAGAGGGAGAAAAGTGATGAATACGGATTGTGAGAGTGAGTGGTTGACGGAGTGTCAACATGTGGTTTGAGTTGATGCTGGTGAAGAAAATAATTACAGAGAATTGTGGATATGTGGAGCCGGCAACTGTATCCTTTAAATTGTATTGTTTAAAAGCTTTATTGCTAAATTCACTATTTGGCTCTTTTATTGTCTTATTAATTTATTTAAATGCTTTGAGTTGGCTGTGCATGTTTTCTTGGCGTCACTGAGCGTTAGCTCACCCCAATTTGTTTTCCTTAACAGGTTTCGAGGTGAGGCACGTGAATCGAGGAAGTTAGTACTTTTATAGGATTTCCTCTTTTTGTATAAGATTGAAATTAATGGATGAATTTGATGGTTTATGGTATTTTGGAGTTATTATCAATGTAATTTTGATGAAATTTTGGGGGTTTGTATTTTGTAAGAGTTTATTCGTAATTTTAATAACTTTGATTGATGACTTTACGAATGATTGTTTGGACTGATATTTGGAATTTCGTAGTGAGTCCCGGCGAGAGTTGGGCAGGCGGTCCGCCAAGCCCTTTGGTTCGCCTTAGGGGGAGGTGGGGCTGTCACATACTTCCCAAGAAATTCATGCGGATATTCCTTTGGGAAGTTCTCAAGTGGTGAAAATTCATGTTAATATTGATAACACACTTGGAATAGGTAAGTCACTTCCATCTCTCTTACCATTAGAATATGTGGCTTTTACTATTGATCCACCACATCTTAAAATGGTGGATTATTCATTAATGAAAACTCCTTGAAAAATGAGGTCACATAGCCAAGCTAATGACTATAAAGAAGTGCTTGTTGGGAGGCAAACCAATGATTTCTTGTTTTCAGTATGTTTATATTATTTAACATGTGTCTTATGTGTGTTTTGTAGGTTGCAAAGTCAAGGGTTTATAAAAATCACTGCAAGTGAAAATGGCAATAAATGAGGCAAAGAGGGAATTTTCATGTTCCTTTGATGCATTTTATGAGTTTTGTGCAATCCATGTTTTGGTTAATAAAGTGTTTGATCACAAGTTTTTAAGTGTATTTTGTTGCGAAGAATGCACTTTTTGAGAAAAAAGGTGATTTTACACTTGAATCATGCAATTGATTTGAAACTGGTTGGATTGGAGGCCTAAACATTGTTAGAATTGAACGGGAACAAAACTGCAGAAAATGCAATTTCGTGTACATAATCCGGCCAGCAATCGGACCACTAACTGGCTGGATAACTGGTAGGATAGGTAGGGCAGCTTGAAAAAATTTTTTGAACAAACACTGACACCAATCCAAGCACCAATCTGGCCATGGATTTGCTACCGAATTTGGACTTGCTGCACGTTTTCAGTTAAATCGCACATGGATTTGGCTATATTTCATCTTCTTCTCCTTCTTCAAGCACGTACACACTCAAACCTAACATTACGCACCTTGCACAATACCTCAACTTTCACCCTTAAACCTTCATTTGAACTTCACCAAATCAGTTTTCACACCCTATAGAGTAGTTTCAATGGATCAAAATTCATGAACAACAGTTCACACTTAGGATTAATGCTTCATGAGCTTAGAGTTTCAAGAACTCAAATTTCTTAATTGGAGCTTGTTTGGAGAGAATTTCTTAGGGGTTTTTGCATCTTGTTCATCTCTAATCATCACCAAACAACTTTGCGGTAACAAATTTTCACCTAACTTTGTCATTTAAATTTTGCGATGTTGGAATACTTTTTTTTGGGCAATTTTGAATTTCACTAATGAATGAAATTTGGTGTATTTAATTGAGCTTATTGATGATATTGGTGATTATTAGTGATGAATAAATCTTGGTTTGTGTTTATTGTCTATAATTGGCGAATTTCAGCACATTCCATGCTCACATTGGTTTGGAGAAATCTTGTCAATTTGTGGCTAACGTAGTATGTTAATTAGCTTGTTGAGAATTTTGTAATACTAATTTGGGTATCCTAGTGTAATTCTATGTTAAAGAATGTGCTTGGTTGGATTATTTCTTAATTTTTTGCATTGCACTTTTAGGAATTTAGAATTATTTGATGATGACTCCTTTTTGGGTAAAACTTATGAATGTACATGTGACAGTTGTGGTTCAATGTTATTTAACATTTTACGAAAGTTCAAAAGGATCATTAATGTGACGGCCCCACATCCCCCTAAGGCGAACCAAAGGGTTCGGCGAACCGCCTACCCAACTCTCATCGGGACTCACTACAGTTCCTCAATTAACTTACAGTCTTCAATTCAAAACAAGAATTACTTCAAGGACCTCAAGCATGACATTAAAGTCCTCAATCAGATTACAGACCTAAAATAATTACAATGCAAGATCTCCTAAATAATAATTACATTTCCAACTAATTCAAATACACTAAAAGTCCAACATTCCAAAATTACAAATAGCACAAGAGATAATCCTGCCAGTCACACTAAGAAAGATCACAACACATGCTTTCTTTCATCTCGAGCCCTGTGGAGGGAAAATAAAATATTTTGGGATGAGCTAGAAACTCAGTGAGTATCCAGTGAAAACAAGAAAATTCACGTTTTATCATAGACATTCACATTATCAAGAAAATAACGTATAAGTTGAGAACATGGTCACACATTCACATTGAAAGTATTTAAAAAGCTTTTCATTTAAAAGGATACAAGAAACAATAATTCCTTAAACAATCATTCCATAAACACTTAATTTAACAAACAATAATGTAGTAAACAATAATTTCATAAACATTTAATTCAATTATTGAAAGGATATGGGTGCTCACTTGGAGCCATTTCCATTTTATAACTTCCAATAAATGATCCCCTATATATTTTTCCACCTTATAACCTCTGAACTCCCACCTTATGTCTTCCAAAACGATAAACAATCCCCTATCTTGATCTCATCTTATGTCCTCCAAAACGATAAACAATCCCCTCATTTAACTTTGAACATTGGATATAATACTCAAGGCCTTTCGGCAAAGAGTTTTGAGATTTGCACTTAACATTAGTAAGTCATTACCCAGGGCTGTCCAACTGATCCGATCTCACAATAGTGGGTTTAGGATAAACTTTTGGCCTGCCTGACCTTACGTTGGTAGATCTAAGATAGGGTTCTAATGAAGGGTGAGCTTAGTTTAGCTGATGTGACAAAGTACACATCAGCCTACAAACATGCACATTTAACAAGCAATCATGCACAAGCAACCTTCTGAGTCAAGCAGGTCACATAGTTGAACATGTTTTCACTTAGAAATTATTTCGTAAAACTCATTTTATTTAGAATTATCTCAATAGTTAATCATATGAAATCATGTTTGGAAATGATTTTAGTTATAAACATGAGTTTGGAAATGATTTTATTTGTAAACATGAGTTTGAAAATCTAGTTTAGAACTCAAGTTTCGTAAGTTTAGAAATCAAGACTAAAAATCAAATTTGATAATAATTCGAATTTTAAAATCAAGTTTGGCAATCATTCTTAGAAATCATGTCATGAAAATCATTTCATTTGTAAACATTAATCAAATATTTCATTTGAAATCAAGTTTAAATCACTCACAACATTCACAAATCATTTCACTCAAAAACAATGGAAACCATCTCTTGTAGGAATAGGAATAAACCTTTTCAATTATAAGGGGATTAGGGCACTCACTAATAGTTTATGTCACATTCATTTAGATAACATCCCAAGCAACAAATTACACTTCGATTAATCAACTTAAAAGAACTTATAAATCATTTCAAAAGTAAATCAAATCGTTATACTTGTGAATCAATGCAAGTCAATAGTAAATTTGTGGTAAAACATTTCACAAGTGATTTCCTTGAAACAATAGTAACACAAAAGCATCATAGTGGAACATTTCCTTTAAAACAAAATAGTAGTAAAACTGTCAGTTGGAAAGAGTTTGGAACACTCACCAACCACCGCTCACTTCACTTCCATAACAAATATCTCCATTTCAAACCAAGTTCTAGAATCACAACTTTCATACCAAATATTGAAGCACTTGATGTGCATAACACTAGTATCATACAAACATTTTATCAAACACTGGTAGGTATAAATTCAAACCCTAAGATCACACATATCTCAACACTTGGATGGCTTCTAGTGTTTTGGTCACAACCGGAGCTTCACTCATCGGCAACAGTTTTTGAAAAATCATAACTCAAATTATGTAAGTCCAAAAATCATGAAATTCACATTCTAGAAACTAGATTGAATGATCTAAAAACTGTTAGAAGACACCCCTACAAAATTAAGTCCATAAGAAGGTCAAATTACTTGTTCAAAAATTATATTTTAAACCTGAGAAACAGAACAGGTTTTGAATTCCAGTCAACTTTGCGGATTTATTGGGAACTTAGAAAACAAATTAAACTCTAAAATTTATAATGTTTAAAGATCTCTAAGTCTAGTTTCCAGTGCAATAGACGGAGCTCAAATCCAATTTTTCTACCTCGAGTTATGCTCGTTTTCCCAAGGCTACGCAGGCAACCCTGCGAAAATTTTTGGAACGTTGCAAGTTGGAGAAAAATGGTTTCTTTCCCTCAAAGACTCATAGTTTTGAGTCAAATCCAACATACACTCATAGTACAAAGTTGTTTGAACGAAATCAAGCCAAGAAACATCAAGAAAATTTGAAAAGCAAAGCTAGAAATTCTAGTTTTCATTCGACTAGCAAGCAGTCCATTTTTCCAAGTTTCTCATCAAATTTTCTCCAAGATTCAACCATAAAAAAACAAAATCTTACTCAAATCCATATGGGCTTCATCAATCATTAGCCCTATGGTAATAACAACCAATTTTTCAACAAGATTTAATAAAAGATTTAAACTTATCTAAGCATAATGGTCACTAAAACATCTAGTGACTCGATCTTCGAATAACTAACAAATCTACCATAGATTGAGCTTAAATCATGTAGATCTATCATTTTCATGGCTGGAAATTAAAGGATCAAGGTTGATTTTGAATCTTATCTCAAGATCTAACAAGATCTAAAGAGATTTTCACCAAGAAATTCTTCCTAACTTTCCTCCTTCGAGTTTCCTCAAGATTGATCGAAGATCTTCTCGTCTACTTGGTGATTTCTTCCAAAATCTTCAAGAACACAAAGATGGCATCTTTTTCTCTCTCTCTCGGATCTCTCTCTCTTTCTATCTCTCTCTTGGATCTCTCTCTTTCTCTCTCTCTCGGCTAACAAGCAAAGGAAGAACAAGATGAAGAATTTTGATGACTTTCTCAAGGCCTCACTTCAAGAAGAATGATGGAGAATTCTCTTGGAAGCTCTCCCTTCTCTCTAGAATCTCTCTCTCTAAAAGAAGAAGAAATGGAGGAGAAATGAAGTCTTCCAACTTGTTTTTGCCTTATTTAAGGGTTAGCCAACAACTACGCCACATGTTGCACTCCTATTGGTTAGTAATCTAAGAAAATCTTATCTTATCCACAACTTTATCTCTTTTTGCACTAAATTTCGCTCTTGTCTCTTTAAAGTTCAACCCACACATCAATAATTATCTCTATTAGATTTCCTCCAACCAACATTATCCTATCATAATTCTATTTCTTTAAAGTCTCCACATATACTAGTTTTCGTCCTAATTAGGATCCACGTCACATCTTGAAAATTAACACTTAACGCTAGCTGATAGAAAACTGGAAAAATATTTCAAAGAAAACTTACTAATAAATTCATTGAGACTAAAGCAAATCATTTTTTTCCAAACTTTAAATCAATAAATAAGCCAATGCAAATAAGGTACACAAATCAATCATTGGGAAATCAATAAATGTAGATAATCCAAAGTGAAAAATTAAAAAATAATTTTCACAAATTTTCGGGTCTTCACAATTAACATGTGAGTCAGTGATGCATTTGCATCCATTTTGTGAATAAATTATGCACTTGTATTAACTTTGGGGAGTTGGACATCAATGATCAAATGCATGATGGTCCACACTTTGCTCATGATTATTTGCAGAATTTGTGAAGTTAGCTTACTTTTTCTTTGGACATTAATGCATATACTTGTTTTGTGAAATTAGCTAATTTCATTTGTTTATTATCCTTTGAGCATTGTGTTGGTTCCTTTCCCATGTTTCATTGATTTGTATTTCTCTTTTTTGATGGTTGTTTAACTTTATTAAGTTGTTCCTTGTGTTGTCTTTTTTTTTTTTTTTTTTGTAGTGGTGCATTACATGGACTCTTCTTGGGTTGAACTCTCAAAAAGGTTAGATTTTCGTCATATGGCACTAGATTTGGATTGCACGAGTTTGCAAGGAGAGTATTGATTCTTATTATCTCTTATTTTTCTTTCCTCACATTGAGAACAATGTGAAATTTAAGTGCGGGGGAGGGGAATATGTGATAATGTGAACTTTTATTTTGTGCCATATGATATGCATTGGAAATATTAGAATTGTGTTTGGAAAAACTGCCACGCGGACATTTTTTTAAAAAATTGGGTTGTTGATAGGGAGTTTCATCAAATTATAAGGAGAAACTTAGTCAAAATTTTTCTAAAATAATTTTCAAAATTTTACTGTGGCCCAAAAAACTTTAAAATTTTTGCTATTTTATGCAAAAAAGGGGCCAATTTGTTCCAACCTTGAGCATTTGGATTTCCCTTGTTGAATCTTATGTGCATTTTGGAAAATTAGTCCTCATTTTACTTGGAATTAGTTATTATGCAAATAATTTTTTGCAAATGAGAAAATATATCTTGTAAAGAGGGAAAAATTATGCCTATAATTTGGCTTGTTAAATGATGTTTCTCCCTTTTACTTTTACAACAAAGTGATTGATATAGTTAATAAAGCTACTTCAATCCTATGATCTATCTAGTAGAGGAATTGTTGAAAAAAAGATGAAAAAGAAAAAAATGAATGAAATAAAAGAAAAAAAGAGAAAAACAAGAGAGAGAAAAGAAAGAAGAAAAATGGGGAAAAAAAGAGTGAATAAGAGTGTTGTTCTACTCCAATGATTCTTGTATCGAGTAATTGTGACAGCCCACCTCTCCCAAGGGCGAACCCAAGGGTATCAGTGGGTTGCCTGCCCAGTTCTTGCTAGGACTCACTACAAAATCCACAATATAATTGCAAGAATTCATTCCTAAAACCCTATTTAGCATTCAACCAAAGTACTAATTAACTTACAAGAGTAAATCCTCAAAATTACAATTATATAAACTTCAAATAAAATCATCTATCAACTTCACAATACATTTCAATTCCAGATGGAAGTATAGAAACCCTACAGAAGTAACTAAAATCTCGGTCTACGATCCCCACTCCAAGACCTGGTAAGGAAAATAAACTGGGGTGAGCTAATGCTCAGTGAGGCCAAGGAAAGGCATGCAAGCATGTAATCAAGCAAGTAGGAAAGCCAGTAAATTCAGATATAAAAGCGAGTAAATCAATCAATCACTTGCACTGTTGCAATTTTCACCAGGAGACCATATTCCCAAAGAATCACTACTCGAGGGCTCACATTAGGCAAGAGCCTTGGAGCTGGGTTCGGAGAACCCTCTTTGAGCCTCTCTATCTACAGTGAATATGCTCAAGTACAGTGAACAGTGCTCATACAGGAAAAATACACGTAAAATGGATATGGCTCTCATGAGCCAATTTCCTGGCCAAGGTTGAGTCCATTCCATTCCAAATGTTGACTCTCCACAACTTAGCAAAGGTAAAGTCCCAGAGAATCTCCACTTGGTACAACCTCCAACCAACAGCTCACCCTCTCAAACCAAACAGGTAAGTAAAAAGGGTAAAGCTACAACGAGCAATACCGAGCAAGACCTCTCCAATAGATCAAGCTCAAAGAACACTACCAAAGGTTCACCAAGTTTCCTGACCAAGCCCTTGCCGGCTCGGGTCCCAAGGATCCCCAAAAGGTTTGGGCGTCCCCAAATATAACTTTTAAATCGATGAATCTTTTCAATCGACATTTAATTCAAGTCAATCAAGTAACAAGTCATGTTCATGCGAAGTCAAGTAGAGGAGGACGAGTGTAAAGTACACTCACCTCAATGCTCATATTCAAGTAAACATGTCAGGTAATTCGACAATTCATGCACTTGACACTCACCGACAAAGTAGGGGTCGGAATCCAAGTTTTGATCAAACGGTAAATCAGCCCTTCATCCTAAAATAATTAAAAGAGAACAGAAATAAGTTTTTCTAATTCACCGATCACATTTAGCTCAAAAGAAAATAAGTTCGTCAATGTCCTAATTTGAGTTGAAATTTTTGAAAAATCGTAACTTGAATTGTACAAGTCTGAATTTCATGAACTTGGTACCGTTGGAAACCTCTTGAAAATTTCTAAAACTTTGTAGAAGACATCCAGTTAAAATTATGGGTGGATTTTGCCCAGATTTTTGAAAAAGGAAATGCTACAGTACTGAATCAAGGTAGAACAGGTTGGGCGATCAGCCCACTTTGAAAATTCGTAAAAAATTACAGAAAATGAATTGACCTCTCAAATTTATACAATTGAAATTAATACATAATAAGTTTCAAACACCGCTGACGGAACTCAATTCTGACAATCGAGTGTTAAATTAAAGCAGTTCAAACAGAGGGGGTTAAAATTCCTGAAATTTCTGATTTCCAGTTTGACAGGGCACAGTTCGTGGCTTCGTTTGAGTGGCTAATCCTTCATCAAAAATTTCCAAATTTTATACACCAATAATTCCATATATAGGGTAAGTTCATACCAAAATTCAACCACAAATTCGAATGGGAAGGTAGTTTTCTATGTGCCCAAAGTTCGCTCATCGAAACTTCTCAAACCAGGAAAGTTGAATTCCTCTTCTTCTATTCTTTCATAATCATCATATGCTAGTACCATTTGACCTAAATTTCGACCCTAAGATGGAATTAGTCTTCCTTAACCTAATGATGGTCAAAAATGGTCACAACTTTTATCAAAAATTATCACAAAACAATCCTTATAAAATCGGCAGCATGCTGCCCCAATTTTACAGTTTTCCTAGTTCCCAACAACCTTCAATTTTGCTCATTCTTTAACGAAATTTGTGTGAGACAACTCAACACCTTAACCTTCAACATACAAGCCTCATATTAAGCCTTAAAATTAGCCAAAAATCTCAGCCACTAAATTAGGGAAAAAAATTGAAAATCTCAAGCCCCAATTTCCTCTCTCTAGCCATTTTCCTTGAGGCTTGTCTTCCAACTTTTAACAACAAATTCAAGCATCATGCCCATATATATCACCATTTAACCAACTAGTAAACAATTTCACACATTTAGTGGGAATTCCAAGAGCCCACAATTCTCCATAATCATCAAATTACAAAAATATTAAAGCTAACACTTCCAACTACCTAATCAACATCAAGCAAGGTTCTAGGGACATATCAACCATCCAAACCCTAATTTCATGGTTGGAGTTTAAAGAAAATGGACAAGGGGCAAGTTATTAGAACATTACCTCCCTTAAGATTAGCAAGACACCAAGACAAATGCAAAATTGAGCCAACCACAACTTCTTCCTCCACTCCTTGTTCAAGCCCCAAGCTTAAGCTTTAACTTATTGGAAGATTGGTGGAGTTTTTAGTGAAAAGAAATGAAGAGAATTTTGATGGAAAAACAAGAGAAGGAAGAAGAGAGGAAGTCGGGTGAGAGAGAGTGAGAAATGAAGAGATTTTAAGTGAATTTTGAAGAGTAAATGGGAAAAAGAAAGACAAGACTTAATGCTTATCCTTTAATCCCAAAAAGTCCAACTTTAAATAGTAAACTTAATTAACTATTTGGAGGGAAAATTAATTACCTCATTTGGCTTGAAATTAAAGAGCAAATCTCGATTAGGAGAGGGGAACAGAAAAGAAATATTTTAGGTGAACTAGAAGAAATTAAGTGAAAGGATTAACGGCTAGATAAAATTCTAAACCTAAAAGTAGGTTATTCCGTGCTTAATTAAGATTTCAAAATCCTAATTAATCACCTTCAATAACCTAATACCAGTAATTTTCACTTCTAAGCTACCAATGATCATCCGTACTCTCCTTCACTTATTCACCCACAATCCGAATTTACCTCGAAAAACGTATTTTTACATTTTTCCACTCCTAAATGCTACGAGACGATATTAAAAGATAACTAGGGCCAAAATTAGATGAAAAATTGTAAATGATAAAAATCAAATTTCATGAGATAAATAAATAAATACGTAACTAAATAAATATGAATTTTGAATTATTATTATATTATTATTATTTTTTTCAAAAAATAATAACAAGACTAAAAGAAATTAAAGAAGAATCAAACGAATTAATGAGGGAAAGGATAATAATAGTAATAAGAATAGCTAAAT
Source organism: Gardenia jasminoides (assembly GCA_013103745.1). NCBI lineage: Eukaryota > Viridiplantae > Streptophyta > Magnoliopsida > Gentianales > Rubiaceae > Gardenia > Gardenia jasminoides. Next base: position 36,560,033 of record CM023095.1, read on the forward strand.
TAATAAATTTTGAGGCCTTCACAGTAATCGGGGGTTGGCATTTACAAATGTCAACATTCACATCAAAAAGTGCTTGAATTAAGAGTATGAGAGTAATTTGAATAAGTAAAGTGTTGAGTAATTGGGGGTTTTCACCTAAAAATGTTGATATTGGCATCCAAAGACATTTCTACAATTTGAGTAAGAATTATGTGAATAAATTCCTCTTAATTTTAAATTTTGAGAAAAAGATGATTGTGGAAGAGTGGTAGCTATTTTTGACTATATAATTTGCTTGCCTATGAAATTAGGTTAGGGTGAGAGTTTAAATTTAACTTGTTTAAATTAGGGTATAATGGTCTCCCCTTTACTTGATGTTATAAGTGTTTGAATAATTTACCAAGTTGTATAATGACTTGATTGCCAAGTTAAGAGAATTTGAGTTTGCAAAAGTGCATATGATATTTCGACTTGGGAACCATTGTCAGTGTGCTGTAGGGGTGGCAATTTGAGACCTAACACGATAATACGATACGAACATGACTCAAGAATTACCTGACCGAAACACGACATGAAAGAATTTGTGTCAAAAATGTGTCGACTTGATTATGACACGAAAAGAAAATGGGTCGTTATGAGTCGACACATTTGTTAACACGAATGATGCGTCACTAACCTATGAAAATTTATTGGCTGACATGTTAACCCAAACATTTAACACGACATATTTGTAACTCGAATTACCATTTCTATTAGAGATTTTTTTTTCTTTGGTTACTCCTAGAATGTACATCAAAATTTAAATTGCATAATTGAAAAAAAATTTACTTGGTTCTCTTTTATATCTAACTCAAATTTCTTTACATTCATTTCTTAAAAGTTTCATTCTCATTAAAGTAGTAAAGCCAAATATAAAGAGCAGAAACCATTTAATAATTAAGAATTTAGACCAATTTTTTTTAAAAAAAATTAAGATATTTATATAGAAAAAGAACTAATTGGATTTCTTACATATCTATTTGCATCAAATCTGTTCTTTTTTTTAAGTGCTAAAAGTCTTACTATTGTTTATGCTAAATTTCTTCATAGTCACTATTAAATTAACTGAGATTGAAAACTTAATTAGTTCCTTCATTGTTTGGACATTGAAGTCAAAAGATTAAAGATAGAGAACCTTTGAAAATTCACACCAAAATTGTCAACCATAAATCAATTATTTTCATAAAAATGCATTACTTGGAAATTGGGATCCCTCTTATTATATCTATCTACATTAACTTCTTGGATTGCCACCTAAAGTTATATTAAATTTTAGTTCCATTCTTAGGTAATATTGTACATAGCCAAAAGTTTTATATTTACTTAGCCAAATTTCTTTCGAGTTTTTCCTAAATTTAATATGAATATAAATATATAATCTTGTTGTTCCCTCCCAAATTGAATTTTTATGCTAAAACCTATAGGTAAATGCCCTCCAAGAATTCAAACAAATTTTTTTTTTTTTTAAAGAAAAGTACCGTGTTAATTCCGCATTTTACACCAAATTGGCAAATTTTTTGGATTGGCTCCTAGTCTTGTTACGAAAGTAGTCTAATTCCCTCCAAAATAAGGAATTGGAGCCAAAAGGGGCTAAGTTTTTTATTTAAACCAAATTTCTTTTGATTCCCTCCTAAATTAGGCTAAAAACTAAAAAATATTTTTATTCTCTCCTTTTCTTTTCTTAATGTGGATTAATTCCCTCTTAAAGACTAAATTGGAGGCAAAATATCGTAAGGAGATAAAAAGGAGCTAAGTTTAAGTTTAAGAGTCTAAAGTCAAAACTGAATGTTAAATACCTAAAACAATAACATCTAGCCTATTAGAAATAAGCACATAAGACATAACATCTTAGAGCCTAAGATATTCTACAGGAGCCGTAGCTGTGTTTCTTGAAACCATAACATCAGCCTTAGCACTGTGTTCTTCACATCTACAGTTGTGCTTCAATTTCATGCTCTGCACTTCCATAGTTCCATTATTCACTCCTTTCTTTCTCCCTAAGATATTCTCTAGCATCGCTACCATGTAAAAAATGATTTACTTGTGTTTGTTTCAAAGTTTGAGATAGAAAACTTGTAATTTGGTTTCATCTTGAAAAGTTTATTTGTTAATTTGTTATTTGTATTAAGTGGTTAGTGAATAATGTAGGCTAGTATTTCTAAATATTGGCCTAACAAGAGAGTTATTAATGTTTATATCTAGTAGAGTGAGATTGAGGATAAATGACATCTTTTGCTAGTGTCTTGATTGTTTGGTTCATTTCTAATGCATAAATTTTTTTTAAAGACTTCGAGTGATTGAAGTTAATTAGTTTAGTCTTTGACCAGTTAACTTCCCTTGTAGTCTGTAGGTCTTGCACAATTAGTTTAATCGTTCAGCTTTATAAAATTTTCACAAATTTCTAGATTCCAAAGTATGATCAAAACTAAAATTCGTAGTGGTATTTTGTGTTCCATCTTTCCTACAGTATTGTTAGAAATTCTAAATTCATGAGTTTTTGATATTTTATGATGTCCAGTTAGTAATTTCAATCTAAAAAATTAAATGGGTCAAGTGGGTTAAAACACAAAACGACACGTTAATAAACAAATTATGACACGAATATGACATGAAAGTTTAGTGTGTCATTTATGAACTTGTACTCATTAGACACAAACACGATTATGACATGACATGAGAACAATACGACATGATACATTGCCACCCCTAGTGTGCTGTATGTTGATGGCTTGAGAACAAGCAATGGTTCAAGTTTGGGGGAGTTGATAAGTCACTAATTTGCACAATCTTTTGATGATATATTCTATTACTTTTAGTCACTTTTGTGGAGTTAAAAATAGAAATTAGATCATTTTGGTGAGAATTTATGTTAAGAGCTAATTAAGATTTTGGTTGTGAATTTTTGTCCATTTACTCATGTGTTTTGGTTTGTTTTGTAGGAGTTGAAGAACGAGTTTGAATTTGGACAAGAACCAAACATGGAAAATGATGATCGAAGTCCTAAATTCATAAAATTAATGAGTTTCAGGAGTGGTTTGAGTTGCATAAGCAAGAAATTGAAGAAACATATTGAACAAACAATTTGCCCTGAATCCTTGAGGCAATTCGGCCAGGTACCGACCAAATTGGTGGCCAGATTCAAAGCAGTAGCAACTTTGAAAAATCAAATTTTGGAGCAACAACAGGAGAGCAATCTGGCAGGCATTTGGCTAGATTGGTGGTTGATTCTGGTCAGAAAAGGTAGCTGCAACTTGCTCAATTTAGTTTCAACTCCATTATTTTGCTACTTTTGAGGGACAATTCACAGAAGATTTGCAACTGTAAAAGAGAAAATCTAGCCTCAAATGTTGACCTTATTTCATGCATAATTATGTACTTAAGCTTGGAACCAAAATTATTGACTTATTAGGACTAATGTTCACACTTGAAGGGACAAGTTAAAGACTTGAAGATTTCTCTAACAAAACAGAGCTTGTGTCTTCTCATTTGGAGAGTTTAGGAGGTGGAAGAAATACAACAAAATGTAAATCTTCATAGTCAGTATTTTAGGTTGTTTAGGTAGTGTAGAATAGTTAGTTTTATATCAAATCTTGTATGAAACTACACATGGAAGAGAATTGAGAGTGAAGATGGAGAGCTTTGGAACTCAAGTGACATGGGTGACTTCTCTCCTATCATTTTGCTTCTTACATTCAATTCTAATGCTTGGTTATAATACAAGTTTGGATTTTATATTCATCATGTGTCTTTAAAATTTATACCTTGGGTTTTGGTTGAATTTCCTATGATTGTTTTGTGTTGATATCTTGGTTATTTGATGCTATTATAGTTGATTCACAATGAGAGTAGTTTTCACATTCATACAGAAATTACACAATAATTAGCCGAGATAATAGTGTTCAATGACCCGAGATTTGCACTTGCATTAGTAGTGAGTGATGCCATAACCTAAGGAGTCTTTATTTGCTATTTTCATGCACATTTTAGCTTAGTTTTATTTCCTTCAATTCGTTGATTGTCTAAATAATAGATAACCTTTGGTAGGCTAGTAGTTGTCCATTCTTCCCTGTGGATTCGACCCTTAATACCCTATACTTAATCTAGACCTGAATACTTACAAAAAATTGCGTGTGGGCTATTCAGGAGTTTATAAATATAAAACTTAACTGTGGATTGAGATTAATGTTGTACCATGCCCCTGCTTGTCAATATGACTATAGCTGAGGGCATAACTAATCCAAGGAACAAGCTAAATACTATTATTGAGAGTTCAGACTTTTACAGAGGGTGATCTCTATCAACTCTCTCTTTGATTGGAACAAATTCTTATATGGTCTCTGTTTTATATCACAGACACAAAAATCTACAATGAGAGGGTTGTAAACTAAAATTCCAACAATGAAACTCATAGTTAAGGTAGGTATTTCAAAAACTTTAGCCCAAAAAAAACAGGAATGAAATTGGAGATACTGGTGCTCATTGATTTTACGTTAAGCAATTGTACATGGTTCCCAATGTGGAAAGATCTTGTGGTATAGCAGGGCAATTAGCATCACAATCAATGGAATCCAAAGTGTCAAAACTTCTATTTGTGGCAAGTCCAATCACGGAAAACACTATACCTAAAATCAAATTAAGTAAGTTAATACAATTTTTTTATATACATGCATCAAGTTGAAGAAATTTAGTGAATGTGAATCTACATAAAAGTTTACTACTTGCTAATGATGTTAGAATCATGTGTTGAGCTTCACAATTATCAAGCAAACCATTCTCTAACACAGAATCAGGCTAACTATGAATTAAATACAATAAAAAAAAGACATTGTAAAATCAGAAAGACCCTTAGGCTCATGATAGCAAGAGTATCCAAGCTACTTGAAAAGCAATAATAGTCAGATTAGAATTACCCTATATCTGAGAGGATTGAAATAAAGATTGCAATAATAGTCAGATTAGGATTTACCCTGTATCTAAGAGGATTGAAATAAAGATTGCAAATTTTTATAACGATGCCTCCAATCAATAATGATATGACCATGACACTCCAAAGTCTAAAGCAACTAAATTGTTTGTGATAAAAAGCAATTTCCACTAATCAGTTTATAGTTTCATCAATAGCGTGCAATGTACAACTAATTTTTAGCATTATATTAACTGGAATTCAAGAAACCAAACCCATTTAATTTTAAAAATAAGTTGTAGCAATTAAACTAAACCTATTCAAAGGTGCCAAGATTCATCCCCTCTTTCCATCAGTATTTCTTCCATAGCTTCCAATTTTTGCAAACTATGAATAAATTAGTCTAAAAAGCAAAAAACCTACATTTAATAAGTTAATGAAAATACAAAATATATCAAATATCAGACCTTAAAAAAAGAACAAACTTTTTGAAATATGGAAGAAAGAAAGCACAGGGAAGGGCGGAAAGAGTAAGCGTACAAACTAAACTTAGTCCCAATGTCATTGGACAAAGCTGCTAGCAGTCAAGATGAGTAGTGGTAATATGATTGTGACATTGAATAGAAAGGGAGAGCATCCAAAAGGACTGGAAGATTGAGAATCTAGAGGCAACTATGAGTATTAGGAACTGTTTGCTGAGAATGAATACCAAGGCATAGAGAAGAGAGTGAGAGAGAGTGTGTGTGTGGATGCTTTTACAGATAAACTGAGAAATCAACGTATTGTTGCTGTTTACTTCCCTTTTTGTGTCATAAATAGTTGGATTTTGAGGTGGGAAGGAGGAACGATTAGTTAGTGGAAGATAAGGAGGAGCTAGCACAATTGGGAGGAGCTGATGTATTTACCAGGAAATCAAATCATTTTTCTGAACATAAATGTGCAAGAGATTTAGATGTCAACTACAATTATGATGATTGAAATAAGAGAGGCAATCACAAATCACTCGTACAATGATATGTAGATAGAGATTTTATTTTTATCTATTCATATATGAGGAAAAAGCAAAAGAGAAATGTAGGAGAAAGTTCAAGATTAATTAAATTGCAAGGAAAGGAAAAGAACTTATATGCCAAAAGAATCTAGAGTAGGTTTAAATCTCATAAAATGAGTAAGCCAGTAGCCACTTTTGAATAATTACCAGGTATCGTCCATTGCAAGAGACCTGAATATTCCCATCCGGTAGGAGTTTTTACTAATTTTATCTATAAGAAAACAGGGAAAAACATAGAACAAAGTCATTACAAAATTAATCTTCCAAATAAAGAAATCAAACAGGTGGTCTGCAAGTTAGTTGGAAAAATAAAAACTTAACATGCAACAAGAAATAATTTGTGAAATGCAACTTAAAAACCATAGAAATATGTCCTATGCGAACATATGTCATAAATTAATTAAAACTATCCAAGCCTAAATGTAACATGCACGTAATTAGAATCAAAGGAAGCTAGCCTTTATAAACAATCAAGAACTTTTCTAAACATAATAAAAAAAAATAAGCACAATATGAGAAGGTAGCAAATGTTTGAAAATCACTCCTAACTAGTCCGAATTATTCAAGATTCACATGCATAGTGATTGAAAAAAGCCACAACTAAACACCCACACATCAATGAATTGAAGAAGGGAAAGCATACCCAAAAAGAGGAATGGTAGTCTACCGTTATTCAAAGCAAAACAAATGAAGGAAAAGAGCAAACAAACCAAGTGAAAGCATGAAATTTTATTCTCAATAGTAAACACAAGGTGTGATAGTTTAGATGGTGGTTAAAGAATGTGGAGGTTGTGCGTACTCAGTGAATTTGAAAACCAAAATACTCATACCTTATAGTGATTAGGGAAGGTTGAGAATTTGAAGGTTGATGCTCTGCAATTTGAGAGCAGTCAAGTAGTTTCAGTGAACAGCCAGAGAAAGAGAAAGGTGTAGAAAATAGAAGACCTAGGATCACCGAATGTTTTGCCCTCTCTTTTAGCAAAAAAAAAAAAAAAAAAAAAAAGAAGAAGAAGAAGAAGAAAAAAAGAATGATTTGCTACATACACTACCCATGTGATGCATTGTGTAGGCTTTAGAACAGAAGGGAGACAAAATCACATATGGGGCCTGGATGGTTGCCAGACAATCATCTAGGAACTTTTGATAATCTAGATATGGTGGTCCCATCATCAACGGTCAAAAAACATGGGATACAACACATTGTAGCAATGCTACTGATGACGTCGTATGTATTAGCAAATCTAAAAAAAATCAAAATGAATATCTCTTCTAACTCCATTCCATGTGCCGTTAAAGGTATTCACAAATTTAAAATCAAAATTTGGGAGTATTAGGGTAGGTCTGAAAACTACTTCAAGAGAGAAATTGGCCGCACTCGAGGATGAAAACTCTTGCAAGGGAGAAATTGGCGATAATAGTGTTTCTCATAATAAATTAGGATCTTGAAGAATCATAAACAACAATCCAATAAGTGTCCATAGAATATTGCCACAGTTCTTTATGATCCTCTCCCTTAACAAATTTCCCCACATAGTGTTGTCATAAATCTCTATCATTCTCTTTGTAACCTCTTAACCAAACTCCATCGGCATGGACAACTGGTGTGCGGTGTGAGAGAAATATTCATCGCATGGCGAATGCATAATTGGGGCTAGTAAGTGGCTTCTTTGAAGTAAAAATATGGACAACTCAGTTGAAAGTAAATGATGATGTTTTAGGAAATTTTATTGTAGTATATTTTGTTCTATTGTAGAGTATGATGTGAAAGTTACAAGGAGTAGGTCATTACTCTTCTATGGAGAACATACAAATCTAAGAAAATACTTTACAAACTGATGTAAAGTATGTAACATGCTTGTTTAGCTTTGACATATGACTACATAGATTGTTATTTTGTGTAATAAAGATCATGTCCAGAGTTCCAATAAGTAAATATAAAAATTAAATAACAAGAGTGTACAAACAAGCTAACAATGTGGCGAACTTCATTAACTATACACAAAGTATTAATGACCATGCGCAGATTTGGATTACACTTTAAAATTTTATACAAAGTATGTAAACATTAGTTCAAGGCATACACATATGTCATAAAGTGTGTGGAAGTTTATTTTACAATGTGCAAAATGTTTTTTACTCACTGATATAAATTGTGTACACAATGTTATAAAGTGTGCACACATGAATAAATAGTATGTAAGTGCTGATATTATAGACAAAATGGTTATAATATTTGTTTGTAATTTGAGTATAATATAGTCAAATATGCTTTGCCAATTGCAAGGGATATGTGATTTACAAACTATTGTACAGTGTGGAGACATTGTTGTAAAGCATGTACAAATTTGAATACATATGAATATGTGATTATGATACGAAATAGGATACTGGAAAAAAATGCGAATGACATGTCTTTTTATGCAAAATATGAAATTTTTTTTAGAAATTTGTAAACGTGTATTTAAAAAATGAAAATAAATCAATCATGTAACGAAGGATTAGCTTGAATAATACCATGATAAGTTGATCAATCGTTATATAACACTATGTGACTAATTCAACTGGAATGTTCCTTGAAAACTAGGAGCGAAAAATGTTGTTGAATACAGCACAGTGGGGGAAGCATTGTGTCCTATGATGGGCATGGAATTTGAGTCGGAAGATGAGGCATACAACTTTTGCAATAGGTATGGATTCGTTGTTGATTCAATGTTCGAAAAGACTATTTGAACAAGGATAAAGATGGTATGAATATCTCAAAAAGGTACACATGTAGCAAAAAAGGTTTGAAATTAAGGTACAAAAGAGATGTGAAACCAAAGAGAACTAGGGTGGAAACAAAAACAGGATCGGAAGTTAGGATGTGGATAATTTTGAATAGAGATACAATGAAGTATCAAGTTTGAGACCTGGAAATCTAGCACAATCATCCATTACATCTTGGAGAATGTGCTCACATGATGTGTTTGTAAAGAAGAGTAACTGCTGCCCAAGGAACCCAAGCTGAGATTGCGAATGATGCAAAATTATCCTTGAAACAATCCCATGATCTCATGGAAAAAGAGACAGGTGGATTAGGTACTATTGGTTATGCCCATGATGACTTTAAATGTTATCTACGTCCCAAGAGAGACGGGATTAAAGTATAGTGAAATCCATGGAATGCTATGATATTTTCAAGAACAAAAATTGGAGAATCCTTCCTTCTTTCACACTGAGTAGCTCGATTATGAAGAAAAATTACAAATATGTTTTGGGGTGATGCATCAATATTGACGGACTACAGTTATTTTGGAGATGTGGTTACATTTGATACCACATATAAAACTAAAAAGGAGTATAGGCCATTAGGCATATTCATAGGATTCAATTACTTCAGACAACTAGTAGTATTTGGAGTAGGCCTATTGTATAATGAGACCATTGAATCATTCAAATGGGTGTTTGATACATTCATAGAAATAGTTTGTGAGAAGCACCCAAAAGCCATCTTCATAGATTAGGATGCCACCATGGCTGCTACAATTTCAACTATCATGCCTATGGCATACCATGGCCTATGCACTTTTCACATTTCAATCAATTTCATGAAACATCTTTGGAACTATTACAAGGATGGTAGTGATCTCCTATATAGATTTGCTGAATGTATGTATGAGATATAGGATGTGTGACAGCCCCATTTTCCCCTAGGGCGTACCCTAAGGTATCAGTGGACAGCCTGCCTAACTCTTGCCAGGGCTCACTCACACAAAGGTCACTAAGTTATCAAACTATGATACCATCATAAATCCAAACCGAACGATATCTCACAAACATATTACTTGAACCTTACAATCCCAAAATACACAAAGTGCTTTATCAAACATTCAAAGTCTCAAAATAGAAAAGGCCTCAAATTCTTAAATTCAAGTTTCACAGACCAAAGACAAAAGTGAACCCTAACTCTAATGGTTGGCGCCTTCACTTGAGTTCTCAGTCCCTGCTAAGGAATACAACTTGAAAAGAATGAGTTAAAAGCCCAGTGAGTTCCAAAATGGCATGCAAAGCACATAACACATATGATATTTCACTTCAAATTCAAATTTAGAAATAAACAAATAAGAAAAGCGATTAACAACACAAAGGTAGGATACGAGGGCTCTCAGGAGCCAAGATCCACGAAATTCGATCACGTTCCGAGTAGTTGACATTCCGTCAACTTTCATATAGTCCATGTAGACCTCCACTTCTACTTACTCCACCAAACCCCCATCGGGCCCGAATCCAAGCACATACACATAATTTGTCACATAATTTGTTTATTACTCTCCATAATGGACAAGCCCTTACGTCAAATCCAGAGCACACATCACATCACATAATAACCCTATGGCTCGTCCCTTTCTCCTCGGCCTAGGCTTAGTCTACAGTTCGAGTCGAACGACTTGCCGATAAGTCTTGGGAATTTCCAAAATTTCATATGCACATAAATCACAACAAATACTCTTAAATCACATCAAAACATTCTTACAAATTTTCCATTCAAATAGAGGTAAGTGCAATAAAGTACACACTACCCCATTTGATGGTTTGATAAACCAAGTTTTCACATCACATCACATAACCAAGTACAATTCAGATCAACTTCACATAATCACACAACAAGCATGGAAACTCACCAAAATAGCAAGGTTCAGATTCCAAATTTTGCTTGGTTTCAAAGCCTTCCACACTTCCTATAATCAAATAAAAGGGAGAAATAAGTTTCACCTCACAATTAGCGAAACTAACTCAAATAACTTATTCATTTATTTTATCAAAATTCTTCACAAAATTCCTTCTAAATTTGCTCGAATGAAAAGTAGTCACTTGAGTCAAAAATCATCTTATTAGATTCCATTTTCAAATTAACACATCAATGAAGCAAATTTACTCTATCGATGTACTCCTTTCACGCGACTTCTAAACTTTTAGTACAATGAGATAAAGTGAGGTATTTCACCTCAAAATCCACCCATTTGAGTTTAAATCCAACACTAAAGCTTTAGTCAAGGTTTTTAGCACATATTTAAGATACCATTCATCAAATCTCAATGCACAAAAATTCATAGAAACAGATAAAATATTTCTAAGCTCTCAAATCTGTCCAAGTAACACTTTTACCCCAAAAACTGGTGAAAACTCATCTTTTCACCATTAAAATTCAAGATTTTCACTTCATTCAAACATATACTCATAAACAAACATTGTACGTATTTATTTAGGCAAAATCTAGCCAAGAACATCATAAAATTTTGAAATCAAAAGTTAAAATTTCCAAGCATAGGTTCGGCCAGCCCTCTTTATTTTCCTTCAAAATTTTCAACATCAATCCTACATTCTAACCACAAAATAATCTCATCTCATGAATAACAAACACAACCACAATCAGGTCCTCAAGTCTGCTACCTAAAAGTCACCTCAAATCCACTACCTAAGTTGGGAATTCAAGAGCCCAACTCAAATATTTCAATCATAAACATTCCTAGCATAATAACCCATGGATCTACAATATTTAACAATAATCAAGTTAGATCTAAGAGGTTTGAGTGTTATACCTTTAGATCTATCTAGATCTAACATGATCAAGCAAGATCTTATGAGTTCCTCTTAAGAATGTTTTCCCAAACTTAGCAACTCCAAAAATCTCCAACCTTAGCCCAAGATCCGCTTGTTTTGATGATGATTTCTGTCTCCAAGCTCAAGAACAAGAAGTTGACAAACCAAAGAAGCTTTCTTCCCTTTCCTTTTCTCTCTCTCTCCCATGGACCACTCTCCCTCTCTCCCTCTCTCTCACGGCAACCAAAGAAAGAAGAAAACACAAGAGATGTAGCTTCAATGGAGTCTTTAAGCTTCAAGGGATGGAAGATGAACAAGAAAACCCTCAAACTCTCTCTATTTTCAGCCCTCTCTCTCTCTCTCTCTCCCTCTGTCACGGTAGCTCCAAGAAGGAAGAGGAATGTCTTCAATGGAGACTTGAACCTTCAAGAAATTTGAGGAAGAAGAAGTTGAAGAAACAACTTGGAAACTCTCTCCATTTCTCTCTCTATACTCTCGGCAGCTCTCTCTCTCTTTGGCCTTCAAGTGTAGCTGAAAATGAAACTACAAGAAGCAAGAAAGGTGGCTTTTTAAGGACAAAAGGTGTGGTTTCCCTTATTTTAGGGAAAAGTGGTCAAATGACCACTTTTTGTTGCGTCGCGTGCAACACTCTAACTTTTAATGATTTTTCTCATTTCGACACTGTCCAACCTTAAATATATATCTGTAATACCTTCACATATGTTCGGTTTCATCTTAAAGTCACTATTCACATCTTGGATCAAAATTTGACACTTAAACTGGCCAAAACCAAACACCGGCAAACAAATCTCGAAAAATTCTCTAAATTGGAAATTAATAATTCAAAATATAAATTCACTAATATTTTAGTGAATAATCATAATATAAATATTATTATACATTTTAAAATAAAATTAAAATTTTGAGGCCCTCACATCCTTCCCCCCTTAAAAGAATTTCTCCATATGATTTTAACCCAAAGGAATCTTCTTATTTCTCAAATCCTTTACATTCTTACCAAGAATTTGCATATGATGTTCTTCACATGATAACATCTCATCAATTTCGATATCTTCTCATTTCCATGATAATACTCATTGCATTGACAATGGTATAAATTCAACTCTTATAAGGAAGTCATCACTTAAAAATTCTCCAGATGCGTATATACCCCACAGATCGCTTTATCCCAATTATGTTCTCACCAAAATTTACTTTTCATGGATTTTAACCTGTAATTAGTACTTCCTCAAGGTTTGCAACACTATTTTCAAGCGTTGCTCATGCTCTTCTCAAATCCTAAACATACCATAGTATCATTGATAAATTTATCACAATGTAGTCCGAATAAGGTTTAAATGCTATGTACTAGCCCCATGAATGCCTCTAATGCCATGGTTAGTCTCATTGCATCACTACAAATCCATGATGTCCATATCGGTCGATAATAGTACTCTTAGTATATACATCCTTGCTAGTCTTCAATTGACGATATCCTTGTAAATTTCATCTTAAAAGAACTTTTGTTACTCATACTAGATCAATCCATTCATAATTGCACGGCAAAGGTATTCACTCTTTGATTAGTAGTATAATTCAAATCCACTAATCCGTACATGAATTTTAAATTCTCATTTTTCTTAACAATTAAGACCGAGCTTCCAGGGTGATTCTCACAAATCGAATAACTGTTACTCCTATACATCATTTAGTCTCGTTTTTATTTCTTATCATTAATACAGCTTTTGATTTCATCTTATCCATCTTACCTCATGTAACTATATATCCATAATATCTCACGTAAGTCAAAGAACTAACCTCCTCACATACATTTACTAAACCACATATCTCATTAATAAGCCAATCAGGAGTAACAAATGATCACTCACCAATTAAACTCATTTTCACCTTAACACAATAGTCACAATTCCATTTTCTCGACATAATCGAATCCCTGAGATGAGATGTGACAGCCCCACCTCTCCCTAGGGCGAACCCTAGGGTATCGGCGGGCAGCCTGCCCAGCTCTCGCCGGGACTCACTACAGATCCTCAATCATATTGCAGCTCTCAAACAATTACACCGCAAGATCTCCAAATAATAATTACATTTCCATCTAGTCCAAATACACCAAAAGTTGAACAGTCCAATGTTACAAATAGTACAAGAGATAACCCTGCCAGTCAAACTAAGAAAGGTCACTTCCTGCTTTCCTTCATCTCGAGCCCTGTAGGGGGGAAAAATAAAATATTTTTGGGGTGAGCTAGAAGCTCAGTGAGTGTTCAGTGAAAACAAGGAAATTCACGATTTATCAAATTCATGGACATTTGAATCAGATAGCATTTTGTAAAACATTTGAATCTTTAAAGAGTACATGAAGGTCGAGAGCAGGGTCACACATTCACATTGAAAATATCTAAGAATCTTTTATTTTAAAAGGATTCAAGAAATAGAAATCCCTTAAAGAATCATTCCATAAACACTTAATTTAACAATCAATATTGCAATAAACAATATTTCAATACACAATAATTCAATAAACAATAATTCAAAGAACTATAATTCAATAAACATTCAATTCAAATATTGAAAGGATACGGGTGCTCACTTGGAGCTATTCCCACCTTATAACTTCCAATAAACAATCCCCTACATTTTTCCACCTTATAACCTCCGAACTCCCACCTTATGACCTCCAAAAACAATAAACAATCCCCTATCTTGAACTCACCTTATGTCCTCCAAAACGATAAACAATCCCCTCATTTAACATTGAACATTGGATATAGTACTCAAGGCCTTTCAGCGAAGAGTTTTAAGCTTTGCACTTAACATTGGTAAGTCATTACTCAAGGCTGTCCGGCTGATCCGATCTCGCGATGGCGGGTCTAGGATAAGCTTTTGGCCTACCCGACCTCACGATGGCGGATCAAGGATAGGGTTCCAGCAAAGAGTGAGCTCAGTTCAGCCGATGCGATAAAGTACACATCAGCCTACAAACATGCACATTTAACAGGCTATCATGCACAGACAACTTTCTAAGTCAAGCAAGTCACATAGTCGAGCAAGTTTTCTCTTAGAAATCATTTTGTGAAACTCATTTCATTTAAAATCATCTCAATAGTTAATCAGATGAAATCATGTTTGGAAATGACTTTAGTAATAAACATGAGTTTGGAAATGATTTTATTACAAATATGAGTTTGAAAATCGAGTTTAGAACTCAAGTTTGGTAAGATTAGAAATCAAGACTAAAATCAAATTTGATAATGATCCGGGTTTTTAGAATCAAGTTTGATAACCATTCTTAGAAATCAGATCATGAAAATCAATTCATTTATAAATATGAATCAAATATTTCCTTTAAAAATCAAGTTTAAATCACTCACAACGCTCACAAATCATTTCACTCGAAACAATGGAAACCATCTCTTATAAGAACAAGAATAAACCTTTTCAACCGTAAAGAGATTGGAGCACCCACTAACTATTGTATCACATTCATTTAGATAGCACCCAAGCAACAATTCACACGTCGATTAATCAGCTTAAAAGCACTTATAAATTACTTCAAAAGTAAATCAAATTGTTGTACTTGTAAACCAATGCAAGTCAATTGTAAATTAGTAGTAAAGCGTTTCACTAGTGATTTCCTTGAAACAGTAGTCACTCAAAAATGTCATAGGGAAACATTCCTTTAAACAAGTTAGAACAAAACAGTAGTAAAGTTGTCAATTGAAAAGGGTTTCAGAACACTCACCAAGTTTCACACTCGTCCACATAAAACCAATCACCATTCAACCTTCATCGCATATTCAAGTCCTGGGATCAAGTAAAATAACAAGACTTTCACAAATTCCAATACCACTTATAAGGATGAGAAAATAAGAGTCTTGACAACATCTTAGAACCATGCATGAGTGGGTCGGAACACGGCAAGAAGGCACGAGAGTCAAAGGAAATGAGAATAGCACTTGAGGAAGTGAAACTAACAATTGACAGGTTTGCCGCACCTCAGTAATTTAATCATAACTGTGGCTGTGGTTATCGGATTGGGACGAATTTTATGGCGTTTCGAATCTAAGACATATGCCTATAACTTTCATGCAGAGGTCGAATCTCAAATCAGAATTAATCATGGTCAAAACTGGCAAAATCAGAAGCACAGGAAAACTGTCGGGTCAATGACAGGTTGGTCAAACAGTCTCGGAAGAATGGCCATAACTCGATGTAGGAAAATCGAAATTGAGCTCCGTCAGCGGCGTTTAAAACTAGGTTCATAGGGCTTTCTAACGGTATAAGGCTTGGATGCTAATTCATTTCCTAAGGTGAACAGTAACCTCGGGAAGTGGCTGTTTTCCATTTCTGATTTCCTGCAAAAATTTCCAGCTTTGGCACAATCCTTCAATTAATCCTTTAAAGTCATTTCCATCATTTGCCAAGGTGTTTAAATAGCTAAAACAGCAATTAACTCCATCATTAAAGCATCACAAGTCATTAAGCATTTCATCAAACACATGATAGCCAAAATTGAAAACCTAAGTTCTAGTTTTCAAACACAATAAATCCTTCCATGATCAATCCTTCTAAGCAACCATAAGTACTTTAGTGTCACCTAACCAACATCCTCTAAAGATTTAAGCTCATTAAAGCATGATTAAGAGAGGACTTACCTTACTAGAAGTGTGAGCAAACCACCCAAAAGAATTCCACTCCTTGCCACCAAGCTTGAAGTTGTAGTAGTAATCTAACTAGGGTTTCACTCAAAGTTATTTTCCTTCACTAGAATGACTAAATTTAGCTTAGGGTTTGGATGTTTTTCTTTGTGGAAGAGCCGGCCATGAAGGTGAGAGAGAGAGGGAATTTTTGATTCAAATTTTTGAAATGGAAGGTTTAAATAGAAGGCTTAAAGTCAAGGGATTAAGGAAGTGTTGACAAGTGTCAACTTCTTGGCCAAAAATGGAATAAAATCTATGCAAATTGTCTTCAAATCCCTTAATGTAAAATGTGGTCCACTTAATACCATATAAGTTTATGTATTTGGCTACATGAAATATGTAAAATGCAATTCCAAATTAATTTCGTACAATACATACAAAATAGAGTACTTAAGGAAAATAATGCACTTAATGAAAATTGTATGCTACCAATGTTTAAAAAAATGATTTGCACTTAAATGAATACAATGAGAAATAATTCATGAAAAATTTAGGGTTTCTCGAAAGAAATTTAAGCAAATAATTCAAGAAATTTGGTGTACAATTCAAGAAATTGGTCCTCACAATCTCTCTTAAGAGAATGTCCTCGACATTCCATCACTGCTTCAAATCCAAGAATTACTCCAATTAAACACAAATACGTCAATGTCACTCGCTCAAGTATCAAGCACTTAGGTCACATTACACTTAACGCACAATCAACCCCCACAGTCCGGCATCCTAAACATTAAAGCCTAGGATACACTACAGAGATCTGAAGCCTAAAGCTCTGATACCAACTGTGACAGCCCCACCTCTCCCTAGGGCGAACCCTAGAGTATCGGCGGGCCGCCTGCCCAGCTCTCGCCGGGACTCACTACAGATCCTCAATCATATTACAGCTCTCAAATAATTACACCGCAAGATCTCCAAATAATAATTACATTTCCATCTAGTCCAAATACACCAAAAGTCGAATCAATGTTACAAATAGTACAAGAGATAACCACCGCTACAAACTAAGAAAGGTCACTTCCCACTTTCCTTCATCTCGAGCCTGCAGGGAAAAATAAAATATTTTGGGGTGAGCTGAAGCTCAAGAATGTTCAGTGAAAACAAGGAAATTCACGATTTATCAAATTCATGGACATTTGAATCGATAGCATTTTGTAAAACATTTGAATCTTTAAAGAGTACATGAAGGTCGAGAGTGTGGTCACACATTCACATTGAAAATATCTAAGAATCTTTTATTTTAAAGGATTCAAGAAATAGAAATCCCTTAAAGAATCATTCCATAAACACTTAATTTAACAATCAATATTGCAATAAACAATATTTCAATACACAATAATTCAATAAACAATAATTCAAAGAACTATAATTCAATAAACATTCAATTCAAATATTGAAAGGATACGGGTGCTCACTTGGAGCTATTCCCACCTTATAACTTCCAATAAACAATCCCCTACATTTTTCCACCTTATAACCCGAACTCCCACCTTATGACCTCCAAAACAATAAACAATCCCCTATCTTGAACTCACCTTATGTCCTCCAAACGATAAACAATCCCCTCATTTAACATTGAACATTGGATATAGTACTCAAGGCCTTTCAAATGAAGAGTTTTAAGCTTTGCACTTAACATTGGTAAGTCATTACTCAAGGCTGTCCGGTGATCCGATCTCGATGGCGGTCTAGGATAAGCTTTTGGCCTACCCGACCTCACGATGGCGGATCAAGGATAGGTTCCAGCAAAGAGTGAGCTCGGTTCAGCCGATGCGATAAAGTACACATCGCCTACAAACATGCACATTTAACAGGCTATCATGCACAGACAACTTTCTAAGTCAAGCAAGTCACATAGTCGAGCAAGTTTTCTCTTAGAAATCATTTTGTGAAACTCATTTCATTTAAAATCATCTCAATAGTTAATCAGATGAAATCATGTTCGGAAATGACTTTAGTAATAAACATGAGTTTGGAAATGATTTTATTACAAACATGAGTTTGAAAATCGAGTTTAGAACTCAAGTTTGGTAAGATTAGAAATCAAGACTAGAATCAAATTTGATAATGATCCGGGGTTTTAAAATCAAGTTTGATAACCATTCTTAGGAATCAGATCATGAAAATCATTTCATTTATAAATATGAATCAAATATTTTCTTTAAAAATCAAGTTTAAATCACTCACAACGCTCATAAATCATTTCACTCGAAACAATGGAAACCATCTCTTGTAAGAACAAGAATAAACCTTTTCAACCGTAAAGAGATTGGAGCACCCACTAACTATTGGTATCACATTCATTTAGATAGCACCCAAGCAACAATTCACACGTCGATTAATCAGCTTAAAAGCACTTATAAATTACTTCAAAAGTAAATCAAATTGTTGTACTTGTAAACCAATGCATGTCAATAGTAAATTAGTAGTAAAGCGTTTCACTAGTGATTTCCTTGAAACAGTAGTAACTCAAAAATGTCATAGGGAAACATTCCTTTAAACAAGTTAGAACAAAACAGTAGTAAAGTTGTCAATTGAAAAGGGTTTCGGAACACTCACCAAGTTTCACACTCGTCCACATAAAACCAATCACCATTCAACCTTCATCGCATATTCAAGTCCTGGGATCAAGTAAAATAACAAGACTTTCACAAATTCCAATACCACTTATAAGGATGAGAAAATAAGAGTCTTGACAACATCTTAGAACCATGCATGAGTGGGTCGGAACACGGCAAGAAGGCACGAGAGTCAAAGGAAATGAGAATAGCACTTGAGGAAGTGAAACTAACAATTGACAGGTTTGCCGCACCTCAGTAATTTAATCATAACTGTGGCTGTGGTTATCGGATTGGGACGAATTTTATGGCGTTTCGAATCTAAGACATATGCCTATAACTTTCATGCAGAGGTCGAATCTCAAATCAGAATTAATCATGGTCAAAACTGGCAAAATCAGAAGCACAGGAAAACTGTCGGGTCAATGACAGGTTGGTCAAACAGTCTCGGAAGAATGGCCATAACTCGATGTAGGAAAATCGAAATTGAGCTCCGTCAGCGGCGTTTAAAACTAGGTTCATAGGGCTTTCTAACGGTATAAGTCTCGGATGCTAATTCATTTCCTAAGGTGAACAGTAACCTCGGGAAATGGCTGTTTTCCATTTCTGATTTCCTGCAAAAATTTCCAACTTTGGCACAATCCTTCAATTAATCCTTTAAAATCATTTCCATCATTTGCCAAGGTGTTTAACAAGCTAAAACAGCAATTAACTCCATCATTAAAGCATCACAAGTCATTAAGCATTTCATCAAACACATGATAGCCAAAATTGAAAACCTAAGTTCTAGTTTTCAAACACAATAAATCCTTCCATGATCAATCCTTCTAAGCAACCATAAGTACTTTAGTGTCACCTAACCAACATCCTCTAAGGATTTAAGCTCATTAAAGCATGATTAAGAGAGGACTTACCTTACTAGAAGTGTGAGCAAACCACCCAAAAGAATTCCACTCCTTGCCACCAAGCTTGAAGTTGTAGTAGTAATCTAACTAGGGTTTCACTCAAAGTTATTTTCCTTCACTAGAATGACTAAATTTAGCTTAGGGTTTGGATGTTTTCTTGTGGAAGAGCGCCATGAAGGTGAGAGAGAGAATTTTGATTCAAATTTTGAAATGGAAGGTTTAAATAGAAGGCTTAAAGTCAAGGGATTAAGGAAGTGTTGACAAGTGTCAACTTCTTGGCCAAAAATGGAATAAAATCTATGCAAATTGTCTTCAAATCCCTTAATGTAAAATGTGGTCCACTTAATACCATATAAGTTTATGTATTTGGCTACATGAAATATGTAAAATGCAATTCCAAATTAATTTCGTACAATACATACAAAATAGAGTACTTAAGGAAAATAATGCACTTAATGAAAATTGTATGCTACCAATGTTTAAAAAAACGATTTGCACTTAAATGAATACAATGAGAAATAATTCATGAAAAATTTAGGGTTTCTCGAAAGAAATTTAAGCAAATAATTCAAGAAATTTCGGGTGTACAATTCAAGAAATTCTGGGTCCTCACGTGAGACATGATATCACAAGACTTTCACTGAGCTCCAATTCACAAGAAACAAGAATTTTCACTTCCATATCTCTTTCAACATACCAACTTTAATTCTCCAATCTTAATTCTAATCTCACAAGGCCTTGGATGCAAATCAAGGGAAAGTTTACCAATATTTTAGGGCAAAAGTCTAAATATAAGAATAGAGTGAAAATGTTATTTAGAACCAAAGGAAGTGAATCGAACCAAGGAAAGTAAAGGAAAGAATGCAAAAGAGAAGGAGCAAAGTTAATAGCTTTGCCACCTTGTTGGTTTATCTAGAACTTCATTTATCGGACTAAGAGGTATTTTATGCCATTTCGAAGATAGAACACAGGGTCACATTTCATATGAAGACTTTGGAATCAAATTCATACATTTCTTTGGTCAAAACAGTAATCACAGAAGTGTACGATGCTGTCAGGTTAAAATCAGGTCAGTGGAGCAGTTTTGGGATAATGACTATGTGACAGCCCCACCTTCCCTTAAGGCGAACCAAAGGGGTTAGCGGACTGCCAGTCCAACTCTCGCTAGGACTCAATAGCTAATATAAACCAACAACTCGAAAATCATAAAACTAAAATCTTCCAAATTCAAAAGTCACCCAATATAGATATATAAGTTTAACACTACCAATCAAACTTAAAATTCAACAGGGTGTTTAGGTTACAAAACCAAACAAAACTAAGCTTATACATGATAAGGTTTTCCAGTACATCATCCCTTAACAAAAGTTACAACAAAACTTATACTACCCGCACGTACTTCCAACCCTAATCTCAAGCAAATCCCCCTACTAAGGAAAATAAAAGGGAAATAGGGTGAGCTAATAGCTCAATGGGGTTTCAAAAACAAGCAGCCAGATATACAAGAAAAATTCACATAACAAACAAATGTCACAAATAAAATTACCAAATAAATTGAACATATTCAATTAAAGGATGGATGGCTTTCAAAAGCCAATTTCCCCGAAACTTGATCAAATCACCTCCTGTTGACTCTCCGTCAACATTTATAGCTCAGAGCCAAACCGTAGATCCCCACTTATCATCAAACACCGTCCACCGTTTCACCCCCTACCGGGCCCGAACACCCCAATAAATCAAATTTTAGGTAATACCCGAGTATACCAGATTTTTAGATTCACATATCATATCCCGTGGCTCGTCAACTTTCCCAACCAAGCCCGTGCTGCCTCGAGTCGATTGACTCACCAACTAGGTTTTGAGCTCAAAACAATTCATATTTGTCGATGGGGTATCACCCAAACGACTCACAAATCAAATGTGGCCAAAAGCCATTTCACGCGAATTCAAATATCCAAGTACAAATTTCCAAGCACAAGAGATCGAGTGTGATAAAGTACGCACTCGTCTCGGTCACATTAATTGGATCACAAGCCATAGGAATGCATATCATCACATAGTTCAAGTATTTCAATATTTCAGCTATCACATTGGTCAAGTAACAAGCATGAAATACTCACCAAATCAAGCAAAGTAGCTTCAAGTGCTCACACCCAATTCTCCTCCTTCCAAGTCTAATAACAAATGAAATGAAAATATTTAAGTTGGACTCACCAAACAAGAAGATCTAATGCATGTGCTCATTGATTTTCTTCTTGATAAAATCACACTTGAATGCACAATTTATAAAATGACCAATCCTAACTACAAAGATGATCAAATGAAAAGCTCATGCACATGTTAGAATCATAAACGAGTGAGTCGGGACACGGCAAAGTTGCACAAGAGTCAAAAGGAACGAGAGAAGCCTTGGTGTAATGAAATCGGCATTTGACTGATTTGCCATGCTGCAGTAATCTACTCATAACTATGGCCACACTTATCAGATTGGGGCACACTTTATGGAGTTTCGAAGCTAAGACCTAGCCCTACAACTTTGGTGAAGAGGTTAAACATCAAATCATGTTTAATCATAGTCAAAATGGCAAATCTCAAAGAAGCAAGAAAACTGTTGGAATTGCTGCAGGTTGGTCGAACAGTCTCGGGAAAACAGTCATAACTCGACGTAGAAAAATCGAAATCAAGCTCCGTCTACGGCGTTTAAAACTAGGTTCATAGGGATTTCTAACGGTATAAGGTTTAGGCTCTAATTAGTTTTCTACAGTCAACAGTAACCTCAGAAATTTCACTATTTTTCATTCCTGTTTTCCTGCGAAAATTTCAGATTGGATGCATTTTCTTCTATCAATCCTTTAAAGTCATTTCCATCATTTGCCAAGGTGTTTAACAAGCTAAAACAGCAATTAACTCCATCATCAAAGCATCACAAAACAGCAATCAATTTGTCAAACACTTGATGGCCAACAAATAAAACCCAAACTCTAGTTAGCAACCCCAAGATTTCCTTCCATAATTAATCCTTCCAAACAACAATAAGTACTTTAATGTCACCTAACCAACATCCTCTAAGGATTTAAGCTCTTTAAAGCATGATTAAGAGAGGTCTTATCTTGCCAGAAGTGTGAGCAAATCACCCAAAAATTCCACTCCTTGCCACCAAGCTTGAAGTTGTAGTAGTAATCTAAACTAGGGTTCCACCTAAAACTGTTTTTCCTTCACTAAAAATCACCAATTTCTAGCTTAGGTTTGGATGTTCTTCATTGTTGGAGTGGCCGGCCAAGAAGGTGAGAGAGAGAGGGAAATTTAATTCAAATTTTTGAAATGGAAGGTTTAAATAGAAGGCTTAAAGTCAAGGGGTTAAGGAGGTGTTGACAAATGGCTAAATCTTGGCCATGAATTGGGTAAGATCTTGGCAAATTGCCTTCTAATCCCTTAGTTAAAATATGACTCACATAAAACCACATAAGTTTCATGTATTTATCCATATAAAACATGAAAATAAATTCAAAATTAAACCATACAATACACATGAAATTGAGCACTTTAGGAAAATTAATGCACTAATGATTATATGATGCACTCGGGTAAAATTCCCTCTTTTCTTCCTCCTTTTTTTTTCTTGGGTTCTTACACTCTCTCCCCCTTAAAAGAATTTCATCCTCGAAATTCTCACCTTGATCGGTAAACAGCTCCGGATATTTCTTTCAAATTTCTTCCTCTATTTCCCAAGTTGCCTCTTCTATTCCATGATTTCTCCACAGGACTTTTACCAAAGAAATTCTCTTATTTCTTAGTTCCTTCACCTTTCGATCCAGAAGTTGTACAGGTTTCTCTTCATAGGTCAGTGACTCATCTATATCAATCTTTTCTGACTTCAAGACATGTGTTGGATCCGGGTGATATTTCTTCAACATTGAGACATTAAAAACGTCGTGAATCCTGGTTAAACTTGATGGTAACTGGAGTCGATATGCCACATTGCCCACTTTCTGAAGAATCTCAAAAGGTCCGGCATATCTTGGCTGAAGTTTCTTTCCTTTTCCAGCTGTGACACTTGGCAGTGGTGTGACCTTAAGAAACACTTTGTCGCCAACTTCAAATTCTAAATCTTTTCTTCGGTTATCGGCGTAGCTCTTTTGCCGACTTTGGGCGGTTTGAAGTTTCTGACGTATCATTTTGACCTTGTCTCGTGCGTCTTCCATCCAAGGCATTATGGTCGGATCTAAGATTTTTCTCTCCCCTACTTCATCCCAATAAATTGCTGATCGGCACTTTCTTCCATATAAAGCTTCATACGGGGCCATTTGAATAGATGAATGATAGCTATTGTTATAAGCAAACTCTACCAATGCCATGTATTGTCCCCAATTACCTCCAAAATCCATAACACATGTTCTCAACATATCTTCCAGGGTTTGAATGGTTCTTTCTGATTGTCCATCGGTCTGAGGATGGTAGGTTGTGCTAAGGTTCAACTTGGTCCCTAAGGTTTCCTGTAGCCTTTGCCAAAATTGAGACACGAATCGAGGATCTCGATCAGAAACTATGCTAACTGGCACCCCATGTAGTTTTACAATTTCATCCATATACAATTGAGCTAATTTTTCCATGGAGTACTTCATGTTCACGGGTAAGAAATGAGTTGACTTGGTTAAGCGATTGACCACTCCCCAAATGGCATCATGACCTTTCTGTATTCGTGGCAAACCAGAAACGAAATCCATCATAATGTGCTCCCATTTCCATTCAGGTATCTCAAGTGGTTGTAACAAACCAGAAGGTTTTTGATGTTCCGCTTTTACTTGTTGGCACGTGAGATATGTTTGAACATGCTGAGCAATTTCTCTCTTCATGTTATCCCACCAATATAACCTTTTCAGATCATGATACATCTTGGTACTGCCAGGGTGAATCGTATACTTAGAATGATGAGCCTCTTCCAGAATCTCCTTTTTCAATGTTTCATCCTTGGGCACAACCATTCGGTCTCGGAACCTTAAAATTCCCTCGGGACTGAGATTAAAATCTGGTAATTCTCCTTTTTCTACTTTTTCCTTCCACTTCTATACCATAGGATCACCTTCCTGAACCTCCTTGATACGATCTAGTAGAGTGGACTTAACTGCAATGTTTCCAAACACCACCTTTTGGCGTTCAAAGTGAGGGTTCCATTCACAAACCTTTTCTAACATATCCCACTCTTTAATCATCAACCCCGCTATTTGGACTTTTCGACTTAAAGCATCTGCTACCATATTAGCCTTCCCAGGATGGTAGTTAATCGTACAGTCATATTCTTCCAAAAATTCCATCCACCGACATTGTCTCAAATTCAACTCCTTTTGAGAAAATACGTACTTAAGACTTTTATGGTCTATATAGACCTTGAAAACCACCCCATACAAATAATGTCTCCACTTCTTTAAAACAAAAACAACAGTTGCTAATTTCAAATCATGAGTTGGGTAGTTTAGTTCATGGGGTTTTAACTTCCTAGAAGCATAAGCAATCACGCTTCCATTTTGCATTAGTACACACCCCAAACCTTCTCTCGAAGCATCAGTGTATAAGGTGAAACTGTCCTTTCCATTGGGTAAAGTTAAAATTGGAGCTGAGGTCAACCTCTTCTTCAGTTCTCGAAAACTAGCTTCACACTTAGAGGTCCAAACAAAGCTTCCATGTTTCTTTGTCAAATCAGTTAAAGGTCCTGCAAGTTTTGAAAAATCCTTAATGAACCGTCGATAATATCCTGCCAAACCCAAGAAACTACGAACTTCTGTCAGATTTTCTGGTCGCTTCCATTCAATAACGGCCTCCACCTTCGTTAGATCTACGGAGATTCCTTTCTTCGAAATCACATGCTCGAGAAAAGATACTTGTTCCAGCCAAAACTCACATTTATTGAATTTAGCATACAATTGATGGTCCTTTAGGGTTTGCAAAACTATCTTTACATGTTGTTCATGCTCCTCCCAGGACTTGGAATATACCAGAATGTCATCAATGAACACCACCACAAACTGGTCCAGATAGGGTTTAAAGACTCAGTGCATCAAATCCATAAATGCAGCTGGGGCATTAATTAAACCAAAAGGCATCACCACAAATTCAAAATGCCCATATCTAGAGTTAAAAGCGGTTTTGGTATATCTTCCTTCTTGATTCGCAGCTGATAGTACCCCTGCCTAAGATCCAATTTAGAAAATACCACGGCCCCCTGCAATTGGTCAAATAACTCATCGATGTGTGGTAATGGATACTTATTCTTCACAGTCACATCGTTCAACCCTCGATAATCAATACACAATCTCAAACTGCCGTCTTTCTTTTTCACAAATAGAACTGGAGCTCCGCACGGGGATTCACTCTCTCGAATAAACCCTCGCTCTAACAAGTCTTACAGTTGCAATCTGAATTCTTTGAGTTCAGCAGGTGTCATTCGATACGAGGTTTTCGATATAGGAGTTGTCCCAGGTACCAAGTCAATCTTAAATTCTATTCCCCTTTCTGGCGGTAACGACACTAACTCATTGGGAAATACTTTCGGGAATTCATTGACCACTAGGACATCTTCTAATTTCACTTTATCCCCAGGAGTGTTAATTCGGAAAGTTAGGTAACCCTGTCCTCCTTTGCTCAATAATTTTCTAGCCCGAATTCCAGAAATAAGTGCAGACGAGGCTAATCTACCCTGCACATCTAACCTTAAAGTCGCCTCTCCCGGTATACAAAATTCCACAACTTTAGTCTTACAATCCAACCGAGCATGATAGTGAACTAACCAATCCATTCATATGATCACGTCGTATCCCTTGATATCCAGACTTATCAAATCTATCATCAATTTCTACTCCCCTATTCAAATCTCACAATTTTTAAAGATTGTACTTGTGACTAGACGTTGATTGCCCGTAGGTTTATTAACTTCCAAATCATAGGGTAGTCTAGAAGATTTAACATCAATATTACACATAAAAGCAGGATTCACAAAAGAATGAGTGGCACCTGGGTCGATTAAAATCTTAGCCAAACGATGGAATACAGGAATCGTACCTTCGACCACCTCAGATGACTCGGGAATTGGGCGTTGATCCAGAGCATAAACCCTAGCAGGAACTTGAGGCCTATTCCCACCTATAGGTGGTTGGTTAGGTTTTGGATTTGGTTTACCCGATTGTGAGGTTGTATTCCCATTACGAGACAGATTAGGGTAGGATGAAATTTGGTGCTCGGCGCTCCCACAACGCAAGCATTTTCTCTCCTTCCTCCAGTAGTTATCTTCCGTATGGTTTGTGTAGACACCAAATTTTGACTATTTCATTTGTTTTCCTAGGTTTTTATCTATTAATGTTTAGTTATTTATTTTTGAATATGTTAACACATTTTTCTCATTTTTGTAGGTTTTTCTTAAAAAAAAAAAAAAAGAGAAAAGTCAAAACTCTGGACCAGTTACGGATAAGTCCGTAACTAGTCCGTAACAATCGAAAAAAAAATGACGCCATTTTTCGAACTTCGGATCATCCTTTTCCAGCTGTAATTTCGATGCTTGAGCGATAAGAAACCTATTTGAAACATTCCCAACTTCCCCTAACCCTAACAACTCATCTAACGTTCAAAATTAGCTCACCTCATCCCAAGAACATCAAAACCCTTAGCTCTAGGTTTGGTGGCTATAAATAGCCTAGATTAGGGTTTAACAAAGAGGTTGGAAAGCTGAGAGAGAAAGTGACAATTAGGAGAGCTTTTGAGAGCGAAAAAGCAGAGGAAAACGGCTGGGAATTGGAGAGGAAAAAGAAAAGAAAGAAGAAAAGGAAAAGCTAGGGTTTCATACTTGAGAAGATTATTCTTGGAATTTCTGTCCTCTTCTCTTGTTTAAATTCAAAGCTTCCGATTCAGGTAACATCCTTCTACTTTATTTACCATTTTTTGATCGTAAAATTACTGGAAATTTGGACCTTTTGGTGGAACCAAGGTCTTGAATAGTTTCTCTTTTAGTTTATGATATTCAATGATGATTATCAGTTGTTATATGAGCATGTTGTGTTTATAAAGCCTTGGTAAGGCTAGTAGATTTGTTTTTTCGTTTAAAATCAGACGTTTGATGCTTCTGTGATGATGCTGTTGTAATTTCTGAGAAATTTCTGGAAAAATGTTCTTCATGTTTTGAAGATGTGAAGAAACACGGACTTCTTACGCGGACTGATCCGCGTAACGTCTCGCGTTTCTTCTTGAAGGTTTGAAGATGTGAAGAAACGCGGAGTAGTTGCGCGAGCCGATCTGCGTAACTACCCGCGTTTCTAACCTAACAAGTTCTTTCCCTTCCCCCTTGTTGTCCATTTGATGATACTAATGCTTATGATTTGATCTTTGTGGGTTCAGCTTCTTTCGATATGATCTGAATGATGATGTTTGATGTTTTGAATGGATCCCCTTGCCTCTGAATATTTCGTTTGTGTTATTGTCTGAAAAACTGGAAGCAATCTTCCTGATGTTTTGAAGATGGGAAGAAACGGGGACGGTTACGCTGAGTCAGCGTTTCGGTCAGCGTTCCTCTCAGAACTTTGATTTTTACACATGCTTGACCGTGTTGCTTGGCTCTATCAGCGTTTCTACTCCGCGTAACCTCTCGTTTCGTATTACGGTTGATATTTCCGCTCTTTTGTTCCGAATCTTACTCTATTTCCTAGTATTATCTGTTTGCTTGCAGAATCTGTTTAGATACCCTTTCTTTGAATTTTTGATTCATTTGTCCTTTAAATTGGTACCTTGATCCCTTTTGTTGACATTGAGTCTTAGATAACCATTCCCATCATCTAAGGATTCAATTAAGGCCTCATATCAAGGGATGGTAACTTCTTTCCCCTATTATGTGCTTATTATGTGTTTTTGCATGATTTTGCATGTTTTAAATTAAGTTTTCATTTGTTT
This sequence comes from Gardenia jasminoides, assembly GCA_013103745.1. Taxonomy (NCBI): domain Eukaryota; kingdom Viridiplantae; phylum Streptophyta; class Magnoliopsida; order Gentianales; family Rubiaceae; genus Gardenia; species Gardenia jasminoides. The sequence continues at coordinate 36,588,688 of CM023095.1, forward strand.
TTATTCATGTCTAGTCTTTATTTATGTTACTTTAATTTTGAGTAAATCATTGGAGGCCTTGGATGCCAAGTTGTAATAGATAGGTTTAATTTTGGCAAAAATGTATTTATTCTAGAAAATGTAATAGTTGGATTATTATTCTGAATTTTTCCCCTTAGAATGTATTTAGGTTCCCCAATGTAATAATTAGGTTTTATATGTTTATTTTGCATGCTTGCATGATTATGTGTTTACTTGCTTTCCTAGGGTCTTGCATTTAGATATTATGCCTATGTGTTATGTGTTTATGTGTTTTATGTGTTTACGCGCTTTATTATCATGTCTACATGTTTATTGTGTAAATGTATTGACGTCACCACACTAGTCCAACGCTAGTTGTGGCCTTTCCTTTCGATTTCTCACTAATCCAATGTTAGTGAGAACCTTTTGACGAGGGCTAGTCCAATGCTAGACCCTTAAACGCCGTTCATGCATTAGATACAAATTTCACACACTTTTCACTTTTAGAGTTTCTTTCCCATTTTGCATGTCACTATTCTCCCATCCCGTATGCGAAATATCTCATTTAGTTTTCTTTTTATTAGATTAGTGCATTTAAGGCATTACCCTTTGAATTAGGGAAAAGAGCAGTATGGCCTAGCCTTAGCACGCTTTTATTTCCTTCAATGAAAAGGAAGATTTAAAGTCAAAATTAGTTCCCCACCCATTATGTTGCATTATCCCTCTCTAGGACATACATGTGCATTATTTTAAACTCTATCAAATTCATTCTTTAAAAAATCAACTTTCTTTTTCATGTTTTAGCAATTCAAAGTCAAAAAACCATTTTTTTAAAATTTGCATCTTTTGGAAATTTAAGTTCCTCTTTGCATTTCAAATTGATCTTTTCAAAAACCAAGTTCTCTTGATATTTTATAAAGATTGCATTTCGAAAACCCTACTTTCCGTTTGTTCGAGTCTCATCATCTGCATTTTTCGTGACTTCCTCGAAGGATCAAAACTGGATGACACAACTAATGTGATCAATTCCAATCACACCTCAAGGAGACATTTTTGCCCCTCTCGATCCAACATTAGGTTTAGGTTTTTGCATCCATATAGACAACGTCCAAATGTGATAAATTTTAAAGTTAGAATTAGGAAATTTTCAACTAAATCTTGCAACTAGCTTTGGCTAGGTTAGAAGGGTGCCTTAGAGGCAGGTAACATCGAATCTTTGCCTTCCCTTCTTTCAACCGTGACCCCGAACCTTTTCTCTAGTTTTCAAAGACAGAGTCGCTAAAAGGGTTTTCTTTGTTTATTTTCATTAATTGAATCTTTTGGGTGACTTGGTACACCTAAACTCCATACCAAGTGGCGACTCCAAACTTTTTTCTAAAACCCTTTTCTAGACTTTTATTTTTTGGGTCCAAACCGTCGCATTTTTGTAGTCCCCTGACCCCTTCCCCTTTCTTTTTTCAAAAACAAAATAAAACCAAATTCTTCCTCTTTTTCCATCAAAAAATGGGGCGCGACAGCTTGGCGACTCCACTGGGGACTTTCCTAAGAGGGTCCGAGCACTTGATTTAGTTGATTATTTCTTTTTCTAAATTTTCTTATATATCACATTTGGATGTTTTAGGTTGCATTCCTTTTTCTTTTCTCTTTTAGGGTTTTCCCGTGCAATCACTCCTTACACATCGCGTATATGATGGATGAATTATTGTTTATTTATTTACTTGTACCGCGCCTTGCATTTGGGGTGGGTGTGCATCTACCCTAGAGCCTCGAAAATGTTTGATGTTTGAATCCCTCCTCTCAAAGGGAATCACTTTCATACGTGCATATGTATTTTACTTTGACTCTACTTTTTTTTTACTTTTAGTGGCTTGTCATGCCACTCTTCCCTGTTAGGATTAGGATCGATCCACTTGGACATGTGGCGTGTACGACGTGCAGTAGCAATGTCTAGGGGATCACTCAACCACCGACTGAGGCATTTGGATTGATGACCTTTTGCCTTTGGTGCGAAGGTTTGGGAGCCTGTAACCTTTGAGTCTAGATGCATTAGTGAGCCCAACCTCATGCATCCATGTTAGAATTGCCTAGGGTAGAGTCTACCTTACCCTATTAAGGACCACTAGACACGAGAGGAGGGATTCCACCCCTCTTTATTTTTGTGCAATTTGTTGCTCCAACGTGTTATGTGATATTTGTTGATTAAACTAACCTTTCGTTGTCTTCCCTTTTCTTGCATTTCACAAACTCTAGAAAATAAGAGTCTTGACACTCTTTTAAGACAAGCCATCCTTCTAGATAGGCTATTACATGTTTGAATTTATGTTTATTGCATTTAAGTTATAATTGCATATCACTTTTAGGCTTACCCCATTCAAATGGGGCTCCTATAGGCCATGTTTCATTTTGCACCTTACTTGCTTTAATAAACGGCATCATGCATAAACCATAGAGGGAATGCCGCATAGGGAATCCCATTTTAGGAATAAACCACCCTTGTGTCTCGGATATATAATCCAATGAGATTTGCATGTTTATGTTTTCAGTAACATCCAAAGAGGTAGCGCACAAGGTAAGGTAGGGTCCGATCTTTCTATGATGGCACCAAAGATATGGAGTGACCTTCGTATGCTAGAATATAAGCCCCTAATAATCACTTTTTGGCCATTTTATCAAAGTTGGTAAAATCCCATGCATAAGGACAGTAAATCGAAAAATTCACAAATAATTTCTCATTGATGAGATAATGATTTTTGTCAAGGCCAAATCTTGATTTTAGAAAGCTTATGAGCTAGTGTGTTACAAATAAAATTGAGATGTGGAGTTACAAAAAAGCAATAAACCCAGCTGATTTTGAGTAAAACCATCAATCCCGTCCGATCCATATTTCCCTCAAAGACAAGTCAAGGCCCTACGATTATTTTAAGAATAGTCATTTTTAACCTTTTAACCTCTCTTCACATATCAGTTAAAGTAAGGAATCCATTCGAACTTCGTCCTCATAATGCGCCAAACAGTGCACATTTTTTTGGTCAATCCTCTAGGTTGTTTTTACTAATCGCATATCAGTGAAGTGATCGGACCCATCAGGTATTGTATGGTGCATACCCTAGAGGATTGCATTTTTCATGCTAGGCCGACCCTTGGCATAAAAGGGCTCCCCCATAGGACATGCATACCGGTTTTGCAATTCCGCTTACTAACTCTAAGTTTTTTCTTTTCCTTTCCCCCCTCCTTTGCATTCATAAAAATGTGGGCATTCATAAGAAAGAAACATTTTCTTGATCTAATCAAGTTTTGAAGATTAGAAGTGTTATTTGACTCTTGGGTAAATCCGGCAATGCAAACTATGGAGAATTCATTTGGGGAAACACAAGCTCAGAGCATCTATGAGAAAAATGGGTCAATATTTAAAAAAAAAAAAAAAAGGGAGAGCCATGGAGCATTTCTATGATATATCTGTGGGTATACCCAAGGGTCAAATAACTCATCTTTAAATTTGCCACTCAAAATTTGGCTTTTGATAAATTAGTGTTTTTTCTTGAGCAGTAATTATTGCATAATAACAAAGAAGGCAAATTGTTTGAGAATTCAAATGCACATCATATTTTGCAAGTCCCCTCTTGTATGCAGGTATTCATGGCTGAGATCCATAAGAAGCAAAAGGCAAATTTTGCAGATCCAAAGATCAAGCATGAATAAAAATCAATAACACTACATTTCAAGATGATGGCATAGCCTATCAATTTCAAAGGAGCGCCGACTCTAACAGCTGGTTTTGGTTTTAGAAGAAGAGAAATTTTTTTAATGGCCCGCTGAAGCAATGTCATATTTGATTAAACTGGGGCAAATTTTTTGGTTGGCTACATTAGAGCCAATTTTTATTGGATAAAACTGGAGCAAATTCTCCATTAACTAAATTGGGGCATTCTTTTTTATTAAATTGAGACAAATTTTTGGTTGACCAAAATAGGGCAAATGCTTAAAGGAATATTCAAAAAAAAAAAAAAATTTGAAGTGACGCGGAGGTTATGGACCAGCCCGCGTTCCCTCGCTTCTTTACAAATTCATATCCTCGAGAAGTAACGCTGGTTGTTGCATGGTTTAGTCCAGCGTTTCTTTGAAATTCATATCTTCTGGATTGTAACGCGGAGTCTTGCGTGGATTGTTCAGCGCTTTCCCTCTTTTTGCATTTTTATATTTCAAAGAAACGCAGATGGTTACAGCTTCATCCCGCGTTTCCTATTTGACAAAGTTTCGTGTTCATAAGGTAACGGAGTAGTCCGCTGGTCAGCGTTCCATTTCAGGAAGCTCAAAGCGCTCTTCTTCACCGTTTTTTTCTCTTCCCACTCCACGCAACTCACCCAAATCCTCAGAAATCCATTTTCTATTCCATATTTCTTCACCAGAACATTCCCTAGGCTTTTTAGAATCTTTTCATCCGAACAAAACATCACGAAAACACATCAAAAGCTCGGGATTGAGGTTGTTTTTTCCGAAACTAAAACCGATCGATTGGGGGTCAATTCAAGTTTGTTTTTTGGAGCTTCTTGCATCATTTCACTCCTCAAACACTCCACTACGTGATTACGGTAAGAAATCCTAACGAAATTACATCTTTTGAATTTCCGAAAATTCGTTCTTTTTTCCTTTTTTTCGTGATTTTTCTGTTTTAATTATAATGTTTATTGTTGTTGTTTCTAATGATTATTAGACTTGTTTATGTGATTAAAAGATGTTGGTGAGCCATTTATCTATTTTATTTGTTTTATTCTATTTGTTTAATTATTATTTATTTAAATTGTGTAATTTTTGTCAATTTGTGAATTTAATTTTTGTATTGTTAATTAATAGGTTTGATATGATTGTTAGATTAAAATTGAGCACGGTTGAGTGGTCAAATGTAGAAATTGTAGAATTTTTTGTTCTTTTTAGAATAATTTGGAACTTGTTGAAATTTCTAGTCCTGTTTGGAATTTTGTGGGATTTTTTGCACTATTGTAGAATTAGAGTGAAAATTAGAAATCACTGAATTCTTTGATTTTTGTACTCTTTATAGAAATTGGGATAAAATTTGTGAATTGTTGATTGAATTGTTGAAATCTTTGTAATTTATAAGAGTAGTTGAATTTTCGGATTTTGTGTGGAATTTCGTTAAATTCGATAAAATTTGTGAATTGTTGATGGAAATTTATACGAATTTTTTATTTATAAATGTTGGTGATTTTTGTTTTATTTTATTTGTTTATTTATTATTTATTCGAATTGTGTTAATTTGTATCAATTTCTGAGTTTAATTTTTTATATTGTTAATTAATAGGTTTGATAGGATTGTTAGATTAAAATTGAACACGTTTGGGTGGTCAAATGTAGAAATTGTAGAATTTTTGTCTTTTTAGAATAATTTGGAACTTGTTGAAATTTCTAGTCCTGTTTGGAATTTTATGGGATTTTTTGCACTATTGTAGAATTAGAGTGAAAATTAGAAATCACTGAATTCTATGATTTTTGTACTTTTTATAGAAATTGGGATAAAATTTGTGAATTGTTGATTGAATTGTTGAAGTCTTTGTAATTTATAAGAGTAGTTGAATTTTCGGATTTTGTGTGGAATTTGCTAAATTCGATAAAATTTAATGAATTGTTGATGGAAATTTATCTGAATTTTACTGTTTATAAATGTTGGTGATTTTTGTTTTATTTTATTTGTTTATTTATTATTTATTCAATTGTGTTAATTTGTATCAATTTCTGAGTTTAATTTTATATTGTTAATTAATAGGTTTGATAGGATTGTTAGATTAAAATTGAACACGTTTGGGTGGTCAAATGTAGAAATTGTAGAATTTTTGTTCTTTTTAGAATAATTTGGAAGTTGTTGAAATTTCTAGTCCTGTTTGGAATTTTGTGGGATTTTTGCACTGTTGTAGAATTAATGTGAAAATTAGAAATCACTGAATTCTTTGATTTTTTTTATAGGAATTTGGATAAAATTAGTGAATTGTTGATTTTCTTTGGAAATTTATGAAAAAGTTGGGAGTTTTGAATTTCGTCACAATTAATTGAATTGTTGGAGTTTTTGTAATTTATAGGAATTGTTGAATTTTAGGTTTTGTGTGGAATTTTTGAGTTCTTAGATTTTAGAATTTAAATGATTTTGTGAAATTTATTGGATTTTAGAAACTTTGGGTTTTGGTTTGGTATTTTGTTGTAAAATTCTTGAGATTTTTCATAGGTCTTGTTAAAATTCCTGAAATTTTGGAAAATTTGTTGAATTATTGCACTCTTTGTTCTGTGCACTGTTGTGGAATTTTAAATTTTTTTTTTTTTTGAAATTCCTACATTTTTGTGAATTTAATTGAAATCTTTTAGAATTTTGTTTCTTTTTGAGGCTTTGTAGAAATTGTTTGAATTTCAGGTTTTTAGGAATTTTGTTTTAGGGTATTTTCCAAGAATTTCTAATTTGTTTATGTATTTACCCGTCGATTTGTCAAAATTGTAATCATCTAAAAATTATCTTTCAGGTACTATGTCACGAGCACCGCAGCATGGAGGGAGTGAGCCGTAGACGCCATTGGTGAGGAAGACGGCGACAGACCCTCCACCGCGATTTTGATCACCCTGGGTTCTCCTCTGGAGAACCAGAGGGTAGCTCGAGAGCATAGACTTTGTATATGAGCTACACATAGCTCCGGGGGTGGACGCTGCCCACCCGACATCGCCGCCGCCCAGGGTGGGCCGATCCTGACATTGCCCTACCAGATCTTCCCCGACTTGGTTCGCGAGTTCTATGCAACATCGGGGACAAGAGGGGCACAAGGGAGAGAGATTGAGACCTCCTAGAGGGGTTCGATTGAGATCACCGGGAGCACTATAGCTCGACTACAGGGTGCATCGAGGGTCCACTATTGATTTGAAGAAGGACTTCTCGTCACCTGACGGAGTGGGATCCCTCACATGCTATGGCGCGATTCGGAGTATACGAGGAGTTCCGAGGGTCCCAGAGCTGGCTCGATCTTTTCCAGCACGCCACCGTGCTATTTTGTACACCCTGACCCACAATGTCATCCCAAAGAAGCGGCCAGGGGGAGCTGAGGAACAGCGATCTATACTTTTTAGATCGTATGTTCCACGGTCAGGACTCACCATTCGCCAGATTCCCCTGCCGAATATTATTATCAGTCATATTAGGACGACGGCGAGGAGGACGTCCACATCATTCCACTTCGGGTTTCCCCGACTTATTTCACTTCTCCTCCACAGGGCGGGGGTGATTCCCCCTGGTATCCCACCTACTCCCCGAGGCCGGTGAGCTGATTGGATTGCTGAAGGACCTATATAGATGTATCGGACATCGCCTCCGAGAGCCGTCCAGAGCTACTAGACGAGGGGAGGAGAGGCTGGCTCATCGTCACCACCACCACCACCACCGCCTGGGTGGCGGTATCATGGACACTCGGGTGGATTTGACCAGATGATCGAGAGATGGGATCGCATGGAACACAGCCGAATGGGGATGGAGAAGCAGATCGAGGCTTTGAGCACTCGATTAGGCGATATAAGGCACATCTCGGCATTCACGCTGAGTATATCCAGAGACCAACGGAGGCGATGGGTGGACTGAGGGATGATGGATCCATATGATTTGCTTTTTTTTTATTCTACGTGCTTTATTTCTCTTTTATGTTTGATCTTGTATTCTGATTAGTTTTAAGACATACTTTTGGTTAAATTGCTTGAGGATGTGTATATTTGTTTAAATTTACCTTTTATGTGCTTATATGTGTTGATTGTGATTTGAAAATTTGGGTTGCTGGCAGGGAGTTTTTATCCAGTTATAGGGGAAACTCAGCCAAAATTTTTTCAAAAAAAAAAAAAAAAGAGAAAAATTTTAAATTGCACATTTTGCCTCACAAATTGATTTGTTTTTCGAATTTTGGTTGCAATTGCTTTCATCCTTCTGAAATAAAAGCCGTGTGATGAAAATCCTTTTCCATCTTACTGAAATAATTATTATGTGATTAAGACATTGGCATTTTAGAAAGTATGTTTTGTAAAATAGGGAAAATTATGCCTCAATTTTTTTTCCTATTAAATGAGATCTCTTCTTTTATCGGATTTTACAAGAAAATGATTGATATTGTTGGCAAATAATCCTTTTTCAATTGATGTGAAAAAAAAAAGAAAGAAAAGGGGGGAAAAAGAAAAAGCAAGAAAAGTAGCAAAGTGAGAATTTAAATTCTACTCCAATGATTCTAGTACTAAGTAACCGGAGGTTTATCATCTACAAATGTTAACTTTCGCGTAAAACGGTGCTTGAATTATGAGTATGCAAAGCAGTTTGAACAAGTAAAATGTTGAGTAACCGAGAATCTTCACCTAAAAGTGTTGATTTTCGTCAAAAAGACATCTTTACTATTTGAGCAAGAAGGCATATGTCGAGTAACCGAGTCTTCACCTAAAGTGTTGATTTTGGCCAAAAGGCATTATTGCAATTTGAATAAGAGGATGTGTTTCAAGGTAAATCCTTTTATCGAAAACGAGAAAATATGGAAAAGGCAAGCTTGAATTGACTATATGAGTCGCTTGATAGCAAAATTTGGTGAAAGTGAGAAATCAAGCTTGAATTGTTAAAATTGAGGTATAATTGTCTCTCTTTACCGGATATTATGAGTACTTGATGCAAATTGAATAATTGCATAATAATGTTTTGCCTAGTTTATGAGGATTTGATTTCCAAGATCACATGGTTTATTTCAATCCCATAACTTGTTTTGATGAATATTTCTATCACTTGAAAACAAGCAATGTTTCACAAGCACAATATCTCGATGATGTGTTTTATTGCATGATTTTCATCGTTTAGTCATTTAATGGCCAATGCTATGATCACAAGAGTTTTTTACACTTTATGATAAAAAAAAAAAAGAGAAGAAGAGGAACTGAATTTCCATGAACTAATTGGTTAATATTTCATGACTTCAGGATTAACAATTCGTTGACAGGGCAATTTTGTTTTGAGAGAAGTGCTCCAATTTTGGATAATGCATTCAAAATTAATTTTGACCGAAAAGGTTTGCGATCAAGAGGAGGGCAACGTATGTGTATTTGTTTCAACCTTACAGAGGAAAGGTTTCAGTTACACTTTTCAAATTTTCAAAATCCATCAACTCTTAAAAAAAAAAAAAAGAAAAAGAAAAAGAAAAAGTCATTGTTCCTATCAATCACTAACTTTTCAAGTCAAGAAAAATCAAAAATCAGAATGGCACCATTTCATCGAGTGCATCATTACTTGCATTTTATATTTATCATGTTTGAACAACTTGTGTTTTATTTTTCAAAGTCTCGCAATCCAGCATTCATTTTTTACATTTTCCCATTTAGTCATTCAGGCTCGGGTCCAATCCCACTGAATAGTATGTTTAGTCATTCAGGTTTGGGTCCAATCCCACTGAATAGTATGTTTAGTCATTCAGGCTTGGGTCCAATCCCACTGAATAGTATGTTTAGTCATTCAGGCTTGGGTCCAATCCCACTGAATAGCATTTTTACATTTTTGCATCTAGTCATTCAGGTTTGGGTCCAATCCCACTGAATAGTATGTTTAGTCATTCAGGCTTGGGTCCAATCCCACTGAATAGTATTTTTACATTTTTATCTAATCATTCGGGTCCAATCCCAAATAGTATGTTCATCATTCTGTTGGGTCCAATCCCAATAATAGCATTTTACATTTTGCATCTAGTCATTCAGGGTCCATTCCCACCTGAATAGTATGTTTAGTCATTCAGGCTTGGGTCCAATCCCACTGAATAGTATTTTTACATTTTTGCATCTAGTCATTCAGGCTTGGGTCCAATCCCACCAATAGTATGTTTAGTCATTCGTGCTTGGGTCCAATCCAAATAGTATTTTACATTTTGCATCTAGTCATTCGAGCTTGGGTCCAATCCCACCAATAGCATTTTTACATTTTTGCATCTAGTCATTCGTGGCTTGGGTCCAATCCCACCAATAGTATGTTTAGTCATTCAGGCTTGGGTCCAATCCCACTGAATAGTAGTTTTACATTTTTGCATCTAGTCATTCGTGGGTCCAATCCCAATCAGTATGTCTAGTCATTCAGGCTTGGGTCCAATCCCACTGAATAGTATGTTTAGTCATTCGTCCAATCCATTTGTCATTCGTGTCGGTCCAATCCCATCATAGTATGTCTAGTCATTCGCATGGTTCCAATCCGAATAGTATGTTTAGTCATTCGGGTCCAATCCCACTGAGTTATTCAGCTCGTCCAATCCCACTCAATAGTAGTCATTCTGTCCAATCCCACAATAGTCTAAATTTGGAAAGAATTTAAATTTACGTTGGCTGTTGTCTCGCTGCACCCTTCTATCTCCCGTTCTTCAATTTAAATTTACTTGTTTCAGCCTCGCCTCTCTATCTCCTTCTTCAATTTAAATTTCTTTTGTTCTTTGTCTCCCTCCCGCACCTTCTACCTCCCTTCTTCAAATTTAAATTTATGTTGGTGAGTCTCCTCACGGGCACCCTTCTACCTCCGCTCAATTTTACAAGATTCAGATTCATTTCATTATAGTTCATTTGCATGAACTACGTTTGACCTGATTCTCACGTTGAGATACGTAGGCAACTCTACACGAGTTCGGTCACGTTATGTATTTTAGTTTGAAATTTGGTAATCTAACATTCCTCTTGTTTACAATGGTTCAGCTACAACCAGCGAGACCAGGTAAGCATTTGGTGTCTACGACTTTGTCTAGAATTTCTTCAAACTCGGACAAAAGAGGGCAAGTCAGACACCAAATTTTGACTATTTCACTTGTTTTCCTATGTTTGTATCTATTAATGTTTAGTTATTTATTTTTGAATATGTTAACACATTTTTCTCATTTTTGTAGGTTTTTCTTAATAAAAAAAAAAAGAAAAGTAAAAAACGCGGACCATTGATAAGTCCGCTAACTAGTCCGCTGTAAATCGAAAAAAAAAATGACGCTGATTTTTCCGAACTGGATCATCCTTTTCCAGCTGTAATTTCCGATACTTGAACGATAAGAAACCTATTTAAACATTCCCAACTCGCCCTAACCCTAACAACTCATCTAACGCTCAAAATTAGCTCACCTCATCCCAAGAACATCAAAACCCTTAGCTCTAGGTTTGGTGGCTATAAATAGCCTCGATTAGGGTTTAACAAGGAGGTTGGAAAGCTGAGAGAGAAAGTGACAATTAGCAGAGCTTTTGAGAGCGAAAAAGCAGAGGAAAACGGCTGGGAATTGGAGAGGAAAAAGAAAAGAAAGAAGAAAAGGAAAAGCTAGGGTTTCATACTTGAGAAGATTATTCTTGGAATTTCTGTCCTCTTCTCTTGTTTAAATTCAAAACTTCCGATTCAGGTAACATCCTTCTACTTTATTTACCGTTTTTTGATCGTAAAATTACTGGAAATTTGGACCTTTTGGTGGAACCAAGGTCTTGAATAGTTTCTCTTTTAGTTTATGATATTCAATGATGATTATCATTTGTTATATGAGCATGTTGTGTTTATAAAGCCTTGGTAAGGCTAGTAGATTTGTTTTTCGCTTAAAATCGACGCTTGATGCTCGTGATGATCTGTTGTGATTCAGAAATTTCTGGAAAAATGTTCTTAATGTTTTGAAGATGTGAAGAAACACGGACTTCTTACGCGGACTGATCCACGTAACGTCTCGCATTTCTTCTTGAAGGTTTCAAGATGTGAAGAAACGCGGAGTAGTTGCGCGAGCCGATCCGCGTAACTACCCGCGTTTCTAACCTAACAAGTTCTTTCCCTTCCCCCTTGTTGTCCATTTGATGATGCTAATGCTTATGATTTGATCTTTGTGGGTTTAGCTTTTTTCGATATGATCTGAATGATGATGTTTGATGCTTTGAATGGATCCCCTTGCCTCTGAATATTTCGTTTGTGTTATTGTCTGAAAAACTGGAAGCAATCTTCCTGATGTTTTGAAGATGGGAAGAGACGCCGACGTTACGCTGAGTCCGCTTTTGGTCCGCTTTCCTCTCGAACTTTGATTTTTGCAACGCTGTATTGCTGCTCTATCAGCGTTTCTACCCGCTAACCTCTCTTTTATTACTGTTGATATTTCCTTTCTTTTGTTCCAAAATCTTACTCTATTTCCTAGTATTATCTGTTGCTTTGCGTAATCTGCTTAGATACCTTTCTTTGAATTTTTATTCATTTGTCCTTTAAATTGGTACCTTGATCCCTTTGTTGACATTGAGTCTTAGATAACCATTCCCATCATCTAAGGATTCACTTAAGGCCTCATATCAAGGGATGGTAACTTCTTTCCCCTATTATGTGCTTATTATGTGTTTTTGCATCATTTTGCATGTTTTAAATTAAGTTTTCCTTTGTTTTTATTCATGTCTAGTCTTTATTTATGTTACTTAATTTTTGAGTAAATCATTCGGAGGCCTTGGATGCCAAGTTGTAATAGATAGGTTTAATTTTGGCAAAAATGTATTTATTCTAGAAAATGTAATAGTTAGATTATTATTCCGAATTTTTCCCCTTAGAATGTATTTAGGTTCCCCAATGTAATAATTAGGTTTTATATGTTTATTTTGCATGCTTGCATGATTATGTGTTTACTTGCTTTCCTAGGGTCTTGCATTTAGATATTATGCCTATGTGTTATGTGTTTATGTGTTTTATGTATTTACTTGCTTTATTATCATGTCTACATGTTTATTGTGTAAATGTATTGACGCCACCACACTAGTCCAACGCTAGTTGTGGTCTTTCCTTTCGATTTCTCACTAATCCAATGTTTGTGAGAACCTTTAGACGAGGGCTAGTCCAATGCTAGACCCTTAAACGCTCATGCATTAGATACAAATTTCACACACTTTTCACTTTTAGAGTTTCTTTCCCATTTTGCATGTCACTATTCTCCCATCCATGCTAAATATCTCATTTAGTTTTCTTTTATTAGATTAGTGCATTTAAGGCATTACCTTTGAATTAGGGAAAAGAGTATGACTTCCTAGCCTTAGCACGCTTTTATTTCCTTCTATGAAAAGGAAGATTTAAAGTCACTAAATTAGTTCCACCCATTATGTTGCATTATCCCTCTAGGACGCATACATGTGCATTATTTTAAACTCTATCAAATTCATTCTTTAAAAATCAACTTTCTTTTCATGTTTTAGCAATTCAAAGTCAAAACCATTTTTTAAAATTGCATCTTTTGGAAATTTAAGTTCCTCTTTGCATTTCAAATTGATCTTTTCAAAACCAAGTTCTCTTGATATTTTATAAAGATTGCATTTCAAAACCCTACTTTCTTGTTCAGTCTCATCTGCATTTTTTGTGACCTCCTCGAGGGATCAAAACTGATGACACAACTAATGTGATCAATTCCAATCACACCTCAAGGAGACATTTTGCCCCTCTCGATCCAACATTAGGTTTAGGTTTTGCATCCATATAGACAACGCCCAAATGTGATAAATTTTAAAGTTAGAATTAGGAAATTTTCAACTAAATCTTGCAACTAGCTTTTATTAGGTTAGAAGGGTGCCTTAGAGACGCAGTAACATCAATCTTTGCCTTCCCTTCTTTCAACCGACCCCTAACCTTTTCTCTAGTTTTCAAAGACTTGAGTCGCCTAAAAGGGTTTTCTTTGTTTATTTTCATTAATTGAATCTTTTGGGTGACTTGGTACACCTAAACTCCATACCAAGTGGCGACTCAAACTTTTTTCTAAAACCCTAGACTTTTATTTTTGGGTCCAAACCGTCGCATTTTTGTAGTCCCATGACCCCTTCCCCTTTCTTTTTTCAAAAACAAAATAAAACCAAATTCTTCCTCTTTTTCCATCAAAAAATGGGGCGCGACATTTTGGTTTCCCGCAGTATCCACAATTTACATGAGGAGTCGATGTAGAACCTCTGTGCGAGGCTCCTCTTTGTGTTCCTCTCCCACCTTGAACCCCACCTGAGGGAGCCCCTCTTGATGCCCCTTGAAACCGACCTCCACCGATCCTCTCACAAACTTAGAAGTACGCTTTTGTCAACTGGCCCTTGAGTACCACTTGCACACCTCGCTTTTGGAATGCTCTAACCTGCAACTTGGCACTTTCCACTCATTGAGCCTTTTCCAAAGCTTCCCCAAAAGTATTGATTTGAGCTACCCAAATCCTTTTGAATCTCAACGCTTAACTTGAATGAAGCTGCCTTATTCGCTTCGCTTAGTTGCCACAAGCTCGTGCAAACTTAGAAAGTCTAGTAAATTGAGTCTCATACTCAACCACACTCAATACCTGACGGCTTAATGAACTCATCCTCTCCTTTCTTGGATCAAAGGTGGAAGTACTTAGCATTAAACTCTCTCTCATAAAGTTGGTCTAATTTCTGGGCCTGCTCTCTTCCCACTTTAGTGCAGATCACATTCCACCAAGCACGAAGGTGCCCCTTTTAGTCAAACACAGCAAAGGTAACTTGTCTCTTCCTCAGATAGTTTAAAGCGGCAGTGTCAACCATTTTCTATCCACCCTCAGCTACCTCAGGGTCGGTCCTCCAAGAAACTTTGAGGAGAAAATTTCTGAAATCTCTCTAATGCCCTATCTTCTCCTTCTACCTGATTCCCAGGGTTCCCTTGTTGATTCCCAAGGTTTCCTTATTGATTCCAAAGGTTTTGACCAGCTATCTGAGTTAGTAAATCAGTCATATGTTGGATGGCTGTGGCTACTTGCTCATTCGGATCGACCTTCTGTTCACCACTACCTCCCGCGGCCGATTCATGTTCACCCCCTTGGTTTTGGGGTCGTCTAATTCCACTTCCACGACCTCATGCTCCACGTCTACCCTCCATTTGATTTTTACTAAGTCTAGGGTTGAATGCACGTGAAAATTAAAATGCATGTCCAAAAGAAAATTGTAATTATACGTAAGTAAAACACGAAATAATAACACGCGGAAAGGTTACATATATTTACATACCATCTAGTCATATATATCACATAGCCAAATATCTACATGCCTAGATGGATTACAACAAAAGAAATCCCAGAGGGATAGTAGCAAGTTTATCACAAAAGCACATTAGGAAAACCATACCAAATTGCACAAAAGCTACTAAGGTTTTTCCTAACTACCCTTTTCACGGGTCAAAATATAGCTGGCCGCTTACGGCACCCTAGTTTCCAAGAGAGCCAGTGGACATCACATTCCTAGGGTTGTTATTACGGCGTTGCACGTCCTCCAGATTGACATCCATAACCTCGCCCAGTAAGGATTGACACTCGAGTAGAATGCCGTCAGTTCGATCACCCACCTCCCTCAGAATCCTAGTAAGGCGCTCATTCACAGCTTGCACCTATTGTCGCATAGCATCAGTACGTTCTTGCTCTTCCAAAACAGTCTCCTGAAGCTCCTCAATCCTATTCCTTTGCATGATCATAATTCCCCTTATCCTTTCATTCTCATCCTGGTCCTTAAAGCTCGCATTAGTTAACCTCTGCCTCTCGTCTAGTACTGCTAAAACCACATGATCAGGATAGGAGTAATTCTGGCAACGTCCACACCTCTTTTCTCGGCTAGAGGGACTCCAGAACCGAATTGGTCCACCTAACATCATCTCATAATCAACCATCGGAAGACACTTCCGGGGCTACTCACTTCCACCCTCTCCATTGTCTCTTTCCATGACCTACAAAACAAACACAAATTTCAACTTAGTTATCCTAAAATCAAGCTTATACAAACTCAAGTGAAAACTTCTATTCTACCCAGGTTAATTCTAAACCTAGGCTCTGATACCAACTGTGACAGCCCCACCTTCCCTTAAGCCAACCAAAGTTAGGACTGCCTGCCCAACTCGCCAGACTCGATAGCTAATATAAACCAACAACTCGAAACTTATAAAACTAAAATCTTCCAAATTCAAAAGTCACCCAACATAGATACATAAGTTTAATACCACCATTCAAACTTAAAATTCAACAGGGTGTTTAGGTTACAAAACCAAACAAAACTAAGCTTATACATGATAAGGTTTTCTAGTACATCATCCTTTAACAAAAGTTACAACAAAACTTATACTCCCAGCACTTCCAACCCTAATCTCAAGCAACCTCGCTAAGGAAAACAAAAGTGGAAATAGGGGCGAAGCTAATAGCTCAATAGGGTTCCAAAAACAATCAGCTAGATATACAAGCAGAATTCACATAACAAACAAATATCACAAATAAAATTACCAAATAAATTGAACATATACAATTAAAGGATGCGGATGGCTTTCAAAAGCCAATTTCCCCGAAACTTGATCAAATCACCTCCTGTTGACTCTCCGTCAACATTTATAGCTCAGAACCAAACTGTAGATCCCCACTTATCATCAAACACCGCCCACGCTTCACCCCACCGCCCAACACCTCAACAAATCAAATTTTAGGTAATACTCGAGTATACCAGATTTTCAGATTCACATATCATATCCCGTGGCTCGTCAACTTTCCCGACCAAGCCCGTGCTGGCTCGAGTCAATTGACTCGCCAACTAGGTTTTGAGCTCGAAACAATTCATATTTGTCGATAGGGTATCACCCAAGCGACTCACAAATCAAATGTGGCCAAAAGCCATTTCACACGAATTCAAATATCCAAGTACAAATTTCCAAGCACAAGAGATCGAGTGTGATAAAGTATGCACTCGTCTCGATCACATTAATTGGATCACAAGCCACAAGAATGCAAATCATCACATAGTTCAAGTATTTCAATATTTCAGCTATCACATTGGTCAAGTAACAAGCATGAAACACTCACCAAATCAAGCAAAGTAGCTTCAAGTGCTCACACCCAATTCTCCTCCTTCCAAGTCTAATAACAACTGAAATGAAAATATTTAAGTTGGACTCACCAAACAAGAAGACCTAATGCATGTGCTCATTGATTTTGTACTTGATAAAATCACACTTGAATGCACAATTTATAAAATGACCAATCCAAACTATAAATATGATCAAATGAAAAGCTCATCCACACGCTAGAATCATAAACGAGTGAGTCGAGACACGGCAAAGTTGCACAAGAGTCAAAAGGAACGAGAGAAGCCTTTGTGTAATGAAATTGGCATTTGACTGATTTGCCATGCTGCAGTAATCTACTCATAACTGTGGCCACAATTATCAGATTGGGCTGTGCTTTATGGTGTTTTGAAGCTAAGACCTAGCCCTACAACTTTCATGAAGAGGTTAAACATCAAATCATGCTTAATCATAGTCAAAATGGCAAATCTCAGAGAAGCAAGAAAACTGTCGGAATGGCTGCAGGCTGGTCGAACAGTCTCGGGAAAACAGTCATAACTCGACGTAGAAAAATCGAAATCAAGCTCCGTCTGCAGCGTTTAAAACTAGGTTCATAGGGATTTCTAACAGTATAAGGATCAGGCTCTAATTAATTTTCTACAGTCAACAGTAACCTCAGAAATTTCACTATTTTTCATTCCTGTTTTCCTGCGAAAATTTCAAATTGGATGCATTTTCTTCTATCAATCCTTTAAAGTCATTTCCATCATTTGCCAAGGTGTTTAACAAGCTAAAACAGCAATTAACTCCATCATCAAAGCATCACAAAACAACATCAATTTATCAAACACTTGGTGGCCAACAAATAAAACCCAAACTCTAGTTAGCAACCCAAAGATTTCCTTCCATAATCAATCCTTCCAAACAACAATAAGCACTTTAATGTCACCTAACCAACATTCTCTAAGGATTGAAGCTCATTAAAGCATGATTAAGAGAGGTCTTACCTTGCTGGAAGTGTGAGCAAACCACCCAAAAATTCCACTCCTTGCCACCAAGCTTGAAGTTGTAGTAGTAATCTAAACTAGGGTTCCACCTAAAACTGTTTTTCCTTCACTAAAAATCACCAATTTCTAGCTCAGATTTGGATGTTCTTCATTGTTGGAGTGGCCGGCCAAGAAGGTGAGAGAGAGAGGGAAATTTAATTCAAATTTTTGAAATGGAAGGTTTAAATAGAAGGCTTAAAGTCAAGGGGTTAAGGAGGTGTTGACAAATGGCTAAATTTTGGCCATGAATTGGGTAAGATCTTCGCAAATTGCCTTCTAATCCCTTAGTTAAAATATGACTCACATAAAACCACATAAGTTTCATGTATTTATCCATATAAAACATGAAAAATAAAATTCTAAATTAAACCATGCAATACACATGAAATTGAGCACTTTAGGAAAATTAATGCACTAATGATTATATGATGCACTCAGGTAAAATTCCCTCTTTTCTTCCTCTCTTTTTTTTCTAGGGTTCTCACAGACTATATATCCAAATAGAAAAGTTGGAATTGAATGCCATCAGTGGCATTCGAAGCTAGATTCATAGAGCGCTTTCAATAGTATAAAAATCAAGCTCTAAGTCATTGCCAATTGATAGCAGAAAATCTGAGAAGTTGACTGAAATTGCTCCCTAATTTCAGCTGCAGTTTACAAAATTTCCAACAAGAACTCAAGGCAAGAAATGCATAGCTTTGGTTCAAATTTAACATACAAATGAAGGTCGATGTGTTGACGAGTTCACTGACAAAAACTTGCCCAAAATAATCAAGAAAAGTGGATATCAAAGCTGATTTACTTCCCCTGTTTTGGCCAATATAAAGCAAAATTTCCACCAATAATTTCTAATCATTTGATCAACAACTCTTCTAACTTTCCCAAGCAAATCCACAAGATCCTCTCATTAAAATATCAAGAAACGTCTAGTCACTATCCTTCGCAAGTACAACCAAAAAGATTTGTATGTAGATTACCCTAATTTAACTTGTTATTTTAAGCACTTCAAACTAATAACTTAACAAGAAAACACAAGATTCCTCCCTTAAAGTCATCCCTTTTATCCTCAAATTCAACGTCCTACCATCCATGATGAAGGTACTCAAAAGTAAAGAGTACTTACCCCAAATTTTTTATACCATGTCCCTAATCTATATACATTATTCTCTAATCTTAGAGTGGTTTAATTCCTCGCCCTCAACCTCGGCCTCTTCTACCCTCCATGGTTCTTTAGAGGGCAGATATTTTAATAAAACATAAAAATGAGATACACTATTGAAAAATCAACTCGCAAAAGAAAGCAAAGCATTTTATATACACAATTCATAATAACAGAAGTGCCAGGAGTACATCAGATGAGCATGCTTTTAACAAAAAATACACAGAGATCACATCAAGTTCACAAGTACATCTAAACAAAAGTACAGTACTTGAAAAGTTAGCAAGCATGCAATTACAGGAATTGAGAACCAGTCTAATGGTTTCCCTCACAAAAGCTACTCCAAATCCTATCTCCATGATCAACTAGCCTATCCAGACATAGTGGCAAAAGTCTCCGAGGTAGGACTCTCCGATGGGTCTGACTCCAAATACTAGGGATCTGTCTCAGCCATAGCGGCCTCCCCTTTAGACTTGCTCTGATGATCTCCTCCCATATCAGCATCGCTAGAGGGCTAATTAACCGAATCCTCCCCCGCCCGATTAGTCTCGAGCACTCCCTCTACCTAAACCTCACACTCAGCCACAGTACCATCGGCTCGCTCTCGAGCAACTCTAATAACTCTAGCCACTCGCTCGTTAGCTGAGCGGGCCTCCTCCTCAAGAGCACGGATCCGATCGGCCTGATCCTGCCTCTCAGTCAACAACCTGTTCACCTCCTCTCGTAACTCCTCAGTAACCCTAGTCAGGGTCCTTCTCTCACGATGGATCGCCAGGATTACGTTACCTGGAGAGGCATAGTCCTTCCAACACTTACAGTCACGCCTAGTTCGAGTTCTAGGTTTATAGGCCATGCGGGAACCCCCCGAACCCAGTCTATAATAAACTGTAGGCTGCCTATGTCCAGACCCGTCACCACCACCAAACTCCATAACCTACAAAATGAATTCCATTAGAACTCAATCAAACTTAAGCATCATTCACACTTTAAAAATAAATTCTCTTACATTTCTTTCAAACCTACTAAACTCTCAAATATTTAATGACTCTAATTCTCACCCAATCATCAAGTGATAATGCCATCTTATGCTTAACACACAATCTAATTCCCATAGTCCGTCATCCTAAGAAAATGAAACCAAAGGGTCTGATAGGGATTTTCTTTACTCCTCAAATTTTAAATAACCTTTATAACCCTATATTACCGCAAGTATACGGATCGTTTATTGAGTATAGGGAAATAAGGTGTCGATCCCACGAGGAAGAGTGTCAAGTACCGGTGATTTTCAAACTCCTCTATTATTTAGACTGTCACAAACAAATTAAAAGGGAGAAGGCGGTCAAAGCCGACCTAAGGAAAAGGGATTAAGCGATTAAAACTGACCGCTAGGTGTTGAAGACATCCAATTGGTGGTAGAAAGGAAATAACAAGAAAACAAGTAAAGAGTTAAGATCCTAGAGCTTTAGAATCCCTTGTTAAGTTAGATTAGAAGTTAATCAAGTTTATTATGCCCTTTTTCCAATGATTTGCTAAGGTATAACTTCCTTTTTTATGCCATCACTTTCGTCAATGGTCATGTGTAGTGCAAGCTCTCATTTAAGATAAGCTGGTCACTCGGAATCGCTTTTGCCAATTCCTTAACTCCTTGGAATCTTCCTTGACCTATTTTCATAGAGAAAAGAGAGAAACAAGTTAAATAAGCTCAATGAAGTTATAGTTTAAAACCAAAACCAACCAACTATATTCACTACTTTCGTGAGAATATAAGTTAGTGTTTAAGAACTTAGATCTTATTGAAGGCAAGTTTTTCATTTCTCATCAACATCAAATCATTTATAGTTGGTAGCTAATCAACCATAAAGCATAAGCACAAGTCTTAAACTAGCAAACTCAATGAGGACATAAATAACTCAACTACTTCATAATCACAACTACAACAAGTTCATCCTCACTCTAGGATTTGAGAGGCTTAACTAAACATACTACTACTAACTATACTACTAAACTAATGAACTAGTGAAGACTACATGCCTCCTCTCTACCTCTCTACCCTCTCTACTTCTAATGATTTCAATTGTCTACAAGAGGCCCTATTTATAGAAGAATTCATCCATAAGCTTCCAAAATTCTATCATGTGAACACATGAAAAATTTGGCCTTCAAAAGTCAAGAAATATGTCTTCATGAATCTTCATGCATTGAATCCATTGAATTTCAATCTCAAATGAGTTGTAAAGTTGAAGCAAATTGTGTTTTGAATTTGCTATGAGTTGTTTCTTCAACTTCACTAGATTCTTCACGCAGCTTTCATTGAAATTCGTCTGAAAATTGAGCTGGAAGTGAGATGGAAAAACTGGATTTCGGCTGCAACTTGCAGCAGTCATTGTCAGGGATCCGCGACCCGGATCCGCGAGGCAGAGGCTCGCGGATCCCATTGCGGATCGTCTCCCCTGCTTCCACCGAGAGGGATTCGTGAGCTAGTCTTTTTCTTCATTGGTTGCATCGCGTATTGGCTCGCGAATCTGCTCCAAAATTGTGAAATCCGAACTTTTCGTCATGAACTTGGCGCGTTAATTGCTCCGACTTTTGACCTTTTGACGCTTCCATATTCGAATTGCATTTTGCATTTTTGAATTTTGAATTTTATCCATTTTGGATAATTCAATTTTCCAACTTTTCTTCCAAACTTCTTGGCAATTATCCACATTTTCATCTCATTTGATAATTGAACAAGCAATCCTACAAAAACATGAAGATTTCACCACATTAATCCACAAAAATGCACTTTTCTACTTAAACCACAAAATGTAGAATTTCAATAGAAACCCTAGTTCATTAGCCATTAAACTGACAAAAACACACAAAAACTACATAATTAATCTCACTAAAAACATGCAAAATATTGACTTATCAGGGTCCTCCACTAAGGGTTTCCGTCCAAGGTTGATTTGTAACTTCATGGAGGAAAAATCAATTTTGCCTCTTTTTCTCTCAAGTTTTGGACAAGAAAATGAACCCAAGCAAGTAAAGTTTCTTTTCCCTTTTTCCTCTCAAAATTTCATCCAAGAAGAAGAAGAAAAGAAAATGTAAGATGATGGAAGGTTTGAAAGCTTGGCTATTTATGTAATTTAATCAAAACTTTATCTATTAGTTTGGGGACAAATGTCAACCTTTCATTGTTTCCCTCTAAAACGTCTTTGAAACTTTGCCAATAAGCCTTTCTTTTACATCCAAATATAGTTTATATACTGAAATAGGCTTGACTAGGTCAATTAAACCCTTGAAAATATTTGTAAAATATTTGAACGGAAACAAGAAGATATGAAATTATATACATATATAAATTATTTTCCAATCACTAAGAAATAAATTTTTATTCAAAGTAGAAACTTGGAAAATACATTTTGAAAACACATTTAACTTTCGGGGTGTTACAATCTCTTCCCCTTAAAGGTATCATCCTCGACACTCCAACTCAAACTAATCAGGGTTATGACAAACCTCAAAAGTCAATCAAACACTAAGAGTCACTCTTATGCCTCAATCACAGCAACATCAAACTCTCGATCAAATCAATTCATATAAGAAACTCTCAAGCAGTAACACTTACCAACCATCAAGCACCAGAAACACTCTAGTCCTACTTTCCACAGGCCAGTATCCTAAACTTTGAAACCTAGAATACACTATAGAAATCTGAAACCTAAACTCTGATACCACCTGTGACAGCCCCACCTTCCCCTAGGGTACGCCCTAGGGGAAGGTAGGGCTATCACAGGATGAGAATGAATTTTTCGTGGCCTGAAATTCAATGATAAAACAACATGAGATGGAAATAATATGAATGGTTAAGTGGCATTTATGCGTGTGACAGCCCCACCTCTCCCAAGGGCGAACCCAAGGGGTAACTGCCGCCCAACTCTCAGACTCACTACAAACCCTCAATCATAGTACAGACTTCAAATAATCACACTTCAAGATCTCTAAAATAAAAATACAAGCATTTATTCTTATAAGCCTTAATTGAGGTCCAACAATATATGATAGTTAACTTACAAAAATAAATCCTCGATAATGTCTATTAAAATTCCGATAACATCAAATTTAGGTACAATAAACCATTAACTTCACAATTTAATATTAAGCCTATACAACATTATGAAAATCCTACCCAAGTAACTAGAACCTCGATCTACGTTCCCCACTCCAAGACCATTGGAAAACAACTGGGGTGAGCTAACGCCGAGGCCAAGGAAAGACATGCAAACACATAATTAAGCAAGTAGGAAAGCCGGTAAATTCAGATATAAAAGCATGTAAATCAAACAATCACTTGTACTATTGCAACTTTCACCAGGAGACCATATTTCCAAGGAATCACTACTCGAGGGCTCACATTAGAAAAAAGTCTTGGAGCTGAGTTCGGAGAACCCTCTTCGAACCTCTCTATCTACAGTGAATATGAGCAAGCACAGTGAGCACTGTTCATGCAGGAAAATACAGTAAACATGTAGGATACAGGGCTCTGAGCCAATTCCCTTGTCAGTAGTTGAGTCTATTCCATCCCAAACGCTGACTCTCCGCCAACTTAGCAAAGGTAAAGTCATAGAATCTCCACTTAGTACAACCTCCGTCCAACAGTTCACCCTCGGGCCAAACAAAACAGGTAAGTATAAAAGGTAAATCTACAACGAGCAATACCGAGCAAGACCTCTTCAATAGGTCAAGCTCAAAGAACAGTACCTAAGGTTCACCAAGCTTCCCGACCAAGCCCTTGCATCGGGTCCCAAGATCCCAATAGGTTTGGGCGTCCCCATTTATAACTTTTAAGTCGATGGATTAATCCAATCGACATTCAGTTCTAGTCAAGTCAAGTAACAGTCATGTACATGCAAGTCACGTAAGGGAGGACGAGTGTGGTAAAGTACACTCTCGCCTCAACAGTTCATATTCAAATAAACATGTCAGGTAATTCAACAATTCATGCACTTGACACTCACCGAAGTCAAGAGTCTAAGGCAAAAGCACGCAAGATCAATCGAGTTCTCCGGGATCTTCTCGATCACCTGAGACAAATAATGAGTATTTTAATTCAAATCACTAAAGAAATATTTGATAGATGTCTTTAAAAATGTCTCAATGAGACTCAAGTCAAGTTCAATGAAATTCCATTTTGAGCTTGAAATCTTTGAAAAATCATAACTTGAGTTATACAAGTCCAAATTTTACAAGCTTGGTACCGTTGGAAACCTCTTTTAAAGTTATAAAACTTTGTAGAAGGTACCCAGTTAAAATTCTGGACAGAATTAGCCCAGATTTTAATTTAACAAATTGCTACAGTAACAAAACAGGACATAGCAGGCTGTCCGACCAGACCACTTTGAAAATTTACCAAAAATTACAGAAAATGAATTGGCCTCTCAAATTTTCACGGTTTATAGAACTATGTAAGAAGTTTCAAACTCCACTGACGGAACTCAATTCCGATACTTGAGCAAGAAATTAAAGTGGTTCAAACAGGGCAGGTTCACAAATCTGAAATTTCTGTTTTCCAGTTTTGCAGGGCATGCTTCTAAGCTATATTTGAGTGACGAATTCTACTTCAAAAATCACCAAATTTGGTACACTAATACTTCCATATATCAACTAGATTAATACCAAAATTAAACTTAAAATTCAATTGGGAAGGCAGTTTTCTATGCGCCTAAAGTGGACTGGTTTGCATTTTCTCAAACCTGCAAATTTCACTTCCTTACCTTATCTCCACCTTTAACACATCTAAACCACTTCCGATTGGCCTCAAATTCGGACCTAAACAAGTATTAACCTTCATAAGCCTAATGGTGATCAAAAAGGATACTAGTTTTTACCAAATTTTTGCACAAAACAGGCCCTCAAGTTCAGACAGCACACTAGCCCAAATTCCATCTTTCCTTGTTCCACTAAACCATCAATTTTTCTTAACCCTTGAAGGGATTTTGTGTGGGGTAAATTAACAACTTAACCCTCAAATTTAAACCTCACAATTAGCCTTTAAGCTTGCCAAAATCACAGCCAAACATTAAAAGAAAAACAGCAATTTTTCTTCCTCATTTTCTTCCTTTCCCCAACCGGTTTTCCTTGAAAGTTTTTCCCCAAATTTTCAGCCACCATTTCCAACATATACATGCATTGCTTCATTAATCATGCTAGAAATCAAGGTATCTCAATTGTGGGAATCCAAAAGCCCACTCAATCAACCATAATCAAGAAAAGCAAAATTTAGGAAACTTAGCATTTTTCCAAAAACATCCAACACAAACTCATTTCATCAACAATCATCAAGGTTCTAATAACCTCTCAACTCCCCAATCCTAATATCATGCTTGAAATTGTAATCAATAGACAAAAATGGAAGCTTTAGAACCTTACCTCTTCTAAGAAGTTTAACAAATTTCTCCAAGAAGGCTTGCCTCAATCCTACCAAGAGTTCCTCCTTGATGCTCCTCACCACAAGCCCAAACTTAGGCCAAGATTAATTGAAAGTTTGTAGGTGATTTTAGAGAGGATTTGGAAGAAGAAATTGATGAAAACTTAAACGAAGAGAAGGAGAGGGAGTTCGGTCATGGAGAGAATGAGAAGAGGGGTGTTTTGGTTGATTTTTGAGTGAATTAAACGAAGAAAGAAAGACAAGACTTAAAGCTTGTCTTTTAAGCCCCAAAGTCAAACATGGAATAGTAATCCCTTGGCTAACAATTTTGGAGGGAAAAATAATTATCCCACTTAGCTAAGGATTAAAGGATTAATCTTGATTAGGCGAGAGGAATGAAATGGAATAAAATGGGAGTGAATTAGGGTGAATTACGAGGAAGAAACCATGGCTAGATACAATTCTAATTTCAAGGAGGTTAATTCAACTTAAACTATAATTTCAAACCCCTAATTATAATCACTCTTTTTAATTCACCTCTAATCACTGAATAACATTTCTAACTTACGGGTGATCATCCTTACATTCCAGTACAACTTAACTCGTTGCCCGAATTTCTACCTCAAAAAACGTGTTTTTCTCATTTTCTGTATATTTGATACAAAAAGGGCAAATTTTAAAATAAGATGAATGGAATGTTGAAAATCTACCTGAAAAATAAATATAGAGCTAAATTAAGTTTTTCTCAAAATGAAATAAATTAAACAAATATTTAAATAAATAAATAAATTGAATTTTCATTTAAATTTTCCAAAAACTCGTTTAAATGTAATTTTAAAATAATTGAACGAATTAATAAAAATAATAACATTATTTAATATAATAGTTATTAACATTATTAAAAATAAATTTTTGAGACCCTCACAATGCGAATTGAAAGAAGTGAGCAAAGTGCTTCATGAAAGGCATTTGGACTACAGGCATGTGTAGCACACAACTAAATAAAAGTCTAAATGCTTTCATAAAAAAGTACCTAAAACCTGATAATGATCTAGTGCAATTTTTCAATCACTTCAGTCGAGTTGTGGACGAAAAAATATATAACAAATTGAAGCTAAGTATGGTAGATGACAGAAGCTGCCAATACTAAGATTGCAACAGACTCCATATTGTTCCAAGCAGCTTCTACAAACTCTCCATGCATGTTTGTAACATTCTAGAATGAATACAATGAATCAACTACATTAGTGATCCTGAACTAGAAGAAAACTGCAATGCATTTAGAATTTAATATCATTTGGCATGATGAAGTAAGGGAGAGAAGAGTGACACAGAATCTAGTAACAAAAGACATCCCCTGCAGTTGTAATCTTTTTCAGCATGAAAGAATCCTATATTCACTTGTTTTCAAGGAGTATGACACAGTAGGAATAAAGTTTGTTCCGGTCTAGTGTATAACAAAAAGGTGGACAAGGAAGACAAGGTCTGGAGGCTGTGTCAATTTCAAGGCCAAAGAAATGTCATCTGATTCGACTCTCTCTATTTCCTATTGATATAGGCTGTTAGCACCTGAAATGATAAAACTTGCTACAAGGACTGTCATGTCAAAAGTTGCTACAAGGCTAGTCAGCAATGTTGTATTCAAACTGTCAAAGAGGGTCAAATTGATGTTTTTTGAGAAATAGATGCAGTAGCATAGGATACTACTTCAATGGATCTATGAGAGACAATACAGGTGCAAAATGCGGCTGGACAACTTGTGACTCCGGCAGGTATAAGAAAAGAAGATGTGATAAAGGAAAGAAAGTAATGCATAATTGGGTGGACAGGTTTCAGAGGAAAAGAAAGACCTCAAGATTGTCAACATCAGGTAGTCTTGAAACGGTTAGTATTCAATCTTTCATATTGGCTTATGTAACTATATCATTTCAAGTGGCTCTAATTCCATAGGCCAACTCTATTCCTTCATTTGGCAGTCATCAGAATCCTATCCAATGGAGGGATCCACTGAAAACCCGACATCAAATGAATATTCATCATCGAATGATTCTTTAGCGGTAAGATGAAGCTTTTATACTTTATGCCTTTATGCATTATAGAGCACCGTTAGTTAGTTATTTCTTACAAATTGGTGTTATACTTTTACACCCTGAATTCAAATCATATATATAGGTTTATTACTTAACATCTACAGAGGGTTAAAGTTGTACAAACATGTGTATCATCATAATTTATACTTTGAGAATGTAAAAGTTGTGTGTGCACCTGTTGTTATTTATATTGAACACGCTAGATAATGACTTTTCAAGTCCCATGGTGCAGCAATCATTCAGTTTTTTGCACACACTATTTTTTCACGTGCACATTTTATTTATTTATTTTGTACACACTAGACAAGGACTTTTGGAATCCCATGGTGCACCAATCATTGTGTTGTTTGTATACCCTGTTATTGCCTATGAACATTTTGTTATTTATTTTGTGCACACTAGACATGGACTTTTTAAGTCCCATGCAGCACCAATCATTGTGTATTTTGTACACACTATTATTCCACGTGCATATTTTGTTATTTATTTTGTACACACTAGACAAGGACTTTTGGACTCCCATGGTGCACTACAAGAAATTTGATCATTAGTGACAACATTTTCCAATGACAAAAAAAAGTCGTCACAAAAAGGGACTTTTAGCTGTGACCTTAATTGTTGTCACAACTGACTCATGACAACTAACTCTTTGGTGACGACTTTAAATTGTCGTCACAAACTAGTTCGCATCAATAGATTTGGAGAGCATGCATTATACAATAGTGACAACTTGATAAGAGTTGTCAGTAATGCTCCTTCTTTTTTCTGACAATATTTTCTTGTTGTCACTGTTTATTTTTACCAACAACTTTTTCTTGTTAGCAAAACCATACAGTATTTAGTGACAACAACTACTATCACATAACAATTGTTTAAATGTAACAAAAATTTTCCATCTATTATAATTTTTTTAATAACTATGTTAAGAAGTAATGATTATAATTATAATTAATACATTATTTTCAAAAAATAATAGATTATCAATTTTAAATAAAAATTAAAGTAAACAATTGATTGAACTACTAGTACCAAAATTTTGTTTACAGTAAATAGTAAAAAAAATGGCAAGGGAACATTTTTATTAAAAAGTAGGAAAAGTAAACACTTTATCTCACGAGACTCATGAGTTCCTGCAGGAAAGGAAAGTGTACTAACCAGTGGGTCACAAGGTCACATGTTGGATATAATAGACCCTTCTTATATTGTATATTAGACTATTACAAGGCTGGTGCAATAGAAACTTACCAATGGACTACAAGCTCACACGCTGGCTATGGACGCTTCGTATATTATATATATTAGATCACTAATAAAGCAGCATTGTTTCTGCCTATGTATTGTTTTCTTCGTACTGCAACACCTTACTCAATTTCTTACAATTCTATTTTAACACCCTAAGAATGTTAATTTAGTCCCAATATGTTGGTATTGTTCTATTAAGAAACCATAAGAGTCAAAAAAAAAAAACAAAGGAAAAAAAGGAAAAAAAAAGAAACCATAAGAGTATAATTTGAACCTCAATGAGTTAATTTTGTTCTGCTGAGACATTCTAAAAATATGATTTATGCCCTTATAAGTTTATCTTTCTTTACTTAGACATCCTAAAATATCACTTGAGTCCCAATACGCTAACATTGTTCTATCGAGACACTCTAAAAGTACTATTAAATCCCAATAAGTTTATCTTATTGTACTTAGGTACCTTAAAAGTATGATTTGAATCCCAATAAGTAAAACTTGTTCTATTAAGCCATACCAACAATATGATTTAAGCCCCAATAAATTTATATTATTCTACTTAGACATACTAAAGGTATAATTTGAGTCCCATCAATTTTCTTTTTACTTTTTATAGCATAAGATTTAAGTCGAAAAAAGTAAGAAATCTCGTATGGTTTTAATTCACTAAATTGATTAATATATTATTTTAGCATACGTAAATATATGTCATTGATACTGATCTCCATCCATTACTAGTTTGGTTTAATTGTGTAATTTTCAATAGTGTCTCATATCGTATTATACAAGGATTTGGTTACCATACATTAGAGATCATGACATATGTGTGAGTGCTTTTCAACTTTGTCAAAACTGTCACTATTTTTTCTTTTCCCTTTCAACTAAAACCTCTTTATTTACTAGGAAACATAATCAAGTACGTTTGCTTGCCAAGTAGTAGGCTATTATTCGGAACAATTATTTTCACATGCTATGAATATATATATGTGTATATATATATATATATATATATATTTCTTTCATTAAACATGTGTAGAGCAATTAAATTGTAGTTAATTTGAAAAATTATTGGTTGATAATTCATTTTCATTTATTATAAAATGCTAAATATTATATTGTAAGTGGTATGAGCATAAATAAGAACTTTATTGTATACAAGTCTTTCTATGTATACTAAAATATTGATACATTTCATAAGTTTTATTTGTGGGATAAGTTATATTGTAGGTAATCTTTAAAAAAACACATAATTTGAGTTATTAAAATTGGTTAAAATTATTAAAAAGAACCCACAAATTAAAGTAATTACTTTGTTATTAATAGATGAGATTAAGGGAAAAAAGGGGGATGAGTTCATGAAAATGTGGACTAGAATTTTTATATGTATGCAATAGACCAAAAAAAATGAGCGCCAGGTTCAAAAATCAAAGAAGCTAAGTTTGAAAAAGTTAGGTTAACTTTGAAATTTTTCATACTGTGCAACATATTAAACAAAGCCAAACGGTAACGCTTTGGCTTTTTAATACATCCTCTACCTTTAAGAAAATGAAAAACACTCACTATTTCACAGCCCTAATCTCTCACACCTTTTCCCAGATCTGCAGCTATCTTTCTATCTCTAAACCTATAACTCCTCAATATCTTCTGCCTATTTCCCTCCTATTCTCAACCACTCAGTCGGCAATATCAATTACTTTCTTTGACCTTCTATTGGGTCCTCAAGCACCGATCTCTAGAACAATTGAGCACATAGTTATTATATTTTTGATTTGGGGAATCAGACATATTGCTTATTTTCACTCCAAAGCTCAAAATCCTATACCTCATCGGTGGTAGCCAAATCACTCACCCTAGAAGAAAGCCATGGCTGAGAGAGGTGCAAGAGACCATGTGTGAGAACCCTAGAAAAATTAATTGATTGCACCATGAGATCATTAAGTGCATTATTTTCCTTTAAGTACTCTATTTTGTGTGCATTGCATGGCATTAATCTAGAATTGCATTTTACATGTTTCATGTAGCCAAAAACATCAAACTTATAGGGTATTAAGTAGGTTATATTTTACATTGAGGGATTAGTGGATAAATGTGAAGAATTTACTCCAATTCTTGGTTCAAAATACACCACTTGTCAACCATCCACTAATGCCTTGACTTAAGCCTTTCTATTTAACCTCTTGTTTTAAAAAATTTGAACCAAAATTCACTCCTTTCTCTCTCCTCTTGGCCGGCCACAATAGCAAGGGAAAACATCAAACCCTAAGCTTGATTTAGCAATTGTAGTAAGGGAAAAACTACTCCAAGTGAAATCCCTAGGTTGGATTGCTACTTAATCATCAAGCTTGGTTGGAAGAATTGGAGCTTTTGGGTGGATTTTCTCTCTCAACTCTCAAGATAACTAACCATTTATCTATGCTTTAATGATCTTCAAATTCAAAGAGGATGCATGTTAGTTGAGTCTAAAGAGTTTGACGTTGATTAGGAGGAAAAGTTGTGGAAGAATTTCTTATGTTTGGAAACTTGAACTTAGGCATTTGTTTCTAACCTCTATGCGTTTGATGAAATGCCTAAGGGTTTGTGATATTTTATTGATGGCTTTATTGGATGTTTTAGCATGTTAAACACCCTACTAAGAGTTGGAAGTAATCTTAAAAGGTTGATGGTAGCAATTAAGTAGAAGTTGGCACTTTGACAGGAAATCAGAAATGAAATTCAGTAAAATTCCCAAAGTTGCTGGTGATTATAGGAATCGAATTACAGCCTGAACTTTATACTGTTAGAAATATCTATGAATCTATTTTTTAAATGCCGCTGACGCGGCGGCTTGATTTCAATTTTTCTACATCGAGTTATGGCCATTCTTCCCAGCCTATTCAATCAGCCTGTTCCTAGTCTGACAGTTTTTTGGTGTCTCTGATTTTGGCCATTTTGACCCAAATTGAGTATGATTTGAAGTTCTACCTCCATGAAAGTTGTAGGGCTATGTCTTAGCTTCGAAACGCCATACAATTTGCCTCAATCCGATCAACATAGCCACAGTTATGATTAAATTGCCGAAGGGTAGCAAACCTGTTGATTATTGCTTTTCTTTCAACAATTGTTTTTCTCATTCCTCTTGATTCAATGCACCCTTTGATCCGGACCTACTAACTCATGATTGTAATATGTTGATAAGATTTTCATTTGTTTACCCTTATAATTTGGATTAGTCATCTTGTGGTTTGTGCATCCAATTTGTGATTGCTATCAAGCAAAGAGAACAACGAGCATATGCATTAGGTCTTTCTTGTTTGGGGTAGCCAAACCTAAATACTTTTCATTTCATATGCTATTAGACTTGGAAGGAAGAAATAAAGGAGATTTGGGTGTGAGCACCTGAAGATATTTTGTTTAACTCGGTGAGTGTTCCATGCCTGGTTACTTGACCAACTTGATTAGTTGAAATATTTGAATACTTGAATTATGTGATTATTCGCTCTCTTATGATCTGTGGGTCAGTTAATGTGATCGAGATGAGTGCGTACTTTATCACACTCGATCTATTCTGCTTGAAATTTTGTACTTTGATATTTGAATCCGTGTGAATTGGCCTTTGGCCTATACTTGATTTGTGAGTTGCTTGGGTGATATCCCATCGACTAATCTGATTTGTTTGGAGCTCCAAAACCTATTTGGTGAGTCAATCGACTCGAGCCAGCATGGGCTTGGTCGAGAAAGTTGACGAACCATTGGGTATGATACGTGAATCTGGAAGCGATATACTCGAGTATTACCTAAAATTTGATTTGTTGAGGTGTTCGGGCCCGGTAAGAGGGTGAAATGGTAGATGGTATTTGGTGTAAAGTGGGGATCTACTGTTTTGGCTCCGAACTTTAAACGTTGACAG
This sequence comes from Gardenia jasminoides, assembly GCA_013103745.1. Classification (NCBI taxonomy): domain Eukaryota; kingdom Viridiplantae; phylum Streptophyta; class Magnoliopsida; order Gentianales; family Rubiaceae; genus Gardenia; species Gardenia jasminoides. The sequence continues at coordinate 36,621,321 of CM023095.1, forward strand.
AGAGTCAACTGGTTGTGACATGATCAAGTTACGGGGAATTTGGCTTTTGAAAGCCATCCGTATCCTTTAATTGAGTGTGTTCAATTTATTTGGTGATTCTTATTGTGATACTTGTTTATTGAGTAAATTCTAATTGTTTACTTGGCTGCATGTTTTTGGGACCTCATTGAGCTTTTAACTCACCCATTTTCCTTTGTTTTTCCCTAACAGGAAAATTTCTTGAGCACCGAGTTGGAAGTGCGCGCAGTTAGTATAGACTTTTGTGTTACTTTTCTTTAAGGGTCGTTGTATTAGAAAACCCTATCTTAGTTTTTAAGATTATCTTTTGACTATGTAACCTCAACCCCTATTGAATTCTAAGTTTGAAATGTGGTTTGAAATTTATGTAATTATGTTGGTTTGAAATTTGAATTTGGAGAATTTAGTTTAGTAAGTATTGGGCTGTTGGTTTTCCATTAGCTATCGAGTCCTGGCGAGAGTTGGGCAGGCAATCCACTAAACCCTTTGGTTCGTCTTAGGGGAAGGTGGGACTGTCACAGTTGGTATCAGAGCCTAGGTTTAGAAATAGCTTGGGCAGATTAGAAGTTTTGACCTAAGTTTATAAAAGTTTGATCTTAAGACAATTAAGTTGAAATTTGTGTTTTTCCTTGTAGGTCATGGAAGGAAACAGTGGAGAAGGTGTAAGTAAGCAGTCTCGGAGATGTCTCCCGACTGTTGATTATAAGGTAAAGTTAGGAGGACTGGTTCAGTTTTTGAGCCCTACTAGTCGAACCAGGCGATGTGATCGTTGTTAGAACTACTCCTACCCTAATCATGTGGTTTTAGCAGTCTTGGACGAGAGGCGGAGATTAACTAATGCGAATTTTTGGGACCAAGATGAGATGGAGAGGATGAGGGGAATCATGATTATGCAAAGGAATAGGAGCCAGGAACTTCAAGAGGCTGTCTTAGAGGAGCAGGAGCGTATTGATGCTATGCGCCAACAGGTGCAAGCTGTGACTGAGCGTCTTACTAGAATCTTAAGGAAAGTAGGTGATCGAACCGAGGGCATTTTACTCGAGTGTTAATCCTTACTTGGCGAGGTAGTGGACGTCAATTTGGAGGACATGCATCGTCATGATAACGTCCCTAGAAATGCGACGTCTGCTGGCTCTGTTGGAAACTAGGATAGGGTGCCGTGAGCGGCCAACTATATTTTGATCTGTAAAAAGGGTAGTTAGGAAAAACCTTAGTAACTTTTGTGTATTTTGGTATGGTTTTCCTAATGTACTTTTGTTATAATCCTGCTACTTTCCTTATGGGATTTCTTTTGTTTGTAATCTATCTAGGCATGTAAAATATTTTACTATGTGATATATATGACTGGATTGTCTGTGAATAAATGTAACATTTTCGTGTGTTATAATTTTGTGTTTACTTACATGTAGTTACAATTTTCTTTTAGACATGCATTTTAATTTTGTATGTGCATTCGACCCTAGACTTAGTAAAAATCAAATGGAGAGTAGACGTCGAGGACGAGGCCGTGGACGTGGACTTAGACAACCCCAAGATCAAAGGGGTGATCATGAATCGGCCGCAGGAGATAATCGTGAACAAAGGATCGATGCTAATGAACAAGTAGCCACAGCCATCCAACGTATGACTGACCTACTAGTCTAGATAGCTGGTCAAAACCCTAGGAATCAATAAGGAAACCTTGGGAATCAACAAGGAAACCCTGGGAATTAGGTGGAAGGAGAAGATAGGGCATTAGAGAGGTTTCAGAAATTTTCTCCCCCAAAGTTTCTTGGAGGACCAGACCCTGAGGTAGCCAAGAGGTGGATAGCGAAAATGGTTGACACTTTTACCACTTTAAACTATACGGGGGAAAGACAAGTTACCTTTGCCGTATTTCAGTTAGAAGGGGCTGCTCGTGCTTGGTGGAATGTAATATGACTAAAGTGGGAAAGGGAGCAGACCCCGAGAAATTGGGCTAATTTTATGAGGGAGTTTGATACTAAGTACTTTCCACCTCTGATTCAAGAAAGAGAGATGATGAATTTATTAAGTTTCACAGGGTATTTAGAGTATGGTTGATTATGAGACCCAATTCACTAGACTTTCTTAGTTTGCGCCTGAGATTGTGGCGACTAAGCAGAAGCAAATAAGACGCTTCATTCATGGGTAAAATGTTGAGATTCAAAAGAACTTGGCGGTAGCTCAAATCAATACTTTTGGTGACACTTCTGAGAAAGCTCAAAGAGTGGAAAGTTCCAGACTCCAGGTTAGGGCATTCTAGGCAAAGAAACGAGGTGCGCCAGGTGGTACTCAAGGTCAAGATGATAAAACTGTGCCACCTCCTAAGTTTGGCCGAGGGGCAGGTGGATGGACGATTTTCAGGGACACCAAGAGGGGCCCCGTCGAGAGGGGTTCAAGGTGGGAAAGGATCATAAAGAGGTACCTCACAAGGAGGTTCTACATCAACTCCCGTAAATTGTAGGTATTTCGGGAAACCAAACCATACGGAGGATAATTGTTGGAGGAAGGAGAGAAAATGCTTGCACTGTGGGAGCACCAAACACCAAATTTAATCCTACCCTAATATGCCCCGTGATGGGAATGCAGCCCTACAGTCGGGTAAACCAAACCCAAACCCTAACCAATCAGCTATAGGAGGAATAAACCTCGAGTCCCTGCTAGGGTTTATACTCTGGATCAACGCCCGATCCCCGAGTCATCTGAGGTGGTTGAAGGTACAATCCATGTATTCCATCGTTTAGCTAAGATTTTGATCGATCCCGGTGCAACTTATTCTTTCGTGAATCCTGCTTTTATATGTAATATTGATGTTAAATCCACTAGACTACCCTATGATCTGGAAGTTAGTGCACCTACGGGTAATCAGCGTCTAGTCACAAGCACAATCTTTAGAAATTGTGAGATTTGGATAGGAAAGCAAAAATTGATAATAGATTTGATAAGCCTGGACATCAAGGGGTACAACGTAATCATAGGAATGGATTGGTTAGCTCACTACCATGCTCGACTGGATTGTAAGATGAAAGTGGTGAAGTTTTGTATACCAAGAGACGCGACTTTAAAGTTAGATGTGCAGGGTAGATTAGCCTCGTCTGCACTCATTTCTGGAATTCGAGCTAGGAAATTATGGAGTAAAATGGCATAAGGTTACCTAACTTTTAATTAACACTCCTGGAGATAAGGTAGAATTAGAAGATGTCCTAGTGGTCAATGAATTTCCGGAGGTGTTCCCTAATGAGTTAGTGTCGTTACCGTCACAAAAGGAAATAAAATTTAAGATTGACCTAATACCTGAGACAACTCTTATATCGAAAACCCCATATCGAATGGCATCTGTTGAATTCAAAGAATTAAGGTTGCAATTACAAGACTTGCTAGAGTGGAGGTTTATTCGAGAAAGCGAATCTCCGTGGGGAGTTCCAGTTTTATTTGTGAAAAAAAAGACGGTAGTTTAAGGTTATGTATTGATTATCGTGGGTTGAATGATGTGACCATGAAGAATAAGTATCCATTGCCACACATCGTAGTATTTTCTAAGTTGGATCTTAGACAGGGATATTATCAGCTGCGAATCAGGAAGGAGGATATACCAAAAACTACTTTTAACTCTAGATATGGGCATTTTGATTTTGCAGTGATGCCTTTTGGCTTACCTAATGCCCCAACTGCATTCACGGATTTGATGCACCGAGTCTTTAAACCCTATTTGGACCAATTTGTGGTGGTGGTCATTGACGATATTTTGGTATATTCTAAGACTCAAGAGGAACACGAGCAGCATCTAAAGATAGTTTTACATACCCTAAAGGACTATCAATTGTATGCCAAATTCAGCAAATGTGAGTTTTGGTTGGAACAAATATCTTTTCTCGGGCATATGATTTCTAAGGAGGGAATCTCCGTAAATCCGGCAAAGGTGGAGGCCGTTACCGAATAGAAGCAACCAGGAAATCCGACGGAAGTTTGTAGTTTTCTAGATTTGGCAGAGTATTACAGTCAGTACATTAAGGATTTTTTGAAACTTGCAGGACCTTTAACTGATTTGATAAAGAAGCATGGAAACTTTGTTTGGACCTCTAAGTGTGAAGCTAGTTTTCGAGAATTGAAGAAGAGATTGACCTCGGCACCAATTTTAGTTTTACCCAATGGAAAGGATAGTTTCACTGTATATACCGATGCTTCGAGGGAAGGTTTGGGATGCGTGCTAATGCAAAATGGAAGCGTGGTTGTCTATGCCTCTAGAAAGTTAAAACCCCATGAACTAAACTACCCAACCCACGACTTGGAATTAGCAGCTGTTATTTTTGCTTTAAAGAAGTGAAGACATTATTTGTATGGGGTGGTTTTCGAAGTCTATATGGACCATAAAAGTCTTAAGTATCTGTTTGCTCAAAAGGAATTAAATTTAAGACAGCGTCGATGGATGAAATTTTTGGAGGATTATGATTGTACAATTAACTACCATCCCAGGAAGGCCAATGTCGTAGCAGACGCTTTAAGTCGAAAGGCTCAAATAGCAGGGTTGATGATTAAAGAGTGGGATATGTTAAAAAAGGTCTGTGAATGGAACCCTCACCTTGAATGCCAAAAGGTGGTGTTTGGAAACATCGCAGTAAAGTCCACCCTATTAGATCGTATCAAAGAGGTTCAGAAAGGTGATCTTACGGTACAGAAATGAAAGGAAAAGGTAGAAAAAGAAGAATTAATCGATTTTAATTTGAGTCCCGAAGGAATTTTAAGATTTCGAGACCGAGTGGTTGTGCCCAAGGACGAAACATTGAAAAAGGAGATTTTGGAAGAGGCTTCATCGTTCTAAAGATACAGCTCACCCCGGCAATACCAAGATGTATCAGGATCTAAAAGTGCTATATTGGTGGGATAACATGAAGAAAGAAATTGCTCAACATGTTCAAACATGTCTCACTTGCCAACAAATAAAAGCTGAATGTCAAAAACCTTCTGGTTTGTTACAACCACTTGAGATACTTGAATGGAAATGGGAGCACATTACAATGGATTTCATTTCTAGTCTGCCACGAACACAAAGAGGTCATGATGCCATTTGAATAGTGGTCAATCGCTTAACCAAGTCAGCTCATTTCTTGCCCGTGAACATGAAGTACTCCATGAAAAAATTGGCACAAATGTACATGGGTGAAGTTGTAAGGCTACATGGGGTGCCAATTAGTATAGTTTCTGATCAAGATCCTCATTTGTATCTCGATTTTGGTAAAATAGGGACCAAGTTGAACCTTAACACAACCTACCATCCTCAAACTAATGGACAATCAGAAAGAACCATTCAAACCCTGGAAGACATGTTGAGAACATGTGTTATGGATTTTGGAGGTAGTTGGGGACAGTACATGGCATTGGTGGAGTTTGCTTATAACAATAGCTACTATTCATCTATTCAAACAGCACCATATGAAGCTTTATATGGAAGGAAATGCCGATCACCAATTTATTGGGACGAAGTAGGGGAGAGAAAGATTTTAGATCCGACCACAATGCCTTGGATGGAAGATGCATGAGAGAAGGTCAAGGTAATACGTCAGAGACTTCAAACCACCCAAAGTCGGCAAAAGAGCTACGCAGATAATCGAAGAAAAGACTTGGAATTTGAAGTTGGCGACAAAGTGTTTCTTAAAGTTACACCACTACGAAGTGTCACAGCGGGAAAAGGAAAGAAACTTTAGCCAAGATACGTAGGACCTTTTGAAATTCTCCAAAAAGTGGGTAGTGTCGACTCAAGTTACCATCAAGTTTATCCAGAATTCACAATGTTTTTCATGTCTCAATGTTGAAGAAATATCATCCGGATCCGACACATATTTTGAAGCTAGAAAAGATTGATATAGATGAGTCACTAACCTATGAAGAGAAACCTGTGCAACTTTTGGATCGAAAGGTAAAGGAATTAAGAAATAAGAGAATTCCTTTAATGAAAGTCCTGTGAAGAAATCATGGAATAGAAGAGGCAACTTGGGAAATGGAGAAAGAAATTCAAAAGAAATATCCAAAGCTATTTACCAATCAAGGTGAGAATTTCGACGATGAAATTCTTTTAAGAGGGAGAGAGTGTGAGAACCCTAGAAAAATTAATTGATTGTACCATGAGATCATTAAGTGCATTATTTTCCCTTAAGTACTCTATTTTGTGTGCACGGCATGGGATTAATTTAGAATTGCATTTTACATGTTTCAAGTAGCCAAAAACATCAAACTTATAGGGTATTAAGTAGGTTATATTTTACATTGAGGGATTAGTGGATAAATGTGAAGAATTTACTCCAATTCTTGGTTCAAAATACACCACTTGTCAACCATCCACCAATGCCTTGACTTAAGCCTTTCTATTTAATCTCTTGTTTTCAAAAATTTGAACCAAAATTCACTCCCTTCTCTCTCCTCTTGGCTGGCCACAATAGCAAGGGAAAATATCAAACCCTAAGATTGATTTAGCAATTGTAGTGAGGGAAAAACTACTCCAAGTGAAAACCCTAGGTTGGATTGCTACTTAATCATCAAGCTTGGATGGAAGAATTGGGGGTTTTGGGTGGATTTTCTCTCTCAACTCTCAAGGTAACTAACCACTTATCTATGCTTTAATGATCTTCAAATTCAAAGAGGATGCATGTTAGTTGAGTCTAAAGAGTTTGACGTTGATTAGGAGGAAAAGTTGTGGAAGAATTTCTTGTGTTTGGAAACTTGAACTTAGGCCTTTGTTTCTAACCTCTATGTGTTTGATGAAATGTCTAAGGGTTTGTGATGTTTGATTGATGGCTTTATTCGATGTTTTAGTTTGTTAAACACCCTACTAAGAGTTGGAAGTAATCTTAAAAGGTTGATGGTAGCAATTAAGTAAAAGTTGGCACTTTGACAGGAAATCAGAAATGAAATTTAGTAAAATTCCCAAAATTTCTGGTGATTATAGGAATCGAATTAGAGCCTGACCTTTACACTATTAGAAATATCTTTGAATTTAGTTTTAAACGCAGCTGACGGAGCTTGATTTCGATTTTTCTACATCGAGTTATGGCCATTCTTCTGAGCCTGTTCAATCAGCCTGTTCCTAGTCTGATAGTTTTCTGGTGTCTTTGATTTTTGCCATTTTGACCCTGATTGAGTATGACTTGAGGTTCGACCTCTTCATGAAAGTTGTAGGGCTATGTCTTAGCTTCTAAACGCCATAAAATTTGCCCCAATCCAATCAACGTAGCCACAGTTATGATTAAATTGCCGAAGGGCGGCAAACCTGTTGATTATTGCTTTTCTTTCCACAATTGTTTTTCTCATTCCCCTTGACTTGTATACACCCTTGCCGTGTCCCGACCTACTAACTCATGATTCTAATATGTTAATAAGATTTTCATAAATTTTTACCCTTATAATTTGGATTAGTCATCTTGTGGTTTGTGCATCCAATTTGTGATTGCTATCAAGCAAAGAGAATAACGAGCATATGCATTAGGTCTTTCTTGTTTGGGGTAGTCGAACCTAAATAGTTTTCATTTCATATGCTATTAGACTTGGAAGGAAGAAATGAAGGAGATTTGGGTGCGAGCGCCTGAAGATACTTTGTTTAACTTGATGAGTGTTCCATGCCTGGTTACTTGACCAACTTGATTAGTTGAAATATTTGAATACTTGAATTATGTGATTATTCGCTCTCTTGTGATTTGTGGGCCAGTTAATGTGATCAAGACGAGTGCGTACTTTATCACACTCGATCTCTTTTGCTTGAAATTTTGTACTTTGATAGTTGAATCCGTGTGAATTGGCCTTTGGCCTATGCTTGATTTGTGAGTCGCTTGGATGATATCCCATCGACTAAACTGATTTGTTTGGAGCTCCAAAACCTATTTGGTGAGTCAATCGACTCTAGCCAGCACGGGATTGGTCGAGAAAGTTGACGAGCTATTGGGTATGATATGTAAATCTGGAAGTGGTATACTCGAATATTACCTAAAATTTGAGTTGTTGAGGTGTTCGGGCCCGGTAAGGGGATGAAATGGTGGATGGTATTTGGTGTAAAGTGGGGATCTACTGTTTTGGCTCCGAACTTTAAACGTTGACAGAGAGTCAATGGGTTGTGACATGATCAAGCTACGGGGAATTTGACTTTTGAAAGCCATCCGTATCCTTTAATTGAGTGTGTTCAATTTATTTGGTGATTCTTATTGTGATACTTGTTTATTGAGTAAATTCTAATTGTTTACTTGGCTGCATGTTTTTGGGACCTCATTGAGCTTTTAACTCACCCATTTTCCTTTGTTTTTCCCTAACAGGAAAATTTCTTGAGCACAGAGTTGGAAGTGCGCGCAGTTAGTATAGACTTTTGTGTTACTTTTCTTTAAGGGTCGTTGTATTAGAAAACCCTATCTTAGTTTTTAAGATTATCTTTTGGCTATGTAACCTTAACCCTTGTTGAATTCTAAGTTTGAAATGTGGTTTGAAATTTTTGTAATTATGTTGGTTTGAAATTTGAATTTGGAGAATTTGGTTTACTAAGTATTGGGTTGTTGGTTTTCCATTAGCTATCGAGTCCTAGTGAGAGTTGGCAGGCAGTCCACTAAACCCTTTGGTTTGCCTTAGGGAAGCTGGGGCTGTTACACCATGGCCTTTGTGGTCATCGGTGACGGCAACAACCATGTGGGATTAAGTGTCAAGTGTGCAAAGGAAGTGGCAATTGCAAATTGTGGGTTATTAATTTGGCTGACTTGTCTTTGATTTCGTGAAAAGAGGATATTGGGGAATAAGATCTTGAAGCCTCATACTGTACCATGTAAAGTTATCCAGAAATGTGGGTCTGTTACTATGAGAATGGTTCGAACACCTAAGGGAGTTGGGATTGTGACTGATAGGGTTCCTAAGAAGGTTCTTCAGTTTGTTGCTATTGGGGATGTTTTTACCTCTTCCCATGAATCAACCAAAAGCCTCAGTAATTTTGTCAAGGTATAAAAATAATATTATGTTTATGTATATTCATTTTTTTAAATATTTTGATCTTTATTTGATTATTTGTTGTTTTTTGAATTGATACCCGTTGTATTGGTAGTTGATGTAGCTGTTTTGATCATTTAATTGTAAATATAAAAAAAATGGAGATTTGAGGTTTTGAATTTCCTGAAAAAGTTAGGGACTGTGTTTTTCTTGTAGAATAATAGGGGGCAACTGTCAGGAAACTATGGCTTATCAAGTTTTGAATCATTCTATCTACCTTCCTTACAAGTCTCTATAGTTGTTGTTGCTTTAGGTGGTGAATATTCTGTTTCCATTGTTTTTGGTCACAGATGGTTGCATGACTCTATTGCTTGCTTATGTTTCTTGAATTTTATCAGTTGGTTAATGGGATTTCCTATCTGATATGCATATGTTTTTCCATATAACTATTAACTATTCTTGCAATTTAGGTCCTACGACAGCAATTGAGTTGAAAACAATTGACATTTTGATTGTTGGAATCAAATAAGCCAAATCAATTTAGCTGCAATGCTCAGTTTATGAGCTGTCCATCTAATACCTTTGCATTTTTAAACTCTTTTACATTTAATTTAGAGGCCAAATGATGTTCTTGTTCTTGTTCATCTAGATTTAATTAACTTAAAAGTAAGATTGCATTGTTTGCAATCATATATATGGTCAGCTTTTTCTTGATAGAAGTTTCATTGCTGTAGCATCTTTTTCAGTTGTATGTTGACTAACCTGTAGATGGAAAGATGATAGGGTATCATAGATTTTTCCTCCTCTGGATTTGTAATGTTTTCTGTCTAATTCTTGTAACATTTCCTTGTTTTGTACACAATCTCGTTACCAGTTATTTGAAGAATGGTTGCTTCCTCTTACTTTGATAGTCACTATAGAGACTAGGTATTAGCTAGGAGTCACCATGTGGTCGTTATCTTCATAACTGCCTCGGTACTATTAAACTGAAGATTAAACTTTATTTTGCAGAACTTATTTATATATTCTTTGTGAGGCCCCGATTTTTTCCCCAATTTCTGGAAAATATTAAATAATGTTAATTATAGTTATTTTGGTTTGCCAAGGTGTTTACATGGTTTGCTTTGCTTTTAAAAGTGTTTGGTTTTGACTCGCTTGTTTTACAAAGTTTGAAAACCCTAATTTGATTAAAACCCTGGTTTTTTTCGAAAACCCTAAATTGGGAGAAAACCCTAATATGTATATGCAAAACCCTAGTTTGGATTTGTAAAACCCTCGTTTTGAAACTACATTTAAGTTTTACGTTTAATGACAAGTTTGTTATTTCTTGATTTTACGTGCATAAATGCATGATTAGGAAGTGAGATTAAGATTTCTAGGTGGTTAGTGATCTAAGTAGGTGTACTTAAGCTTTGATGGACTAGGTTAATTTATGCACTTATGGACTAATTTGATAGGAAAAGAAATTATGTGGGTAAGAGTGGAAATAAACCTAAGTTACTAGGTTTTTGGCATGATATTTTTGACCAAAATTTGACCAAGTAGAAATATCTTTTTGAGATTATCTCTTGGCTTATTTTAAGCCTTGTGGTTGCCGGCCAAACCAAGGGAAAAAGAGGAAAGGAAAACCGTGAGGGAAGAAAGAAAAAGAAGGAAAAAAAGAGAGGAAAAAAAAGGAAGAAAACTTGGAGATTTTGCAAACTTTCAACCGTACGATTTTGGTTCGGAGTTGGGAGGAGAAGCTTGGACTTGAACACTTGAAGTTTCACCAAGAACAACATCAAGAAAGGTTTCTCCTAGTTTCCTACAAGCTTGAATTTGGTTGAAGATTATAAATTGTAGGATTTTGTGGTTTTCATGGCTTGATTCATGTCTATCTTTAGCTTATAGAATGATGTTATGGTTTGGAATGGTTGATTTTGATGTATGTATGCCTTGCCATGAAAATGAGTTAGGGTTAGGGTTTTGCTTTAATGCTAATGGTAGAAATTAATGTTGGATTGTAGGTTTAGGTGTTTGGTGGGCTCTTGAATTCCCACCCGCGCGTAAATTTGAACGGTTGTGTGGGCTTTTGAATTCCCACTTGGTGTGTTGTGTGTGTAGTGTGTGTATGTGCGTGCGGGTTTGGAGTGGTGTGAGGCGTGTGAGGGGCTGTTTTGCATGTTTGTAATCGCAGGCGAGTCGATGGAATTTGCATGAATGCGTTTTGGTTGCATAAAATTCGTTTGAGGCGTTGGTCGAGAAAGCAGGATTTTGAGGGCAGCGACTTTGGTGTCGTTTTTGGTGTTGTTCCTTTGTGATTTAGCTTTTGGCCAAAACACGAAAGTTATAGCCCTTTGTTCTAGCTTTCCAACGCATCTGGAATTTCTTGATTTTGATTTGTGAGCGTTGAGTTATGTCCGTTTGAAGTTGGCCTGTCGGACATTCGGAAAATTTCTGAAACTGTTTCTGCGTTTTTGACCTAGATAGAGTAAATCTGGGTTGAAGTTGTCTTCATGAAATTTGTAGCTTGTTCTCTTAGCTTCGAAAAAGCACCTTGTACGCTCAAATCTGACACTTGAAGCCTGAGATATGGGCAATGGCGTACAAGGTGTCAAAACTGTTTTTTCACCTTCCAATGTGTGTTTTCCGTTTTCATTTTGTCATCGTCCGTTTTCCGTCCTAGCATGCGTATGTGCTTCTTTTGCTATTTTAAGTGTTTATAAGCGTTTATGAGAGCTTAGTTCATTGAGTATTTGCATGTCACGTCATTGCACCTTTGAAAATGGATTTTGTCAAACCTTTTAGTTTGGAATCGGAAAAGTAATTTGCTTGCACTTTCACATCTCGGGAGATTCGTGGGCGTTGGAGATGTGTTTAACCGCCTACATTTTCTTGTTTGCGCTCAACTGTTGGTGAGTGTTCCTTGCATGTTTGTGAATAAATTACTCTGTTGACGTGTTTAAATGCTTTTAATAATTATGTGAAGGGCGAGTGTGTACTTTATCGCACTCGGTCTACTTTGTATTCTACTGTTCAACTGTGTGTTTTTCCATTGTTTGTATATTACTTGCGCATGATGTAGGCCATGTGTACTTTACCACATGGGCTGAATAAGGCCTTTCCCCTTCGTTATCGGCCTATTCGAGCCAGAAGCGGACTCGGTCGGGTAGGTTGGTACTTAGGGCACGGTACGGTATACTCGAGTATTACCACTAGGAGTTATAAGGAGGAGTAGGAGGTTGAGTATTGAACAAGACGGACTGCAATGGCTTCGGTGGAACTGTATCCTTTCACTAGGTATTTCCCAGTTTATGTGTTTGTACATTTTATGCTTCTAAACTGAATTATATTAACCTACTGAGTGCATATCGATATATTTTGCTCCAATTCTTGTGTGATTTGTATGATATTAGGACCGCTCACTGGGCTTTTAGCTCATCCCTTTCAACTTTGTTTTCCTTAGCAGGATTTGAGGTCGAGAGCTTCCAAGGGTTACACTAGGTCGATTGGTTTGGAGACCTAATCTTGTATTCTGATGTAGCCCTTGTATTTTGAATTGTACTAATGGAATTTTGGATGGATAAACTTTTGTATCTGTAATTATAGTTCGGGACGTTTGTGGTTCGTTAAGGAAACTTTGGGGTTTAAATGTTACAGTTGATTTGAGGATATCGATGTATTTTGTTATTTGCATTTGAACTAAGGACCAGTGAGTCCCTGAGAGGGAAGGCTGCTCACTGATACCTTAGGGTTCCCTAGGGAGAGGTGGGCTGCCACAGCTTGGTAATCGAGCTTTAGGTTTGAGATCTCAGTGTACCCTAGGCTTAACGCTTAGGGTGCGGACCGTGGGATTAGGTTAGCTGTTAAATGATATGACTTACGGTAATAGTTTACCTAGAACACTAATTCTAGTTGTGATTGTAGGAATGGAAGGAAATGGAGCACGAGGACTGCCTCGGAGGCGACTTCGTCCTGTTATGTTTCAGATAGGACCTGGCGAGCCATTTCAACAGTTTGTTCCAGGACGTAGGGTGGATAGGCGGTGTGATTGTTGGCAGACATATTCATATCCCAATCAAGTGGTGCTAGCTATAGTAGATGAGAGGCAGAGGTTAGCCAATGCAAATGCCAGAGCAAATGGCCGAATTCAAGAGTTAGAGACTAGGGTGCTCGAGGAGCAACAACGAATCGAAACCTTACGTGAACAATTACAAGAGGCCAATAATCGTTTGGCTCAGATGGCACAACCACTACGGGAGAGAGTTGGAGAAGATCGTGGTCTTGAGGATCCTAGCATAGGAAATGAAGTCGAACGTGTTAGAGAACGAGAATCTCTTGGGTCTAATTAATCCAGTGCCGTATCGGTTTTGACCTTTTGTAAGAGAATGATAGGATGAGGATGTAGAATGTTCTACTTTGGAGGCCAGTGTATTTTGTTGATGACTTGTTTACTTTTGTCTATTACCTTTGACTTGGTATGTACTCAAATTGACTGTGACTTGTGTTTTAGTTTAACGAGTTTTAGTTTGTGCTAACGTGAGACATGACTGAGTGTGAACTGTATTGTGAAATGTGCTATGTGAAAATGTGTTTGTTTCACTTGCCTTAAGAATTGTTACTTGCATGTGTGTGAAGTTAATTATGGTTTAGTATGGTTGATATACATATGCATATAGATTAGCTATGAACATGGAAACGAGAGGGCAACGACGCGGGCGTGGACGCGACGTGGCCTTAGACAACCCTGTGATCTAGGGATGATCATGAATCAGCCAGGAAATAATCGTGAAGCAAGGGCGATGCTAATGATCGTAGCTACCCATCCAACGTATGACTGATTTGTTAGCACAAATGGCTGGTCAAAACCTTGGAAATCAACAAGGAAACCCTGTGAATCAAGTAGAAGGAGAAGACAAGGCACTAGAGAGATTTCAAAAATTTCTCCCCCTAAGTTTGCCGTAGGTCCCGACCCCGATATAGCCGAGAATTGGTTGGAAAATATAAGGAACATATTTGATGCTTTGAATTATTCCGAAGAAAGACAAGTAACTTTTGCGGTGTTCTAATTTGAAGGAGCGGCTAGAGCATGGTGGAATGTTATCAGAAATAAGTGGGAAAGGGAACAAACTCCGAGAACTTGGATGAATTTTGTACAAGAATTTAATGAAAAGTTCCTTCCACCACTGGTCCAAGAAAAGAGAGAAGATGATTTTATAAAACTTCGCCAAGGAACCCTAAGTGTGGCTGAATATGAAACTCAATTCACGAAGTTATCTAGATTTGCCCCAGAACTGGTACTTACAGAGCGAAAGAGAATAAGACGGTTTATTCAGGGACTTAACTTAGAAATTCAAGATGCTCTCGCAGCAGCTCAAATTGAGACATTTACCGATGCCCTTGAGAAAGCCCAAAGAGTCGAGATAACAAAATCTCAACTGAAAGCCTTTCAAACCCGAAAGAGAGATATACCTAGTGGTAGTTCCCTTGAGACTTCTAGAGAGACTGTACCACCACCAAAAGTTGGAAGAGGAACTGGTGGAATAAGACTACCTCCTTATCCTTCTCATAAGATGGAGCAACCAGAAGGGGCTACATCACAGGGAACTCAAACAAGAAGGGCCCAGCCACAGGAAACACCACTGGGAAGTCAAGCCACGGTTGTCCAACCAACTTGTGGATACTGTGGGAAAAGCAATCACACTGAGGACAACTGTTGGGTGAAAGGGCGAAAATGTTTGCGTTGTGGGAGTGCCGACCATCAAGTTAGCCACTGCCCAAGGAAACAACTGAGAGAAAGTAATTCTCGCCAAGGAAATGTAACTACTTCTCAACAAGTTACTGAAGGAGGAAACCGATCACGAGCACCGACGAGAACCTATAACCTTCTTGGCCAGATTTCAAGGTCGACCGAGGTGGTAGAAGGTATGAATTCGAGGACTAAATTCTTTTAAGGAGGGAGATTGTGAGGCCCCATTTTTCCCAATTTCTGGAAAATATTAAATAATGTTAATTATAGTTATTTTGGTTTGCCAAGGTGTTTATATGGTTTGTTTTGCTTTTAAAAGTGTTTGGTTTTGACTCGCTTGTTTTACAAAGTTTGAAAACCCTAATTTGATTAAAACCCTAGTTTTTTTCGAAAACCCTAAATTGGGAGAAAACCCTAATATGTATATGCAAAACCCTAGTTTGGATTTGTAAAACCCTAGTTTTGAAACTACATTTAAGTTTTACGTTTAATGACAAGTTTGTTATTTCTTGATTTTACGTGCATAAATGCATGATTAGGAAGTGAGATTAAGATTTCTAGGTGGTTAGTGATCTAAGTAGGTGTACTTAAGCTTTGATGGACTAGGTTAATTTATGCACTTATGGACTAATTTGATAGGAAAAGAAATTATGTGGGTAAGAGTGGAAATAAACCTAAGTTACTAGGTTTTTGGCATGATATTTTTGACCAAAATTTGACCAAGTAGAAATATCTTTTTGAGATTATCTCTTGGCTTATTTTAAGCCTTGTGGTTGCCGGCCAAACCAAGGGAAAAAGAGGAAAGGAAAATCGTGAGGGAAGAAAGAAAAAGAAGGAAAAAAAGAGAGGAAAAAAAAAGGAAGAAAACTTGGAGATTTTGCAAACTTTCAACCGTACGATTTTGGTTCGGAGTTGGGAGGAGAAGCTTGGACTTGAACACTTGAAGTTTCACCAAGAACAACATCAAGAAAGGTTTCTCCTAGTTTCCTACAAGCTTGAATTTGGTTGAAGATTATAAATTGTAGGATTTTGTGGTTTTCATGGCTTGATTCATGTCTATCTTTAGCTTATAGAATGATGCTATGGTTTGGAATGGTTGATTTTGATGTATGTATGCCTTGCCATGAAAATGAGTTAGGGTTAGGGTTTTGCTTTAATGCTAATGGTAGAAATTAATGTTGGATTGTAGGTTTAGGTGTTTGGTGGGCTCTTGAATTCCCACCCGCGCGTAAATTTGAACGGTTGTGTGGGCTTTTGAATTCCCACTTGGTGTGTTGTGTGTGTAGTGTGTGTATGTGCGTGCGGGTTTGGAGTGGTGTGAGGCGTGTGAGGGGCTGTTTTGCATGTTTGTAATCGCCGAAGTCGATGGAATTTGCATGAATCGTTTGGTTGCATAAAATCTGCTTGAGGGTTGGTCGAGAAAGCAGGATTTTGACGGCAGCGACTTTGGTGTCGTTTTGGTGTTGTTCCTTTGTGATTTAGCTTTTGGCCAAAACACAAAGTTATAGCCCTTGTTCTAGCTTTCCAACGCATCTAGAATTTCTTGATTTTGATTTGTGAGCTTGAGTTATGTCCGTTTGAAGTTGGTCTGTCGGACATTCTGACGGCGAAATTTCTGAAACTCTGCGTTTTGACCTAGATGGAGTAAATCTGGGTTGAAGTTGTCTTCATGAAAGTTGTAGCTTGTTCTCTTAGCTTCAAACAGCACCTCAGACTCAAATCCGAAACTTGTAACCTGATATATGGGCAATGGCGTACAAGGTGTCAAAACTGTTTTTTCACCTTCAATGTGTGTTTTCCGCTTTTCATTTTGTCATCGTCCGTTTTCAGTCTAACGCCTAATGTATGTGCTTCTTTTGCTATTTTAAGTGTTTATAAGCGTTTATGAGAGCTTAGTTCATTGAGTATTTGCATGTCACGTCATTGCACCTTTGAAAATGGATTTTGCCAAACCTTTTAGTTTGGAATCGGAAAAGTAATTTGCTTGCACTTTCACATCTCAGGAGATTCTGTGGACGTTGGAGATCGTGTTTAACCGCCTACATTTTCTTGTTTGTGCTCAACTGTTGGTGAGTGTTCCTTGCATGTTTGTGAATAAATTACTCATTGGCGTGTTTAAATGCTTTTAATAATTATGTGAAGGAGTGTGTACCTTATCGTGACTCGGTCCTACTTTGTATTCTCTTGCTTCAACCTGTGTGTTTTCCATTGTTTGTATATTACTTGCGCATGATGTAGGCCATGTGTACTTTACCACATGGGCTGAATAAGGCCTTTCCCTTCGCATCGGCCTATTCGAGCGAGCCGGACTCGGTCGGGTAGGTTGGTACTTAGGGCACGGTACGGTATACTCGAGTATTACCACTAGGAGTTATAAGGAGGAGTAGGAGGTTGAGTATTGAACAAGACGGACTACAATGGCTTCCAGTGGAACCTGTATCCTTTCACTAGGTATTTCCCAGTTTATGTGTTTGTACATTTTATGCTTTTAAACTGAATTATATTAACCTACCGAGTGCTTATCGATATATTTTGCTCCAATCATCGTGTGATTTGTATGATATTAGGACCGCCACTGGGCTTTTAGCTCATCCCTTTCAACTTTGTTTTCCTTAGCAGGATTTGAGGTCGAGAGCTTCCAAGGATTACACTAGGTCGATTGGTTTGGAGACCTAATCTTGTATTCTGATGTAGCCCTTGTATTTTGAATTGTACTAATGGAATTTTGGATGGATAAACTTTTGTATCTGTAATTATAGTTCGGGACGTTTGTGGTTCGTTAAGGAAACTTTGGGGTTTAAATGTTACAGTTGATTTGAGGATATCGATGTATTTTGTTATTTGCATTTGAACTAAGGACCTGTAGTGAGTCCCGGCGAGAGCTGGGCAGGTGGCTCGCTGATACCTTAGGGTTCGCCCTAGGGAGAGGTGGGGCTGTCACATTCTTTAATTTCATCACTTCAGAACTGTGTGTGTTGAGTTGATGCAAGTTCGGGGCTATTGTTTTAGAGTGCTTATGTGTCAGGCTTGACTATTCGATTCTTGTATCGATTTGCACCAACTCTTATGATCTAGCTGTGATTCATAGAATGAACTCAAGCTGAATTGGAAAACTGAGATGTCAGTGATTGAAGTTCTGAAGAGCAGTGTAGATATGAAGTACAATGAGGTTGATGAACTTGTAAATGTTACTTATTTTTATATACTTTTTTTTTGTGCTTATTTCTTGGCCATTTCCCTTTTTTTCTTTTTTCCCCTTTCACATGTATCTTACATTTAACATCATTATTTCACAAAGTGACCAGTCCTTCAGTAAATTTTATCTTCCAATCTTTCTCGTTAACGTGGGAATTCAACTAAAATCACAGCTTATGAGAATATCATTGCTAAAGACGGTTTAGGAAATATGTTTAATTATTCTCCAAAAATTTATTCCTATGTTCAATGTAGAAGGATAACTGAACTCAAGATCTGATTAAGTCACCTAGCTTTAAGCAAATGTAGATTTGAAAGGTGAAATCCAATATTGCATTAGACACATGGTGATGTTTCCAACTAGACTTTTTTATCAATATGAAAGCATCTAATCTGATTTTGGTGTTTCTCAGTCATGTAACAATGATCTTCTCATAAATTGTGGTTTTAGTTGAATCCTCCATTAAGGAGAAAGATTGAAATCCAAAATTTTCTGTTAAGAGGTTTGCAATCTGTCTAGCAACTTGTTTGGTCTATTTTGTCTCATGTAATCATCTTAATGTTCTATTTTTGATTGTTAAAAAGTCATCTTTCGAGCATAGATTACTATTGATTATCTGAAATCATCTCTCCATTTTAGTCATCTCTAGTTGTTAAAAGTCATTTACCATTGATTAGCTAAAACATATTACGCTTGACTATGCTTGACTATCCTTTAACTATGTTCTATTTAGAATCATAGTTGCAAGTCCTGTGAGACCAATTTGCATATATGCAATTTGATATGAATTAAACTCCCAAACCTTAATTTTTTAATTATGATTAGTTATTTTTTGCAGTGATTGAAGCTACTGACATAGGCTCAGTATCTCACTTGGAGATTGTCATTTAGTTATATTTTTACATAAGGCACTTTAACGCAATCTCTATCTCTGTCCTTTTTCTTTTGTACAATAATCACATGTGCACTTAATTAGAAATTTTCTATTTGATTGAATAATCCAGAAAATTGTAGTGATGCTGCATTGCTATAATGTTTATTTACAGTGTACTAAGTTGTCATGTTGTGCCAATTCATGAAAAGTTGGTAATACCTTTGTTTAGTCTCCACTAGAATACAAATATGTTATTGACACTATTAATACTTTAATAGCTATCTTTTGAGTTCATATGGGATGTCATCCCTGTTATGATAATTTTCTGCCTTCTTTACTCTTTTCTTTACTAAGATCCTAATCATTATTTGACTTTGTGTTAGATAAATCTAAGAATCATTTTCCTCCTAGAATGCTTGTTACTTACTATTGTTGTACTATTTTATGTAGATTTTTGCTACGTCTTCATATTTTTTGCAAGATCCGCAGCTACTTAGTGGACTCAAGAAAGATGACGATAAAGCTACTTTTTAGCTCATGAAGTGTTTTGGCAATTGATATGACTTTTGGGGCTCAGATTCTTTCTGTAAAGCTGCATTAAATTTGCATGGACAATTTGGGCTACAGAATATGGCTTCCATTGTTGTATTTGTAGGATGATACTGAATTTAAACATTATATTTTGGCATGTTGTAATATAATGAATTTTTTAGCTATTAATATAGCAGGCCTTCTATGGTTCTTCTGATTCGATAAATTAAATTGTTGCATTGTCGACTTTTAGGACAACCATCTATATTAGGCGTCTTAGTGATAATGACAATACATTGTCACTAATCAGGTCTCTCCACTGACTATAAAAGTAGTCACTAATTAGGGTTTCTAAAATAAAAGCATATAGTTATGACAAATGTTGTCAGTAATAAGCTATTATTAGTGACAACTACAACCAGTTGTCAGTAAACAGTCATTACCAATGACAATATACAAAATTGTTTTACTGACGACATTGCTATGGGCATGATTGACAAGCTAAATAGTCATCACTATAACTGGTTATTATTGACAATAAATGTCGTCACTAAAGGGTAGCATTTAGTGATGACATTTAATGTTATCATTGTGCACCTTTACCGACGGAGATTCACTGATGACCTTGTGACGACTTCGAAGTTGTCAGTAAAATGTATTAGTGACGACTTTTAAATTTTCTGTGACAAGAGTCAGTTGTCCATGATGGTCAATTTTCTTGTAGTCGTGCACCAACCATTGTGTTGTTTGTACGCTCTGTTAGAAAATATGCATATTTTGTTATTTATTTTGTGCACACTAGCCAAGGACTTTTTGAGTCCCAAAGTGCACCAATCGTTGTGTTTTTTGTACATGCTGTTATTCCATTTGCACACTTTGTTATTTATTTGGTGTATACTGGGCAAGGACTTTTGGAGTCCTATGGTGCACAAATCGTTCTGTTGTTTGTACACCCTGTTACGACCTATGAATATTTTGTTGTTTATTTTGTGCGTACTAGACAAGGACATTTTGAGTCCCATGCTGCACGAATCATTATGTTTTTTGTACACATTATTATTCTGTGTGCATATTTTGTTATTTATTTTGTACACACTGGACAAGGGCTTTGGAGTCTTATAGTGCACCAATCATTGTGTTGTTTGTACACCCTATTATTACTTATGCACAATTTGTTATTTATTTTGCGCATACTAGCTAAGGACTTTTCGAGTTCCATGGTGCACCACTTGTTTTGTTATTTGTACACATTGTTATTCTGCATGCACATTTTGTTATTTATTTTGTGCATATTGGACAAGGACTTTTTCGAGTCCCATGGTGCACCAACCATTGTGTTGTTAGTACATCCTGTTATTTTGCATGCACATTTTGTTATTTACTTTATACACGATGCACAAGGACTTTTTGACCCCTATGGTGTATCAATCATTGTGTTATTTGTACACCCTGTTATTCTGTGTACAAATGCTATTGTTTATTTTTGTACACATAATGTAGTTTGCTACCCTTGTGATAGTAGTCATTTAGCTAATCAATCTTTGGACCATCCTTAATTAATTTCAACAATATCATATACTAGCCTGATCAACATGTAAGTTTTATCAGCAGCTGACATCGAATAACATCCAAATTCAAAGTTGTAGCCAGCTCAAATTAGCCTTTCATGCCCATAATGTAAGTGCAATAAACTATTTCTACAATACTCTGCAATGAAAGAGGAAAATTATAATCAATTCCAGTGGTAGTTAACATATTAAATGTGGATATTTGTGTAGGAAATACTTATGGCTGGATATCTTGCGCTGACCATGTCAAGGTACAATTCATTCACCAAATTCTTGATGACTGGTAGCCTTGTGAAGGAAGTTTGCTTAAGATTATTTGTTAGATCAATCAATTTAATCAATGTCTTAATGATTCAGTAGGCCTCGATTGTGACTTCTGGTGAGAAGGTAGTATTTAGGGCTCCAGCAAACAGAAGCAAGGAATTGGTACAACTAGCCACAATGTAGATATGCTTAAGCTATTTGCCGTACATAGCTATGAACATCAAGATAAGAATACTAAGCTATTAAATTTGTGATTGAAACTTTGTGAGACTCAATTAGTAATCCTATGTTTTTACTTGGCACTAGTCATGGAATTATAGATTAGGTACAACCTTGGAAGGCAACTTGCACCTATTATTAAAACTGCACCAAAGTTGTACATCCATTATAACTAGATGATAACATTTTACCAATGTACCAACCCTATCCACTTTACCAAATATGAACATTTTGGGTGCAAATATGCACATTGCTCTCTGAAGTCAATGAACACAGTATAATTGAAAATAGTGAAAGTAAGAAATTAATAGATGCCTATGAAGTCAATTTCTGTGCCTTAACAGAAGTTAGAATTCAAGCGGTGGACATCAAATAACTCGAGATCACAATAGTGGATTGCATTTGTATTTTTAATGGATAGGAACTTGTTTACCCCTGGTAGGGACATTGCACCTCTTCATGATTTAATGGCCTGCTTGTTCTCATATGATGCAAGCATCCCAGCAATTTACTAAACTTGAGAGCTCCACATGTTATCCTAGCCAAGCATTGCAATGATGAATATCACATTGACATGAGTAACTGTTAAAAAATAAGAGTGGAACAAATATTCATGTGACACACATACCTTAATAAAACGTACACCTATCTCCCAGTACATGCCTAAAGAAACTTCATCACAAAAACACTGCAATCATTGCTGCAAGATGATTTATAACTTGTGGTTATATGGAGAAAACATACCACTATATTTTTATACTCATCCTAATTAAATGCGTCAAAATTTAATCTAAGTGATTAGAAAAATCTACTCAGAGGTAGAATGTAAACAACTATTTTGATGAAATTACCTTTTATTTGGAGACTGTTGGAGCACATGTGTAGCTTGTAATTCAAAGTTGTTGAAATCAACAGTCTTGTCAAAGTCATTTTGCATTACTACTCCTAAAATTCACTTTTGAAATATAGAAATAATAAGTTAATAGACTTCCAGCACTATTATCTTATTAAACATCCAATAAATAGTTTTTAATTTCCACCAATTTCAGTAAGATGCTAGTCTCTCAGATCCGCACTGATTTAAGTTGTCAGTCTAGTAGATGGACAATGCCTTGTGCAATGTCAATGAGTATACAAACCAATGGTTTCTGTTCAACACTAGAACCAATATCTACAAATATATATATATATATATATGTTAGTTTACTTATACTTAGAGGTGCAATAGGGTAGAAGGTACTAGATGGACATGTAATAAGAAACAGCTCATGAGGTCAGCGACTCCTGGAGTTGAGTCATTGTCACTTCTTTTCTTGAACCACCATTTCACCAGGGAATAAACATCAGACTTTCTCTCTATTCAGGTTATCCCTTGGATGGCTGGTTGTTGAAGGTATTTTTTAATTTGGTTAACATTTTCTAACAGATCCATAACAAATGGTATACAAGGTTTATTATGGCCTAAAAGGTTGAAATAGTGGGTTAGAATGTGAGGGCCTTAAAATTTTATTCTTTTTTGAAAATAATAATAATAATAATAATAATAAATTTACTTGATTGCACAAAAAATTAGTAGTATATTTGATTTCTCAGTATTTGTTTTATGAATAGTAAGTTTTTATTTGGAGTGTTTGTCTGGTTTACTATCAGCCAGCGTTAAGTGTTAAAATTTTTAGACGTGATGTGAAGATTAGTTTCAAGATGAAAAATCCAGTAAGAGATAATTATTGATGTGGGGAATGAGTTTTAAAGAAACCAGAGGGAGTTATAGTGCAAAAAAGTGGAAGTTGTGGATAAGATAGGATTACCTTAAGATTTCGAACCAATAAGAACCTGACATGTGGCATGATGTTTGACCAACTCTTATAATAGCCAAAAGACAAGAATTGAACTTCATTTCTTCCCATTTCTTCTTCCTTCTGACCGGCCAAAGAGAGAGAGTAGAGAGGGAAAGCTTCAACTTCTTCATCTTCGAATCTTCAAGCAAAACCTTTGAAGAATCCACCAAAGCTTCCATCTTTCTTCCTTTTATGTGGTAGCCAAAGAGAGAGAAGGAGAGAGAGAGCTGAGAGAGAGGAAGAGGGAGAGAGCTGAGAGAGAAATAGAGAGGGAGAAAGTGTTTCCAGCCTTGGGTTCTTGAAGATCTTGAAGATATCATCCCGTAGACGAGGAGATCTTCCATCATCCTTGAAGAAATTCGAAAGAAAAAGCTTGGGAGGAAACTTTAGAGGAAATATTACTTGATCTTATTTGATCTTGATAGATCTAGAGGTAAGAGGTCTAGATATTTTAGTTTTAGCTTTAATAATGGTAGATCTTCTAGATCTACACTAGATCTACGAATTATTTTTGCTAGAAAGTGTTATCTTGAAAATTGGAGTTGGGCTCTTGAATTTCCAACTTAGGTAGCTATCTTGAGGTGGCCTCTTAGGTAGCAGACTTGAGGATATTTCCTTGTGTTTGATGGTTGTTGTTGTAGTAGATGTTGGCTTGTATTTGATGAGAAAGTTTTGGAAAAATTTGGAGAGAAGAAAGGAGCTTGCTGCCCGAAATTTCTGCTGCATTTTTCCCTTGTTTTATTTCTGAAATTTTGATGCCTCTTGATGCTAAAATGCTTGTTATATGTTAGGTAATGTGTGTAAAATATCTTTCAAAATCACTTCATTTGGTTGAGCAAACGTTAATCTAAAATTTTGAGAGAAAATTAGAGGTGCTGGCCAAACCTTTGCTCTAAAATTTTCCAGCTTTGATTCAAAACTTTTATGATGAAATTTGTTGCTACAAGACTTGTATTATGTTGGGCTATATGTGTATTGTATAACTTTTGAAAATCCTGTCACTTGGTTGAGTAAAATTTAAGTTAAAGAAAGAACAAGAAAGCTGGAAAATTTTCTCCTTAAAGCTACCCGAATTGCTTCTTCATCTTGGCTTGGTTTTTGTCAAAAAATTTTGGGGCGTTTTGGTCCCAAACTACTCAAGAAAACTTTGCTAGATATTTGGCTTCAAATGCGGATAAAATGAGTGAAAAATACTTGCTCAACCAAGTTCAAAAAGAAAGCAATTTTCATGTGCACTCCTGCTGGAAATTCTAGTAGCAGGGTAGTGAACCAGCCTTTAGAAAACAGACCATAACTGAATGTACAGGAGTCAGACTTGAGCGCTGTTTGTTGCATTTGAAACTAGACTCCAAGGGCTTTCTAACGGTATAAAGATTGTACTCTAGTTCATTTTCTACCAGTCGCAGAAAATCCATGAATTTGACTGATTTTCAGGACTGTTTTGACTATGATTCCAAAACTGCTGCAGCTTTTGGCTCAATTCAACCCACTTTGTGAAATGAATTTGTGACTAATGCTTTCTAGTGTTTTCTAGTGTTTTGAATCTAGTTTCCAATGGTACAAACCATGTTAATTTTTTAGTTGTGTGGCCTTAGTTATGAACTTTGTTAGAGACTGCGTCGGATAAGTTAATACTTGGAAGTTGAGTTTGTGAGAGTAGAAGTTTAGCTGCTCACGCATAAGATAGTTTGGATAGTTTTTGATGATTATTCCTGGCCCAGGTGATCAAGGCGATCTTGAAAGCGATCCTAACTTGGATTGTCAGTTGTGATTATTTGGTGAGTGTTCCCTGCTTGTTATTTGAAATGATTTGCTATGTGTTATGAATGTAAATCGTGAAGGTAGTATTTGTCCTTCGCATGGGGTGGTGTGTACTTTACCACTTACCCTATTTGATTAGATCCCTAATTTGTAACTGATTATGTGACATGAATCCATGATATACTTGAATTTAATTGACCTGCTCTTGTACTTGTGCTTGACTTGTGTGTGTTAAGCGGTAGTATGTACCACACTCTAATGAGTGGGAGGTACCTCTCATCCAACCTTAATCTTGAATTTTGAATAAGTCAATTGGAGCGTTGTCTCATCAACCATACGTGTTAAGCTATAGTATGTACCACACTCTAATGAGTGGCAAGTACCTCTTATTCTGCCTTGATAATGAATCTTGAATAAGTCGATTGGAGCGTTATCTCGTCGACCATACATGTTGAGCGGTAGTATGTACCACACTTAATGAGTAGGAGGTACCTCTCATCCTGCCCTAATCTTGAATCTTGAATAAGTCGATTGGACCGTTGTCTCGACGACCATACGTGTTGAGCGGTAGTATCTACCACACTCTAATGAGTGGGAAGTACCTCTCATTCCATCTCAGAATCTTGTGCTTGATTAAATCTGAATGGTAGTATGTGTCATACTCAATCGGAGTGGGAGGAACCTCTCATCCCATCTCAGTACCTTTTTCTTGATTAAAGTGAATTGTTTATTTAATTATTGTTCGAATGCGTGAATTCTTGTATCTTTTAATAAACATATCCAAATGTATTCTTGAGTTTTCTTGTTATGGCACCTCTTAATGAATCATACTCTTATAAGTGATCTTTAATGATTCAACTGTTTTACAAAAGTGCTATTTGATTCAAGTGTTATGATTTTGATTAAATGTGAATTTTGCTTATTTTTCGGAACCTCACTGAGCTTCTAACTCACCCCAAAAATATTTATTTCCCTCCACAAGGCTCGAGGCAAAGCAAGTACTTGTAGAGACTTACTAGTATGACTAGCTAGATTAACTCTTGTTCTATTTGGGTATATTATTTCAGATGTCTTCTGGAATGTACTTATTGTATTGAAGTACTTGGGAAATAACATCTTAAAGTTATAATATTATTTTAAAATATTTGGAATTGTAAGTATTGGAGTTTAAATTGTAAGATTTATGGTTTTGTTATTATTTGGAAGTAGTTGGATGTAATTGCTAGAGTTTTATTGTAATTATTAAAGGTTGGAATTGAGATTTGATTGAGGACTCTAGTGAGTCCCGGCGAGAGTTGGGCAGGCAGTCCGTCAAACTCTCTAGTCCGCCTTAGGAGAAAGTGGAGTCGTTACAGAGAATATGTACAATAGCACATACCTCTACAATGTACCGCTTCAAGCGTAATAATATTTTTAATTCACCCCAATTCAGGAACCTTGCACGCATTTGCATGACCTAAAAAGTGAACAAACCACCACAACAGTCTTAGCTATCCAAAATTAGAAAACTTAGGCAAACTCAAATTTTCCATTGTCTTTTGTGCATATCATAAGTGATACTTGTTGCCCTTCTCGCAAGCAAAGCATATCCCTCCGGATAAGGCTAAAGTCGAGCATAGACACTAAGACCTTACTACATCATTTCAAAATTTTGATTATAAGATATTTAGCACAAATGCCATTAAATATGCATTAATTGGTTAAAAAGTTTAATTAATTTAATAACATATCAACGAAATTACCTCTCCGAAAGCATGGTATCCCATGCGAAATGAGCAATTTTCCTTTATTATTGTGACAAAGGTTTAGCTCATAATCCAGAAACCTATAGAGGGTATTTTGCCTTGTTGTTCGTAAGGTCTTGTGCTCTTGGCTATCTTCTACACCTATTTCAATTCAAGAGTAGCATATTCAATGCATTGCTCAATGTTCATATCATTTTTACCGATCGATATAAATGATCCTCCTAATTTTAACATCCCCAAATATATTTTGCCTTCTCCCATTCTTCTTTTCCACCTAGATTAGCCCCTTCATTGTGTTTCTGTAGATAAGTCATTTATGTCAGCCATGGCTTTTGGTGGTGGTGAAGCCATGCCAGCATCCCCAGCATCTTGATTGGAGCTTATGTTACCAATGGTACTTTTTGCCACTTTGGTAACACCTTCTATCTCTCTTGTTTTGACCTTATTTGTATCCTCACTTGCCTCCTTTTCATCATTGTTAGCATCGTTGTGTCCACTTTTGCTCCTGCTATCATACCCTTTCAAATCAGACTCTTCTATTTCAGACTCCATGATGGCCTTTACCTTCTTGTTTCGAATCTTTTGCTTTTTTGGCTCTTTCCTTTTTGGTGTGACAACCTACTGAGAAGTCAATGGCATGG
Organism: Gardenia jasminoides; assembly: GCA_013103745.1. Taxonomy (NCBI): domain Eukaryota; kingdom Viridiplantae; phylum Streptophyta; class Magnoliopsida; order Gentianales; family Rubiaceae; genus Gardenia; species Gardenia jasminoides. The sequence goes on from CM023095.1 coordinate 36,648,653, forward strand.
CAAAAATGATGTGAGTAAGGACTACAAGCCATTGTCATTACACTCTGTTGACATTCACTTGCTAATCTTTCGGCATTCATTGCCTTTGCATATATACTAGCTAGCTCGACCTTAAATTCACAAGCAATTGTAGTCAATAAACACTTTGATGTACTGCGTGCAATATTTGAATTGATAACATAATGAACCTGCTGACTTACAGCAATTTCTCTGTGTCCATTATTGACCATTTGGGCAATTACATTCGGAGCAAGCTTAGTTGGGTTATCTTTGCTATCTTCTTCAGCAGCATCTGGAATGGTTGACCCCAGCTATACATAAAAAAATTGCAATTCACTCTCTTACTAACCAGTACCTACCAATATCAGTGAATTGTAATGATACTTACTAGCTTTCCCTTGCCAAATTTTTTGAGACCCTTTAATTCCAATGCTCTCTCCATAATGAGGGCATGCGTCCATGCTTTCACTATTGGACAGGTCCTAAGGACACAATAATTAAGTATACTTACTTGATCAAAATAATGTAGTTGCAAAAAATTACAAGTTAACCTTGTTAGATATCATGAATAGAAGTTGGCTATGATCACTTAAGAAATCAACTATACAGGACTGCACCAATAGAAATAGGATGCAACTCCCAATATTTTTGTGGGCTTGGCTCTGCATGTTCAAAACTTGTTGCACATATCAGCTCTAACAAACTCAGCCCAATTTAGTTTTACAATTTGTGAAGCTGATTGTAAACTCCCCCGTAAATTGCCTTTGATTTTAGTCTAGGTTGTCGGTGCAAGATGACAGCCACAAGTAAAAATAACAAATAGCTTCTTTAATTCATCCCCAGCGTCCATCCGTATCAACTCGTCTAGCATATCATGCTAGTTGAACTTCTTTCTACCATTTTCTATGTTGCTCCCAAATCCACCATCACTATCATCTTGTATTGGTACTAACCCTGCATAGGGAATTCCGAGAGCCTTTGCTACATTCTCTAATGTCACAGGCAACACACGCCACCCTCAAGCTGTATGTACGAGTGGGTTGGGTTGAAGTTATCAACCTAGTGCATATTTACTTTGGAAGTATATGGCTTTGTATCTCTAGCAAACCACCAAAACTTATTTCTTTGATTGCTTCTCTTTTCTCTGTGTCAATATGGGAGAAAACTTTGAAAACTTAGTAGGTGTGCATCTAAATCTGTATACTAACAAAAAGAGAAACAATGTTTAAAAAATTCGTGCAATTGGCTAACACATACTCTTGGCTACTTCTAACTTCCTAACAATTTCATTTACCAATCCTAAAATCCATTGCTATTTTCTTACTTTCTCTATGTGCGTCACTTTTGGAAGCTTCGCCCATGTCCGCCATTGACTTCTTGTAAATCTTTGTGCTTTCCTTGTATCACTTCATTTTTTGAGGCTTCATTCTTCCATACTATCTTCTCCACATTGCTTAATTTCTTTCACTCATTCCTAGCATCTATGTTTAGCTCCGTCATTGTAAATGTCTTTTGCATTTCTTTCTACTTCATTGCAAATTCAATTCTGGCAATATGTAATTTGATTGAATCACCACATATACATTTAATAAATCATGAGGTTATTACACCCAAAACATATATAACTGATACGCTATCCTAGAAGGCATATATACATGTACGCAATGAAATTTACGGGTGGCTTAATTGGCTTTGCTGGATTGTTGTTGGAGGCTTCATGCACCTGCTTGCCTTTATCATCTCTAGTATTCAACTTTTTTTCCCCGCCGTCCCATAGTATAATGTTTCAAATTGCATCGTATCAGATACTTCATTATATTTGGTATAGTTAACACAGACTAATGTACAAGTTGAGACATATAGCAGGTTATGTTCAAAACAATAGTGACTTAAAGATGCATTACCCAGAAAATTTTAATTTTGTTTGCTCAAACTTCAAATCATCCAGTTCTAAAAATTAGAAAGTTGCTGTGACAAAATTGTTAATAATTTTATCAAATGTACTACCAGACACTCAATTCTCTACCGAATTTTCCTTACTATGCTATATAAATAATCATTTTAGTTTGTTTCACACTCAATACTTGTTAATTAGTCATCTAAACCACATGCTAAGTATTTAATATTTAATTTCATGGTTTCTGGTCCTCTTTTGATGCGCCAACCATACCACTAATAGTACCAATTCAAAGGGCTTCGAGGCTCGACATCAACCATTATCTCCACATAAGGCCAATCATAGTGCACGATACACTAGCAAAAATTAACATCCAAAACAATACAGAGGAAAAAATATGCTCATGGAATATGAGACAAAATGCATAATAATGCAAATGTAAGTTCTACCCATAATCGAGGTACATTCAATTGATGCTATTCATGTTATCACAATCACTTTTTTATTTGGTCATTTGCATATTTCACGAGACAACTTTTTGGGATAGCAAACAGAGAAAAGAAAGCACAATGAAAAAATGCATTGTTAATCCCAATATGCATGAAATCATCATCTACAAATCGATGGTTAGTTAATCTTGTACAAATTTAAGAATATTCACCCAACACTAGGCTGTCTGCTATTGACATATGGGGTTATTTAAACCCTAATACACTCTGCACAAATTAAATAACATTGTGTACTCACCCTAAACGAATGAAGGCCAAGACTTTTACCTCACTCACCAGATCAATTAAATTTGAACAAATTTAAGACTATCCACCCAATTAAGATATGGGTTTGTTCAAATCCTAATACACTTTGTACAAATTAGACAATATTGTGTACATATCTTCAATGAATAAAGGCCAAGACTTATACCTCACTCATTAGTTATACAATATCAGGCCTCAATTTCAACTACTGCACTATCTTTCTCTGCTCCACCAACTGGTGCTACCCTCCTCCATCTCTTTTCGCTTCAATGAAGTTAACAACTGTCCATTGTCTCTGCCGTACTATGACTTGGACAATTTCAACTAATTGCAAGGTAAAGTTTTGATGTTAAAGGATTTTGTGGTTAGTTTTTGGATTTTCAGAGACAATCAAGAAACGAACTTGGTTCTTACTACGCTACCTCTTCTAAAATCTTCAAGTGAGATTATGTTTTAGTACTCCAACTTCATTTGTGATGCCATTCTCTAAGTTCCAGATTTTTTCTTTTCCCCCCTTTAAAAGCTGAATGATGTCATTTTATTTACTGCCATTCACTAGGTGGTGTGGCTACTATTCAAGCGTCAATTTGGTCCATACAATCTGGACGGTGAAAAGTTTGCTAGACGGTTGCCTGGCATCTGTTTAGGGCCCTTGTCAGACAAAATCACTCACAAATTCCATCTAGATTTACTACATAACTAGTCTACTAAAAAGCCACTCAAATTCATCTATACTAAATGATGAGATAACCAGTCCTTCCCTAAATAATCCCCTCTCGAATTGATGAATATTACCATATAACCGGCCCCTACCTAACTAAAGACCCCTCAAATTAATGAATATTATAGCATAACCTGTCCACAATCAGCACCAACAAAAATTAAAACATCACAGCCTTCAAAATGTTCGATATTACAACATAACAAACTCACTATCAATGTAAACTACATTTAGGACATAGCCAATCCAAACCAAACTTTAACCCCCTAAATTGCTCAATATTACAACAATGACCATCCACAAATTAGTCCTAATTGCTATAGTAAACAACGTTGGCACTTTTTATCCTGTAAGATTTGATATAAAATTAATGGATCCACTATATTATTTAGGGCATTTCATCAATCAAGAATAATTATTGCATTTGCCAAATAATTGATCCAAACTATGATAGAGTTTCTCATTGTTAGTACTACTAGTTAGTACCTCTTCCATCTATAGTATCTCTACATTTATTAGTTTCAATTGCACCACAAGAAAAATGTATTAGAACAATATAAATACTCACTTGTACATGATAAAATTTTAAGTTTGCAAGAAAGTCACAAGACAAAAAAATATTGAACAAATAAGAACTATATGAATTTTAAGAAAAATATGAGTTACAGTTTTGGGATTTTCTCAATACTGTTAAGAGTTTCCCTCGATTCTTCTCGTCAAACATTAATCCTATTGGAAAATATGATGAACAATGTTAACAAAAGGTATAATGAACATAGGAACAAAACATCAATTATGCGTGAGTCCTAAATAGCACGGTTTTAAAAACTATTTTAGGGTGTTGAAATGTTTATCTAGGATTAAACAAGCCTTTCTCTCACTAATAATAGGGAACAGGAATAGCAAATGTAATTAACCAGCAGAGAAGGGGTAGAGAGAATAGAAGAAAGGAGTAGGGAAGAAAATAAAGCAAGAGTATGCGTCTAGTGGAGTAAGAAAGTTTGCTATTTATAACCATAGGAAAAGAAACATTAGAAAAGATAAAATTTCTGTAACTAAAGTGTATGTTGGAACGCTTGATCTAAAAGAACGGATAATTCCCTGATGTTTGCTAACATTTAGGAACATCTGATAAGAGATAAAACACACTGGGTAATGTTAGGAAGTCACTGCTGCTGAGTTTTTGAGGATAAAATATGCTGCATGCCAAAGTTTAGGATAAACTTGCTACAGATAAAATTTATCTTTGGAAAGAGTCAAAACCCTATTCATTTAGGTAAAATAAATTCTTGCAAAACAAGTATGTGTAAAACGAACCTAGGATGTGTTTAACTCATGCACAGGGAGGGTGCAAATCCACTAGATTGAACTGGATTGACCCAACTCAACTTCCTCTCAAGCATGTGAGCCCATGCTAGCTCCTAAATCATCACAAGCCCAATAAAGTATTCAATAATATAAAGTAACCAAAAGTCTCTTTGATTTTCCAATATGGAACTAAATCTTTTAAAATACATGCTACTTACAACAACCCCCTACTTATTTAAAAAAAATTAGATAAAAGCGTAAAGATCTACTGGATTTATTTGGACTTAATGCAATTAGTTTGGTGTCTTTTTTATTATGAACCGAATTTAGATTGACAAAAGGTGACTTACAAAATTATTGGTGAAATATAAACTCTATGCATAACAACTCTTATTGTAAGACAGAGATTTTATCAGTCACATTGCAACTCACGATTTGTTGTTCACTGCGGTTTTACGCATTCTAGGCTGTGCACCTACCTAATTATTCATGAGAGTTCTAAAACTTTAGCCAAAAAATCTTATAGGAGCGGTCTCACTCCACTCTCAAATAGATGAAATTCGTCAAGTGTATACTGCTTTAAATACACCATTCTAAAGAAATATGAATTCATTAGGAGTTTTAAACTCAACCTCACAATTACTAGTAGTTAAAGAACTTATCTTGAAAGGGACTTAAATTTGGAGTGCTTTACAGTCAATATTGACTTGTTATTACCCATACGAACCTATTTCATAGGATTTCTAATCATATAGATTAGGTTACTATCTTTATTGACAATTTGTTGGCCTAAGTCCCATTTTCCTTGTAGTGTGAAGAATTAAATTTCATCCTGTAGGTTTAGTCAGAGGAGAGGCCAAATTCAATTTTGACTTCACAAAATTAATGGAAATTATTCCATCTCTAAGTAGCTACTTTACAATATTATGTCCCAATTTCATATTTTAACTTTTACTATTATAAAATTTGTTTTTAACAATAGAAATCACTGTTTGGCAATCACAATGTACGGACATGGAAGGCAATAGATCCTTAATTGAAGGAATATTGGCTAAAAAATTTCTAACTAATTAGCCTCAGAACTAGCCAGTTCCAAAGCTATAAACTCTAATGTTATAGTTGATCTAGTAAGAGCAAATGGAAAAAAATGTCACCAAACTATTACGGATTACGTGTTTTTGTCGCTAAAATTTTTTTTAGCCAAAAATGTCACTGAACTCATAAACGCTACTATTTTCTATCATTCCATCTAATCTCCAAGTCATGATAGACGGAAAGCCTATCATGAGACATGCACGTGTAGGGTTCTCGGGGGCAAATATGTCTGTATAGACTTCTGAACTTATCGAAGAGAAAAAGATAGAGAATGTTTGACTTCTCAATTGCACATGCTTGCCCGATCAAAATTCCAAAAAAAAATTTCTCCTTTTTCCAACAAAAACAACTAGCAAATTGTTGGGTTTAGGATGCCAGATCGAGGACGAAGTTGAGCAAGATAGCAAATTGATAAGTGTTTGATGGCGATGTAGTAGGTTAAACAGAAGAGGGATGATATGGTAGATCCCTATCTTCTATACGATAAGAAAGAACAAACCCACTTAATTTGAAATTGTATGCTAGTTTAAACTAGGTAATATATGTAATTTGAATAGGATGTGAAATGATTTAAAGTAGAGAAAAAAGTAGTTGGATAGTATTTATTGGGTTTAACTACATCTTCCAACAGATCTGGTGTGCTGGAGTGGGACAGGATCAGTAGAATAAAAGCCCCGATACCTGGATTTAATACCAAGAATGTGGCGAACCCCATACAAGTCCCAGAGGCCGACCACTAGCTCCCTGATGACAGTGTTCATTTCGGGACAGAGACCTCCGCAAGTGACGATGGCGGCGCAAACCTGGGAGTGATTGAAATAGATGTGCTAGTAGAGTTTTAGTTACTACTATATGGATATGAATAGGGTCTCGTAAAAGGAATGGCCGGTGGTAGGGACTTTTACAAGAGCCAGCCCGCAGCAGAAGCAGGGAGGAGGGGATGAGCAGGGGATCGAGATGAGAAATAAGCAATGGATGGACTGATGATGAGAATGCACGATTGTTGGAAGAAGACGTGCCCAAACTTACAATCTAGGTGGTGTTCTCTGACCATTTTCGGGGGATTTTTGGCTTGACACGTACGTCCTAGGAAAGCAAAAACCTTTTTCTGTCTTCTTTCTTATTTTCCTGGTGAGTGCTGGTGTCATTATAAAGTATGCAGTTTTACTTTCCTTCCTTTTCTTATTATGCCAGACTGGTACAGACCAATTTGCCCTTCAAAAATAAGACTGGAAGGCTGCCTGGCACATTTTCTGTCCAATCTAACTTGGAGATTAGATGAAATGGTAGAAAATAGTAGCGTTTATGAGTTCAGTGACATTTTTGGCTAAAAAAAAGTTTAGTGACAAAAACTTGTAATCCATAATAGTTTGGTGACATTTTTTTTTCCATTTGCTCATCTAGTAATGATTGTTTGCCTAACTGATTCCCATGTTATTGCATTGCCACCAAGGGTAAATACATAACTACCAGTTGTTTTTGTCTCATTTGAATCAGAGATCCAATTAGTATCATTGTAACCCTCTAATACAATGGAAAATTCACTATACAAGATACCATAATTTATGGTACCTCTCAAATATTTCATTAGTCTGACTAATGCAAACCATTGCTCACAATTGGGGTTGTGAGTATATCTACACAGTCTATAAATAGCATAAGCTATATCAGGTCTTGTGAAGTTCATTAAATGCATCAGACTCCCAATAATCTGAGTATATTTAGACTGAGCAACTGGATCACCGTTAATTTTTTTTTGATTGAGTATTATCATCATAAGGAGTGCTCACAAGAGTTACATCATAATTTTCAATCTTCCTAAGAAGTCTCTCTGTATAATTTTCTTGTGACAACATATTACTATCATCTCTCCTTATGATTTTTCTCTATATAATGTTCTTGTAACAACATATTATCATTTTCTCTTCTTATGATTTTAACATCCAATATCATTTTTGCTTTACCTAGATCTTTCATATCAAATTTAGAAGACAAAAGGTATTTAGTACTATTAACAATACTTAAACTTGTACCAAATATAAGTATGCCATTAACATGTAAACTAATTATGACATATTGATCATTACAATTCTGACATATACACATTTATCCACTTTTGCAGATGGAGATCTATCTCTTATCAAAACTTGATCAAATTTCTTATACCACTGTTTAGGAGCCTGCTTTAGGTCATAAAGAGATTTAGCTAATTTACAAATCTTATTTTCTTGTCCAACTACAACACATCCCTCAAGTTGAATTATATAATTTTCTTCTTTCAAATCACCATTTAAAAAAGTTATTTTGACATTCATTTGATGAACAAAGAGCTCATGGATACAAGCCAAAGCAATAAAACACAAGTGGAGAAAATTCATGTTAGTAGTGAAAATGTGTCAAAATAGTCAAAATATAGTAGCATCTTCAAGTAACTTTGTCCGAACTCCAAATGATCCTAAAAGATGATGGCTCAGGAATCCAGCGACGCTCCCAAATTTTGATAGACGTGCTATTGCAATCTCTCCATCTGCTACTATCAACAATGAACTTGTGTGCCTTCGATATGCCTCTTCAAGTGGAAAAGGGTGCAAACCATGTGGAGCCTAGAAAAAATTCAAATTAGGAAAATATTTGGCCTTAGAAACCTTGTACAAGAAAGTGGAGGTTTAGGTTGCTAGACGCCATGCTTGTTTGGAATGAGAGCCTGATTAAAAGCCTTCAATTGTCTAAAACCCATTCCACCATTCTTTTTTTTTTTTTGGCACCAAAGTTTATCCCAACTGATCCAATAAATTGGTCTTGAGTTATTACTACTACTCCACTTGTGCCTCCTCGTCATTGCTTAGATATCTACAATTAATTAATCAAGAAACTCAAAACAAGACATGCAATATGTTGGAGTAGCTTGAACAAATGATCTGAGTAAAACTTCCTTGCCAGCTAGAGATAGTTGTTGTTCCTTCCATCCATGAATCTGTTGCCAAACTTTATCTTTAATTGAAGCAAAGACCTTAGTTTTTGACCTTCCCACCATCATAGGAAGACCATGATACTTATAATGTGATTGTACCTCCTTAATACCAAGATAGCTTGAAATACAATCTCTTGTAGCTCTATCTGTGTTTTTACTCTACATGACAACAAATTCTCAAAGTTAATCTCCTGACCAGAAGCTATCTTATATGATGTAAGAATCATCTTTATGCTACGAGCTTTTTCCAATGTTTCTATGCTAAACAATAGAGTATTGTCTATTGTGACAGCCCCACTTCTCCCTAGGGCGGACCCTAGGTATCGGCGGGCTGCCTGCTCAGCTCTCGCTGGGACTCACTACAGTTCCTCAATTCAATTGCAAATAACAAAATAACTTTAATATCCTCCAGTCAAATGTAACATTTAAACCCCAAAACTTCCTTAACAAACCACAACCGTCCCAAACTATAATTACAGATACAAAAGTTTATCCATTCAGAATTCCATAAGTACAATTCAAAACACAATGGTTACATCAAAATACAAACTTAAGTCTCCAAACCAACCGACCTAGTGCAACCCTTGGAGGCCCTCGATCTCAAACCCTGCTAAGGAAAAACAAAGTTGGAAGGAATGAGCTAAAAACCCAGTGAACGATCCTAATATCATACAAATCTTATAGTAACAGTGAAGCAATATATATGTCAGTTAAGCACTCAATAGATCAATATAATTCAGTTTGGAAGCATAAAATGTGTAAAACACATAAACTGAGTAAACACTCAGTGAAAGGATACAAGTTCCACTGGAAGCAGTTGCAGTCCGTCTTGTCCAACTCTCAACCCCCTACTCCTCCTTATAATTCCCAGTGGTAATATTCGAGTATACCGTACAGTGCCCTAAGTTACCAACCTACCCGAACGAGTCCGCTTCTGACTCGAATAGGTCAATAACGAAGGGGGAAAGGCCTTGTTCAGCCTATGTGTTAGTACACATGGCCTACAGTCATGCACAAATAATATATAAATAGTGGAAAAGTACACAGTTGAACAGTAAAATGAAAAATAGGCCGAGTACGATAAAGTACACATACACACTCGCCCATCACATAATCATTGAAAAGCATTTAAAAGCAGTTAACATGTCACATGAGCAATTCATCATGAAGTATTTCATACTTAAGCAGTTTATTCACACACATGTAAGGAACACTCACCGAGTCGAGTAAAGTATCTTCAAGTATTCGCACCCAAATCCTCTCTATTTCCTCCTTCCAAGTCTGTTAATAAATAAAATGAAACATATTTAAGCTCGGTTACCCAACCGAAAGAGACCAAATGCATATGCTCGATGTTTCTTTTCACTTGATAAAAGTCATACTTGGATGCATGAATTACGAAATGACCAATCCAATTTATAAGGGTGAGCAAATAAGAGTCTTAAAAATATCTTAGAACCATGCATGAGTGGGTCGGGACACGGTAAGAAGGCACAAGAATCAAAAGAAATAAAAGAAGCAATTGCGGAAGTGAAACCAACAATGGACAGGTTTGTTGAGTTTCGGTAATTTGATCATAACTGTGGCCACACTTATCGGATTGGGGTATACTTTATGGAGTTTCGAAGCTAAGACATAGCCCTACAACTTTCATGAAGAGGTCAAATATCAAATCATGCTTAATCATGGTCGAAATGGCTAATCTCAGAGACACAAAGAAAACTGTCAGCTGTGATCAGGCTGGTCAAACAGCCTTGGGAAAATGGCCATAACTCAATGTAAAAAAATCAAAATCAAGCTCCGTCAGCGGTGTTTAAAACTACGTTCATAGAGCTTTCTAACAGTGTAAGGCTTGGGCTTTAATTCATTTTCTACAATCAACAGCAAGCTCAGAAATTTGACTGATTTTTGTTTCTAATTTGCTGATAAATTTTCCAGCTTTGGTGCAACTTCTTCTATTAACTCTTTAAAGTTAATTCCATCACTTAACAAGGTGTTTAACATATTAAAACAGCAATTAATTCCATCATCCAAGCATCACAAATCAACAAACAATTCATCAAACACATGGTAGCCTACAATGAAAACCTAAGTTCTAGTTATCAAACACAAGAAACCCTTCCATGATTTTCCTCCCCAAACACCCAAAAGCTCTTTAATCACACCTAACTAACATCCTCTTTGAATTTAAGATTCATTAAAGCATAAATAAGTGAAAATTTACCTTTCTAGAAGAGTGAGAAAATCCAGTCAAGAACTTCACTCCTTGCAACTAAGCTTGAGGTTTAAGAAGTAATCTAGCCTAGGGTTTCACTCAAAGTTGTTTTTCTTCACTAGAATGACTAATTTTTAGCTTAGGGTTTGGTGTTCTTCAAGCTTGAAGTCGCCGGCCATGAGGTGAGAGAAGAGAGGGAAATTTGATTCAAATTTTTGAAATTGAAGGATTAAATAAGAAGGCTTAAGTCAAGATGTCATGGGATGGTTGACATGTGGCATTATCTTGGCCAAGAATGGAATAATATCTTGGCAAATTGCCTTCTAATCCCTTAATTAAAATGTGACCCACATAATACCATATAGATTTCATGCATTCGTCCATATAAAACATGGAAAAAATGAAATTCGAAATTAAACCATGCAATACACACGAAATTGGGTAGTTTGGGAAAAATAATGCACTAAATGATTAATTGGTGCCCTTAATTGGAAATTTTTTTTTCTCGGGTTCTCACATCTATAAACAATAAATGTGAGATGCAACGACCATTTTTGCCAAGGCAAGCACCTGAAAATTTTGCCACAATGTTTAGTTTCTTGTAAAAGACAATAAAGTGCTTCTGCATAAAGAAGGAAAAGATAAGGTGATCACCTTGTCTAATTCCTCTCTGGAGTTAAAAAACCAAACTGGGAACCATTGAATAAAAAAGAATATGAGACTGTAAAGGTACATCACATAACAATATCCATGAATTTGGTATGAAAACCAAGGGCCAGTATCATTTTTTTAAGGAAACTCAATTCTACCCTATCAAATGCTTTACTCATGTCCAACTTTATAGACATAAATCTCTCATTGCCATTGGATTTTGATTTTTGATAATGAGAGATTTCATAAATGACCAGAATATTATCTATAATTAAATGTCCAGGAATAAAAGCAGATTGAAAATGTGAAATGATTTTGGAGAGGATACGACATAAATGATTGGTTAAAACTTTGGATGCTAATTTATAAACTACATTATAGAGAATAATGGGATGGAAATGAGATATATTAGAGGGGTTTTGACACCTAGGGACCAAAACAACAAAAGCGGAATTAAATTCACTATCAAAAACACCATTATTAAGGAAGTCTAAAACAAAACAAATGCTATCACCACTAACAATTGACCAATAGTTTTGGAAAAAAATGGGAGTAAGCCATCTCGGCCAAGGGACTTTAATGGATCACATGAGATAGTTCTTTAGATACCTTATTGGAAGGAAAGGCCTAATTAATGAATCATTCATCTGCTATAGATGGATGGAAAGAAGAGAAAATAGCACCAACATGTTGTATGATAAATGACTCCAAATTCTTCTCTTGATCGCACCAAACTCCAAACTGATTGAACAAACCTGCAATAAAATTCTATTTTCTCCTAGCTGAAGCATGTGCATGGAAAAAAGATGTGTTCCTATCACCTTCCTGAAACCATTGTACCTTGCTCCTTTACTTCCATATCAGATTATTCTGCTCCAGTAAGCTCTCTAACTGACAAGTTAGGTAACTTATCTCTGCTCTTGTTGAGGTTGAGGTGACTTCTTGCTGAAGTTTTGCAATACGGCTTCAGATGGCCTCAGTCTTTTCTCTTGATATTGCCAAAGGAAGATATACGCCAAGTTGAAAAACCAACTTGGCAATATTTAATTTCAGATAAAAGTTGATTACACTCGATGTGCATATCCTAAACCTATTGAATGGTATTGTTACAATCTTTTGACTTGGATCATATTGCATCAAACATAAATCTCTTACTTCTGTAAAATTTTTGTTGCTTAATGGGGTTGACATGTTCTGCAAGTGTCAATTTGATGGGAGTATGATATGAATATAGAGCATGAATATGAGAAATAGTAACTTAGTGAAACCTATCCGGTAAGCTTTGAGAAGCACAAGCACAATCAAGCCGAGACCTTGATGTATCAGGGTATAGGCGATTATGAAACCAAGTTAAATTATAACCATCATAATTGACATGGCCTAGACCACAGTCCACCAATGCATATCTAAAGCTATTAAGTTGCCATCTTGGATGGATGACTTTGCCTCTAGCTTCATGTTGATGAAGAATCTCATTAAAATCACCTATACAGACCCATGGAAGGGTAGACATTGAACCCAATATGTGAAGTAAATCCCAAGCATGCTTTTCTCTAGATGCCTCACGTTCCCCATAAAATCCAGTAGAACACTAGTTCCTATCAAGTTCATTGACCATTACATTGATGTGCCTGGCTAACAAAGAACATAAAGAAATATCCAACTCCTTACTCCACAAGAGAGCTAGACCTATAGACTTTCCATGAGAATTGATCGCAATGCCATTCCATCTAACTATAACTTTAAACTATCAATAAAATTGTGAGGACCCGAAAATTTATTTTATTTGACCTACTTATTTAATATTTTTGTTTAAATTTTTAACATCGATTTTAGCACAACATAATGTTAATTCTAATCATTATTGTTTACCAAAGTGTTTATATGGTTTGTGTTACTTCACAAAATGTTTTGTTTTAGCTATTTTGTTTTACAAGTCTGAAAACCCTAATTTGAAATTTAAACCCTGGTTTGCTTTGAAAACCCTAAATTTCGACAAAACTCTAATTTGTTTGCACACTAAACCTTAAATGTACTAACCCTAATATATTTTCTTGAAACCCTAATTATATGTACAAATCAAACGTTTGTTATTTTATGAATTTTTAGTGTGAATTTGTACGCGCACGAGAGTTATTAGGGTAATTGGGTGATTAGTGGCCTAAGCAAGTGTGATTAAGCTTTGATAGGCTAGGTTAAATTGAGTACCTATGGACTAATTTGATAGGAAAAGAAATTATGTGGGTAAGAGTGGAAATAATCTAAGTTGGTGGTTTTATTGGCATGCTATTTTTGACCAAATTTTGACTAAGTAAAAATATCTAATTGAGCTTATCATTTGGACTATTTAATGGCTTGAGGTTGCCGGCCAAGCTAAGGAAAAAAAACAAGAGGAAAACCGTGAGAAAAAGAGAAGAAAAGAAGGAAAAAAAAAAGAGAGGAAAAAAAGAAGAAAAGCTTGGAGATTTTGCAACTTTCAACCATTTGATTTTGCTTTGGAGCTAGTAGGTGGAGCTTGGACTTGGAAACTTGGGGTTTCACCAAGAACATCATCTAGAAAGGTTTCTTCTATTTTCTACAAGCTTGAATTTGGATGAAGATTATGAATTGTGGGGTTTTGTGATTCCCATGGCTTGGTTCATGCTTATTTTTCAGCTTATGGAATGATTCTATGGATTAGATTAGTTGATTTTGATGTATTTATGCCTAGCCATGATTTTGAGTTAGGGTTAGGGTTTTGTTTTAGTGCTAATGGTAGGAGTTAATGTTGGTTCATTGGTTTAAATGGTTGTGTAAAGCTGCAGCCAAGAATAAATTGTTAGGGTTGAATTTTTGTCCATTTTCCTGTCCGAATTTGCTTGCTATTTTCGAAAATGATGGGGACAGAATTAGCTTTAGCACAAAGCATGAAAGTTGTAGAGAGTTGAGTGAGGATTCTACCTGTAAATTTTCAGGTGAATCGGAGCACTGTATCATGTGAAATGACTAAAATGACCCTGATGCCCTGTTTCTGTCCGAACCGTTATTTTGCTGCTGTAATGGGCCATTTTGCCCAGGAAGATGACTGTTTTTGTTTTTGAGGTCTTCTTAAGTATGGTAGCCTTATGTGTTAGCTTTCTACTGGCTTTGGAATCGCTTGATTTGGAGCTGTAAGTGTTGAGTTATGGCCATTTGAAGCCGTCCTGCTTAAATCTCTGCAATAGGGTAGAAAGCCATTGTTTTGATTATTTTCGACCTAGTTCAGGATGGAATTGGATTTCAACTTCTTCATGGAAATTGTAGAGGGTAACGTGGAACGTGTAAGGGTTGCATTTGCTTGATTGTTATTGCATTTGAGTCGATGAGTTTGCATGTGTGTGATTTAGTTGATTGTAATGTGGTTTGGGCGCAAAAACAGAAAACAGGGTTGGTGGATCAGCAAATTTGTCTTCATTTTTCGTGTTGATCCTTTGTGATTTGGTTTTTGGCCGAAACACGAAATTTATATCCCTTCATTCTAGCTTTCCAACGCCGCTGGAATTTCTTGATTTGGAGTTGTGAGCACCAAGTTATGACCGTTTGAATATAGCCTGTCGGAAATTCTGCTGGGAAATTTCTGAAACTGTTTTTGAACTTTTGACCTAGAAAGAGGGAATCTGGGCAGAAATTGTCTTCGTGAAAGTTGTAGCTTGTTTTCTTAGCTTCGAAACGGCACCTCGTGTGCTCTAATCCGATATTGGTAGCATGAGTTATGAGCATTGGCGTACAGGGTGTCAAAACTGTCTTCTTCACCTTTGGTGTGTGTTTTCGTTTTCGTTTGTTTTCATCATGTTGGGTCTAACGCCCATACTTATGCACCTTCTTACTTTGTTGAGCATTTATGAGCATTTTTCGAGAGTTTAATTCATTGAGTATTTGCTTGTCACGTCATTTCACATTTAAAAATGACTCTTGCCAAACCTTTTAGGTTGAAATCGAAAAAGTAATTTGCTTGCACTTTCACGTCTCAGGTGCTTCTGTGGACGGTAAAGATCGTGTTTAACTGCCTATATTGTCTTGCTTGCGCTCAACTATTGGTGAGTGTTCAAGTGCTTGTTGTTTTCATGCTTGGATGTCTGATTTGATGAAATTCATTTGAAAGCATGCTTGTTTGACTTGGTGAGCGTGTACTTTACCACGCTCACCCTTGTTTGGACATACTTGAATTGAAATCATAAAATGCTTGTACGTGTGCTTGTTCTTGACATGTTAGAGCCAAACGGTTGTATGTACCACACTCAAGAGAGTAGGAGGTACCTCTGTAAGGCCTCGATTTTTCTCAATTTTAGAAAATATTAAATAATGTTAATTATAGTTATTTTTGTTTGCCAAGGTGTTTATATGGTTTGTTTTACTTTTAAAAATATTTTTTTTAATTATTTTGTTTTTCAAGTTTGAAAACCCTAATTTGAATTTAAACCCTAATTTGCTTCGAAAACCCTAAATTTGGATAAAACCCTAATTTGTATATATGAAAACCCTAGTTTGGATTTGTAAAACCCTAGTTTTGAAAATAAATTTAAGTTTTACGTCCAACTACAAGTTTGTTATTTCTTTGATTTTACGTGTGTTAAAGCATGTGCAAGAAGAGAGATTAGGGTGCATAGGTGATTAGTAGCCTAAGTAAGTGTGATTAAGCTTTGATAGGCTAGGTTAAATTGAGCACCTATGGACTAGTTTGATAGGAAAGAAAATTACTTGGGCAAGAGTGGAAAATAGCTTAAGTTTCTAGGTTGATTTGGCATGACAACTTTGACTTGGACTTGGACCAAATTTTGACTAACAAAATAAATATCTAAGAGACTTAATCTCTTAGCAAAAGCAAGACAAGAAAGTCGGCCAAGCAAGGAGAAAAGAGGGAAGAAAAGAGAAGAAAAAAAAGAGAGGAAAAAAAGAGAGAAAAGCTTGGGAAATTTTGCCAATTTCAACCATCCAACCTTGATTGAAAGCTAGGAGAAGTGGATTGACTTTGGAGGCTTGAAACTTTCTCTAGAACATAAGCCAAGAAGGTATTTTCCTTTATATGTAAGCTGGAATTTGGTTAATTCGATGAACATGATGGATTTTGTTCTTGTTTTGGGTTAATTCATGATCATTGATAGCTCTTGAGATGATTCCATGGATTGGTTTTATTGTTTTGCTTGTCTTGAACTTTGGCCTAGAGCTAGGGTTAGGGTTTCATGTCTTCAAGTTTAAATTGGAGGAAGCATGGCTTATGTTGATAGATTAATGCTTGAACTTGGCTTCTTATGTGAATTGATGATTAAATTTTGAAGATTTGCAAGCCTTGAATTTTCGGCCAAGAAGGTTGAAGTAAGGGTTTGATTGGTTGAGTTGTGGAATGATTGGGAATTAATGATATTGCACTTGTATTGATGCATTGATGTAGTTCGGATGTGGTAGAATTGTTGGAAGGTGAAATGTTGGCTCAAGTTTAGGAACTTTAAGGTTGCATGTTTGTATGTGTCGAGGGCAATATGGGATGTGTAAGAGCTGCAATTGTATGTTTGTTATCGCATTTGAGTCGTTGGAATTGCATGTGTGCGTTTTGGTTGCATGAGATACATTTGGGCGTAGAGCAGGAAAACAGAATTTTATCGGCAGTAACTTTAGCCTCATTTTTCGTGTTGATCCTTTGTGATTTAGCCTTTGGCCAAAACACGAAATTTATAGCCCTTCATTCTAGCTTTCCAACGCCACTAGAATTTCCTGATTTTGATTTGTGAGCGCTGAGTTATGACCGTTTGAATCTAGCCGGTCAGAATTTCTGACGGGAAAATTTCTGAAACTGTTTCGGCATTTTTGACCTAGTTAGAGAGAATCTGGGCAGAAATGGTCTTCATGAAAGTTATATCTTGTTCTCTTAGCTTCGAAACAGCACCTCGTGCACACTAATCCGATACTTGTAGCTTGAGTTATGATTAAAGGCGCACAGGGTGTCAAAACTGCCTTTTACACCTTTTAGTGTGTGTTTTCCGTTTTCGTTCCGTTCTCGCTCGTTTTTGGTCGAACGCCCATGCATGTACTTTGTTTACTGTTTTAAGTGTTTCTAAGTGATTTTGGCGTCTTAGTGATTGTTTGAGTAATCTTACGGCTCAAGCTTGTTCCGCGAGGAAGTGGGAATCGAGGAGAGGGGAACTTTACTAACCTATTTGCTTTTGTACTCATTGTTGGTGAGTAATGGGACTTTATCTGTGAATATAATGTGAAATGTGTTAAGTGGACATTTGGACGAGGGTGTACTTTATCGCACTTTCGACCAAAGCTCCATATATGATTCTTGATATGCGTGTTGTGTGATATATGAATGCATATGATGGGTAATATGAATTGCACATATGATATTTTTGGTGATGAGTGACCATGTGGATGGTCTGATCCCAAGGGGTGCCTTTGGGGTCTCAATGTCGATGTTATTTCTGACCACTTGGGTGGTTTGATCTCAAGGGGTTGCCTTGGGGTCTCAATGGTAAATGTTATTTCTGACCACTTGGGTGGTTTGATCTCAAGGGGGTTGCCTTGGGGTCTCATTGGTAAATGTTATTTCTGACCACTTGGGTGGTTTGATCTCAAGGGGTTGCCTTGGGGTCTCATTGGTAAATTTTATTTTTCCGACCAAATAGATGGTCTGATCTCAATGCTTTTGAGATCTCAACGCAGGTTGTGGCTCAATTTAAGCCATTTGTGAAATGAATTTGCAGCTAATGCTTTCTAGTGATTTCTAGTGTTTTGAATCTAGTTTTGAACGATATAAACCATGTTAATTTTTGACTTGTGTGGCCTTAGCTATGAACTTTGTTAGAGACTGTGTCGGATGAGTTAATACTTGGAAGTTGGGTTTGTGAGAGTAAAAGTTTAGCTACTCACTCATAAGCTAGTTTGGATAGTTTTTGATGATTATTCTTGGCTCAGGTGATCAAGGCAATCTTGAAAGTGTTCCTAACTTAGATTATCAGCTGTGATTAATTGGTGAGTTTCCATGCATGTCATTTGTCTTAATTCACAAATACTAAATGAGATCATGATTTATTTATGTGATATTGAACTCGTGACTTGAGACAATTTATATGTTAAATACGTGTCGTGTTTTGTAATCTTAACTTGTGTTTGTTAAGTGGAAGTATGTACCACACTTAATGTGTGGGAGGTACCTCTCATCCCACCTTGATCTTAACTCTTGAATACATCGATTGGAGTGTTGTCTCGTCGACCATATGTGTTGAGTGGTAGTATGTACCACACTCAATGAGTGGTAGGTACCTCTCATCCCACCCTAATCTTGAATCTTGAATAAGTCGATTGGAGAGTTATCTCATCGACCATACATGTTGAGCGGTAGTGTATACCACACTCTAATGAGTGGGAGGTATCTCATCCCGTCTCAGTAGCTTGTGTTTGATTAATTCGGAATGATAGTTTGTGTCACGCTCAATCAGAGTGGGAGGCACCTCTCATCTCATCTTATTACCTTTTTCTTGATTAAAGTGAATTGTTTATTTAACTGTTGTTCGAATGCTTGAATTCTTGTATCTTTTAATAAACATATTCAAATGTATTCTTGAGTTTTCTTATTATGGTACCTCTTAATGAATCATACTCTTATAAGTGATCTTTGACAACTGAACTGTTTTGAAAAGTACTATTTGATTCAAGTGTTATGATTTTGATTAAATGGGAATTTGTTTATTTTTCTGAAACCTCATTGAGCTTCTAACTCACCCCAAAAATATTTATTTCCCCTCCACATGGTTCGAGGCAAAGGAAGCACTTGTAGAGACTTACTAGTGTGACTGGCTGGATTAACTCTTGTTCTATTTAGGTATATTATTTCTGATGTCTGGTGAAATGTACTTATTGTACTGAAGTACTTGGGAAATAACATCTCATAGTTATAATATTATTTCAAAATATTTGGAATTGTAAGTATTGGAGTTTAAATTGTAAGATTTTTGGTTATGTTATTATTTAGAAGTACTTGGATGTAATTGTTGGAGTTTGATTGCTCAAGTTGCTATGTACTGTAGACTGGCCAGAGTGGGTTGATAAGGTGGACGGTTGGAGTATAAGTGGGGTCTACGGATTATCGGTTGACGGAGTGTCAACGGAAGATCAAGCGTGGAAATTGAAATGGCTTTGAAGCCACCCGTTATCCTATTTGTGGTGTTACTTTTGCTATTGATTTGAAAATTATTGGCAATGTGATTTACATGTACCCCCTCGATTGTTCACTAAGCATATAGCTTACCTTTTCAATTTGTTTTCCTTAGCGGGGGCTGGCGAGAATTGGCGTGGGAGGCATAGTGTAGCCTTTTAGCTTTAGTACTTGCTTTGGGTTGGAGTTTTGGCCATGTATATTGTATTTTGGATAGCGGGTGTGAGAAACCTTAACGGGAGTTATTCTCTAACTCACGTGGTCTTGTAGTGGATATTATGTATATATATAATGTACTTATCGTCCTTTGGTGAGAATTTGGCGCGTTTATCGTTTTTGTCATCGAGTCCTGGCGAGAGCTAGGCAGGCGATCCGCTAAACCCTTTGGTACGCCTCTGGGTACGGTGGGGTCGTCACAACCTCTCCTCCCGTTTGGGTCAGATGTTGAATAAGTCGATTGGAGCGTAGTCTCGTCGACTCATTTACCAAGCGGTAGTATGTACCATGCTCTATGGGGCGGGAGGTGCCGCTCATCCCGACTTGGTTTGATGTTAATTACCAAGCGGTAGTATGTACCACGCTCCATGGAGCGGGAGGTGCCTTCATCCGACTTGGTTTGATGTTAATACTATTTTGGCGGCGGGCAGGGGTGTAAGTAGGCGGGTGAGTAAAGTGATTTCTGATCGGTGAGATAGTGGTTGTGGTGTCAACATTCCCTCTGAAACTACTGACTTGGGACGGTTGAAGCTAGATGTGGAAAATGGCGAAAGATGGAGCGACGTATCCTTTTATTGTGATTACATAATATTGTCTTATATGATTTCCAAGTTTTCTCTTGTTATTGGTTGTCATGAATTGTTACAGCTTTCACCGCTTGTGCATGCATTCTTGACCTCATTTGGGCTTTGCTCACCCCATAAGCTTTGTTTTCCTTAATGGTCTGGAAGTACGAGAATCGAGGAACCTAGTACACGTGGGATTACCTCTTAGTATTTTTGTAGGATTTCCTCTTTTGTATAAGATTGAACTATTTGGATGATTTTGATAGTTGTGGTATTTTGGGGTTATTATCAATGTCTCCTTGATGAAATGTCGGGGGTTTGTGTTTTGCGTGAATTTGTCAGCGATTTTAAATACCTTTAGCGAGGGTTTCATAAAGGAATGTTTGAGTCTGGCGAGAACTAGGCGGTCCTTCTCTCTGGTTCATTGGGGAAGTGGGGTGATTGGTATCGAGTCTAGGTTAAAGATCTATTTGGGGATATTTTGGGACATTGTTCTTGAATGTGGAGTTGGGATAACTTTCCTATATTTTTAGGTGCGTTATTTAAAGTGAAATAGTGGACTCTAAGTTCTAAATTCTAAGTTTTAGCACCACTAGCTATTGCTATACTGGTGTGTAGGGTTTTGAATTTCTTCAAATGAGCGAGTTGTGTTGAGATCTCTTGGATGGGTAGTTAAGTAAGCGACACAATTGTAGTCACAAGTCAATATAGCCCTTATGTTGGATTTGAGAGTTGAATTTTAAATGGTTAGAGTTTCATACTATTAATCGGTGATTTTGATTTCCTTGGCGGGTCAACTTCGTTAAGGAATTAGTGAAATGGCAAACTTGGAAGATTCACAATGCCATAGAAGCTCTCGAAGGAGTTAGAGTTCAGATGGTGCTTGCTAAATATTGGGAAGGACGCTGGGAACAAGAATATAAGGAAAAGATGGAGCTAAGGAGCAAGTACATGGAAATGAAGAATAAATATGAAGCCATTCTAAGGGAGATGCAGCATAAGTTTGAACTAGTGCGTTCGACTACATGAATTCGAGATACCTAGCACTCAAGTTAGAAAGCAGGGAAGGAAGCTCCTCAATGTTAAGGAAAGCGTAAAGAGATTAGCAAAGATGAACAGCTACTGAAAATAAGGGAAAGAAACTAAAGTTGGTGGACTCTTGGCACGGCAACTTAGGGTTGCTAAGTGTGACTTTTGTAACAAATCTCATCAAACGAAGGGGTGTTGGGTGAAGATGGGTGCATGTTTAAGGTGTGGGAGCCTTGAACACGAATAAGGAACGCCTGCCTAAAATCTAGAATAGACTATGGAGGTCTTACGTCTTTTGAATGTTTTGTAAATGGGTTAGTTGGGGTGAGGCTTATGAGGTCCATGGCTATGCTTGCATGATCGTTTGTAGCGCATGATCGTTTGTATTTTGTGGTATTTGTACATATATGTATTATATTTTATAACACCATGATTTTCTAATTATGTGTGAACTTGTTAATGTAATGTATGCCGGTATTTCCTATTTCAAATATTTTCACGGTGACTCTTGTACTTTTAATGGCCAATTCATTTCTAGGTTGGATGTAGTGAGATTATAGATGGTTGGAGCGGATAGTTGAGCGTGTACTTGAGATGGTTGGAGGCGGATGGTTCGACATGTAAGTACGACCATCACTAATAGAAGGATTGATATTTTAGGATATGTGATAAAGTGTCAACTTCTTACACTAGTGAACTGGATAAGAGAAAAGAAGGGATAAAGTTTTGTAAGAGGTGAACCAATCATGTTTAGATTGTGAGGTAAATTAATGGTTTGTGATAGTTTATAGGTCGGCTAGATATTAGTGATGATGATTTGGTCTGATGCATTACTGCATACATAGGTGTAAGTAAGACAATTTGGGTTTACGGGTTGTGAATTTTTATTCATGTGATGGTGAAAGATTATGCCCTACGATTAGTGAGTAAGATTCAACGATCCATGAACCAAGGGGATGTGAAATGGTTCTTCAAGTTTTAGATATAATGGAACCTGTTGTACTTGACTTTTGAAAAGAAAATGAATCTAAAACTTCATCTTTCTAGATGTTGATATTGAGGTTTGATATAAATGTGTTTGGACGCAATTTAGTATTTACAATATTGTTTTATTTGTTTAAATTTTAGACATTTCTTGTTTACAAAGTTTTCGTGAAATTTGAGTCTCTTAGAGTGATTTCCCTTTTAAAAACAAAAAGAGAGAAGAAATAAGAAGGTTTTAATCAAGCCCTTTGTGTCCTCAGAATTTTACTCTTTTCCATTTAAAGATAATTAAGAGTGCCTTTTCAAATGATATTTTATACCATCTTCATAGAAGTTTGAACATTTTGATTTTGATATACAAAGTTATATATCATTCTTATTGGAAAGGAAGGAACCCAAGAGCCTCATTGTCTGTAATGTAAGATTTGAATTGATAGGAGTAAGTTACGATTAGTAGAATAGTGAAGTTTTGGAAATGCTCAGGTGATTTTAAGTGGTACGTAATGGAGGTGGCAAGTACCAGCATCATAAGAAGGGCTGATTCAAACAATGAGATTAGGTTATGATACCCTTTGTCATATCAATTAAGGTCTCTTTTGAATTATGTGTGGTACAATGAAGAGATAGAAGAGATGGAATATACGTATTTGGAATGATTAAATTTCGTGGATTTTATAGGTGATTCAATCCTTGTAAACGACTCCAAGTGTGAATAGGAATTTTTAAAGTGTGAACTGTAAGCGAAAGAATCGAGGATCAAGCGAATTCTTTTATTGAAGATATTGTGGAAACCAAAGTGTCGAGAAAGTAACTTGAGGGTTAGAGGAAAGAATTCTGAGGAAACACCTAGAATTATTTCATGGTTCACGTATGAATTTCGAGGACGACGAATTCTTTTAAGGGGGGAAGATTGTGAGGACCCGAAAATTTATTTTATCTGACCTACTTATTTAATATTTTTGTTTATATTTTTAACATCGACTTTAGCACAACATAATGTTAATTCTAATCATTATTGTTTACCAAAGTGTTTATATGGTTTGTGTTACTTCACAAAATGTTTTGTTTTAGCTATTTTGTTTTACAAGTCTGAAAACCCTAATTTGAAATTTAAACCCTAGTTTGCTTTGAAAACCCTAAATTTCGACAAAACTCTAATTTGTTTGCACACTAAACCTTAAATGTACTAACCCTAATATATTTTCTTGAAACCCTAATTATATGTACAAATCAAACGTTTGTTATTTTATGAATTTTTAGTGTGAATTTGTACGCAGCACGTGAGTTATTAGGGTAATTGGGTGATTAGTGGCCTAAGCAAGTGTGATTAAGCTTTGATAGGCTAGGTTAAATTGAGTACCTATGGACTAATTTGATAGGAAAAGAAATTATGTGGGTAAGAGTGGAAATAATCTAAGTTGGTGGTTTTATTGGCATGCTATTTTTGACCAAATTTTGACTAAGTAAAAATATCTATTTGAGCTTATCATTTGGACTATTTAATGGCTTGATGTTGCCAAACTAAGGAAAAAACAAGGAAAACCGTGAGAAAAAGAGAAGAAAAGAAGGAAAAAAAAAAGAGAGGAAAAAAAAGAAGAAAAGCTTGGAGATTTTGCAACTTTCAACCATTTGATTTTGCTTTGGAGCTAGTAGGTGGAGCTTGGACTTGGAAACTTGGAGTTTCACCAAGAACATCATCTAGAAAGGTTTCTTCTATTTTCTACAAGCTTGAATTTGGATGAAGATTATGAATTGTGGGGTTTTGTGATTCCCATGGCTTGGTTCATGCTTATTTTTCAGCTTATGGAATGATTCTATGGATTAGATTAGTTGATTTTGATGTATTTATGCCTAGCCATGATTTTGAGTTAGGGTTAGGGTTTTGTTTTAGTGCTAATGGTAGGAGTTAATGTTGGTTCATTGGTTTAAATGGTTGTGTAAAGCTGCAGCCAAGAATAAATTGTTAGGGTTGAATTTTTGTCCATTTTCCTGTCCGAATTTGCTTGCTATTTTCGAAAATGATGGGGACAGAATTAGCTTTAGCACAAAGCATGAAAGTTGTAGAGAGTTGAGTGAGGATTCTACCTGTAAATTTTCAGGTGAATCGGAGCACTGTATAATGTGAAATGACTAAAATACCCCTGATGCCCTGTTTCTGTCCGAACCGTTATTTTGCTGCTGTAATGGGCCATTTTGACCAGGAAGATGACTGTTTTTGTTTTTGAGGTCTTCTTAAGTATGGTAGCCTTATGTGTTAGCTTTCTACTGGCTTTGGAATCGCTTGATTTGGAGCTGTAAGTGTTGAGTTATGGCCATTTGAAGCCGTCCTGCTTAAATCTCTGCGATAGGGTAGAAAGCCATTGTTTTGATTATTTTCGACCTAGTTCAGGATGGAATTGGATTTCAACTTCTTCATGGAAATTGTAGAGGGTAACGTGGAACGTGTAAGGGTTGCATTTGCTTGATTGTTATTGCATTTGAGTCGATGAGTTTGCATGTGTGTGATTTAGTTGATTGTAATGTGGTTTGGGCGCAAAAACAGAAAACAGGGTTGGTGGATCAGCAACTTTGTCTTCATTTTTCGTGTTGATCCTTTGTGATTTGGTTTTTGGCCAAAACATGAAATTTATAGCCCTTCATTCTAGCTTTCCAACTCCGCTGGAATTTCTTGATTTGGAGTTGTGAGTACCAAGTTATGACCGTTTGAATATAGCCTGTCGGAAATTCTGATGGGAAATTTCTGAAATTGTTTTTGAACTTTTGACCTAGAAATAGGGAATCTGGGCAGAAATTGTCTTCGCGAAAGTTGTAGCTTGTTCTCTTAGCTTCGAAACGGCACCTCGTGCGCTCTAATCCGATATTGGTAGCATGAGTTATGAGCATTGGCGTACAGGGTGTCAAAACTGTCTTCTTCACCTTTGGTGTGTGTTTTCGTTTTCGTTTCGTTTTCATCTGTGTTCGGTCTAACGCCCATACTTATGCACCTTCTTACTTTGTTGAGCATTTATGAGCATTTTTCGAGAGTTTAATTCATTGAGTATTTGCTTGTCACGTCATTTCACATTTAAAAATAACTCTTGCCAAACCTTTTAGGTTGAAATCGAAAAAGTAATTTGCTTGCACTTTCACGTCTCAGGTGCTTCTGTGGATGGTAAAGATCGTGTTTAACTGCCTATATTGTCTTGCTTGCGCTCAACTATTGGTGAGTGTTCAAGTGCTTGTTGTTTTCATGCTTGGATGTCTGATTTGATGAAATTCATTTGAAAGCATGCTTGTTTGACTTGGTGAGCGTGTACTTTACCGCTTCGCCCTTGTTCATACTTGAATTGAAATCATAAAATGCTTGTACGTGTGCTTGTTCTTGACATGTTAGAGCCAAACGGTTGTATGTACCACACTCAAGAGAGTGAGAGGTACCTCTCCGTTTGGGTCGAGATGTTGAATAAGTCGATTGGGCGTAGTCGTCGACTCATTTACCAAGCGGTAGTATGTACCACGCTCTATGGGGCGGGAGGTGCCGCTCATCCCGACTTGGTTTGATGTTAATTACCAAGCGGTAGTATGTACCACGCTCCATGGAGCGGGAGGTGCCGCTCATCCCGACTTGGTTTGATGTTAATACTATTTTGACGAGCGGGCCCGGTACAGGGGGTGTAAGTAGACGGGTGAGAGTAAAGTGATTTCTGATCGGTGAGATAGTGGTTGTGGTGTCAACATTCCTAGCTGAAACTTCTGACTTGGGACGGGTGAAGCTAGATGTGGAAAATGGCAGAAAGATGGAACGACACAGTATCCTTTTATTGTGATTACATAATACTGTCTTATATGATTTCCAAGTTTTCTACTGTTATTGGTTGTCATGAATTGTTACCGCTTTCACCTACTGCTTGTGCATGCATTCTTGACCTCACTGGGCTTTGCTCACCCCATAAGCTTTGTTTTCCTTAACAGGTCTGGAAGTGAGGGCACGAGAATCGAGGAACCTAGTACACTGCGGGATTACCTCTTAGTATTTTTGTAGGATTTCCTCTTTTGTATAAGATTGAACTATTTGGATGATTTTGATAGTTGTGGTATTTTGGAGTTATTATCAATGTCTCCTTGATGAAATGTCGGGGGGTTTGTGTTTTGCGTGAATTTGTCAATGATTTTAAATACCACAGCGAGGGTTTCATAAAGGAATGTTTGAGTCTGAGAGGTGGGCTGGTCCAGCTTACTCTCGGTTCAGGGGAATTGTCATAAAATGACTGCTGGACTTAGTTTTTACAAGAAAAAATAAACTGGACTTCTCTTTCTGGATCAAAGTTGAAACTTCTTGAACTATCTGGGGATTATTCAATCCCTAATAGCTCCATGTTTGCACTATCATGGTTGTCGAAGAGCTGCAACGCAGCCTCTGCCACTTGAGTAGAAGCCATACTTGTTGATAGGGGTTTGGTATACAAAATTTTATCTAATTACCTTTTCCCCGCAAGTGTACAAATCAACAAGTATAGGGCATTAAGGTCAATTCCTATTATAAGTCAACCAGCTAGACCCTATATTGACTACCATGACAGACAAAGGAAACTTGTTAACCCCATTGAAGGTTGTAAGAATCGAAACACTTTTTTGCTCATCTATCCTAAGGGCGTTGATTGTTGATCAATGACTACATTTTTTTTATAGATGGTCATACTTAATATAATACTACTATAGTCCCTACTATCTATTTCATGATTGTTTAGAGTTTTTGTAACATTTCTTTGATTTCATAAAATATACCACTCATTTGATAATTTATAGCGTAGTAAAACAATTCAAATAGATTTACATGTGATCCATTTGCATATATCAAAATAGAACTTGCATTTAAGTGAATTTTACATTTATTATTTAAAAAAACAGAGGGGTAAGTACCACCTATCTCTGACTGGCTGCTAGTGTGAAATAACCTTCGCTCTGCTTAAATTTGCTTGGTACCTATATTGAATACATAAGTGTCCTGAATACTCGGGGGGTGGATTCAGGGCGGAGCAGACTCCCCATTCATTAGATAGAGAAGATCACCAAGATTTCGTGATCCGTTGCCCAACTTATTACCTTTCTCATAAAACAATCCAGAAGTAGATTTATTCGAAAATTCTGATAACTTGTTGATTCATCTAGTATTAATTACATGTAGGATTCTAAGTAATCCCTAAAATTCATGTCTGGATCCTCTATAGTGAGTATTTGAATAGTTTCCTAAAATGGAAATTTCTATCTTAGAAAGTTTCCCGATTTGGAATGTTTCCCCAATTTTAGAAAGTTTCTTAATTTTGAAAATTCTCTTTATATAAAGTTCACCTTAGATATTTATTCATGAAATAATCTTTCCTAATACTAATATTAATAATAATATTTATTAAATGATTCCTTAATTAGCTGAGGCTTATATTTAATGTTCTTAAATTTACTTAATAATACTTTATTACTACAACTTGGGCTTCTGTTAAAATATGTTGGGCTTAATCAATAAAGCATGAACCTTAGTAATTCAATTTATATTCCACACTAATTTATGTTGGGCTTTGTAATTTAACAACAATAGCAATCCAAATCAGATCATCTAGCCTATAACTACTCTTAGTCCAATTACACTTGTATTTATGATCACTGAGTTACAACACTAAAGTCGGACTGATACTTGTCTGTTCATGGTTTCTCTCGTGATATTTTAGTCTTAGCCCACAACAAACGTAAATATTAACCCAATATTTTAACTAAAGAAATACAACTAGTAGCCCAACTATTTTCTGACGTTATTTAATAACTCAAGTCCAACCCCTAAGAAAACGAATTGATTCAATCAATCTCAATTAAACCTACTTGATTCACTATAATCCGACCCAATGTCCTGACCCGTTCCGTAAATGGTCATCATCATCTTCTTCTTCACTATTTTCTTTTTTTTAAACCTCTGAATTTACAAACCCATACTTAATTACTATCACCATCAGTCAACCACGGGCCATAAAAAATTTACCAGTGACAATGACTGCTTGCTACTACAGTGGCTGGTAACAGCTGCCTACGTGCGGCCGAGTAGTGCTGCTGCTTGTGAAGGCCGCACTCTATCATAGCTGTCCAAGGTTGGCTGGCCTTATTTCTTTTCCAATTTGAGGGTTGTTGGCAGAAGAGAAGAGGAGGGGGGGGGGTCCTCGGACGTACTACTTCTTCCCTCTCTCTCTCTTCTTTTTACATAGAACATCCCCACAAACCTATTCTTCTGATTATGACCCCATAATTTCATATTTTCTGCAATTTGCTACATCTAAACATAAGAAAATCTAAATACATTTTTACATTAATTTTTCTCCAACCCAGACATGAATTTCTTTTCTATAATTTCAATAATAACTACATACACATATACATTGTAAAAATAATTAAAAAGCTCTACAAATTATCAAAACTTAAAAAAATAACAAGAGTTTTACTTGTGTTGGAAACTTACTAATTTAAGTGTTTGAGTTTGACTGTCCTAGTTGAATATCTACTTGGTCACCACCAACTTCTTCTTCTTCTCTGGTATTTTTAGGGGATTTGTGTTTTGATAGAATAGGGGAAAACAGAAACTAAAATGTCGTTCCATGTTAATTAGTCTAATAAATAGTGATAGGATTAGTAATTACCCAATAATTTCCTTCCCATTTCCTTGGGAAAAGAACATATTTGGAGAGATTGTGGGCATTATCTTATCCCTCAACTGATTCCTAATTAACCACAATTAACTTCCATTCTTTTACTATTTGTTTTTACTTTTACCGTTTAGGATAATAGCAACATTTACCGTATAGCCAATGTTTTGGATATTTCAATTATCACATGAATTTTCTTGACCATGTTTGTCAGCATATTCTGCTTTTCAATAAATTTGAAGAGTGCTTTGACTCATTGCTTTGGCTTTTACTTTGATTAGAATTAAAACTAGGCAACTCATATGGTTCTTCACATAAACATTATACTCAGTGGCACTAAAATTAGAAAGCTTGTTTTCCTTCTCATTGCATGTGTTATTTTTTCTTAATTTGTGTTTGATAAATCTGTTATAGTTTCATGAGTTAGTATGAGTGATCTACTTTGTATATATAATTGTTGTAAATTATAAATATGTCAATTGCAAAATACCCTTAAACTTTCTTTAGGTTGCATAGTGCCCTAAAGCTTTTAATTTCAACATTAAACATTCTTAAGTTATCAACATTTTATAATATGATCGTCAAAAGAATTTAATGGATAAAAAGTCATCAATACCCCTAAATTTAGCTCAACAGTCAAAATGCCATTCTTTCTCTATAAGTGACATATCACGTATAGGTCTCTCTGTTTCTCCTTCCCCTTTCTTTCTTCATACATGAGTATAAGAAGAAATCCTTAATATATGTATGCATGTCGATTGCAAAGGAAGAAGGATATTTTTGACCACTTAAGTTGTCACACCTCAAATCTGGATATCTGGACCGGATTTGCAACGTGGCGCGTCATGCCCATGACACCTTACTTGCATGAAGCATCATTATCATAACTTATCAAAAATTACTAAAAATTAAAACTTACAATTATTCAATAACTACATACTACAACCAAACTAATAAAATTGCTTAATCTGTTCTTTATACCCTCAATATAAATGTTTATTTATTTATTTTCTCTTATCTTCTAACATATCCGATCCTGCTATCTTGATCTGTAAGAAAAATATAAAAACATGGATTACGCAACATATGCCTAGTAGATAGTACCTATTCCTTTGTCGGATCATGTAACTATATACATACTATAATTTTTTCACACAATACAACATGCACATAGCTACACAAATAGGTATACACAATCCAGTTTTCACACACCAAAATAAAGCATCTACTTAAGAAAATTCATATTCAATATTTTAAAAAAATACAGAGTAGTACGCACCACCTATCTCAATTCACTTGCTTGAAGAGAACTTGATTTCATCCTAACACAACTTACAACCTATAGTCAACAATATGCATACTTTCATTGGCTCATACGTTCTATTCTTAGAGTGTCCATTTCTATATTGGATAATCTTAGAAAACGTGTCTGTTTAATTTATAAAAGGTAAATGATAAGTATTCCTAAAATGAAAAGTTTCCCTTCTTAGAAAGTTTCTTAATTTATAAAGGCTTCCTTTTTTAGAAAGTTTCTTAATTTAAAAGTTTCTATCTTTTTCAAAAAGAGCCATAATTTGGTTACTTATTCATTCATTTATTCATTTATCTATTTTTTGGTATTTGCTTATTTATGTTTATAGATTATTTATATACTTATGTATTTTGCTGAGGACAATATTTTGTGGTGCTTGGGTAGAGGTGATATTGATTTTTTGCGTGATAAATGGTGTTCGGACAGAACATTGGCGCAGGAGTGTTCAATGACTAATCCTCCTCTATTTTCGGTGAGAGATTTCTTTGTGGATGGCCAATGGAATTTGGCTTTGTTAAAGTAATATGTTCCTGCTAGGCTAGTTGAGGTAATTTCTAACATGTGCTTTTACCCAGAGATGGAAGAAGTGATGGTTTGGAAGCCGTCTTCCACTGGAATTTTCACGACGTCATCTGCTTGGGAGGCATTATGCCAAAGGCATAACACTTCGTTCATGGATTGCTGAATTTGGAGTTCATTTTTCCACTTAAATTCTCTTTCTTAATGTGGAAGCTGGTGCGTGGTTTACTGCCTTTAGATATGGTTTTGCAGCGACATGGTATTATTTTGGCATCCAAATGTCATTGTTTTGGAAATGCAAAGGAATATCTGGATCATGTTTTGCTTCGTGGCCGGCGCATTGCTGAAACTGTTTGGAAATATATGTTTGGTCTGAGGTAAGTAATGCCCTCTGGAGTGGCTGCAATGGTGAGTTTGTGGTTTTTATCTATTAGTTCGGGAAGCAAGGAGCATATTTGGACTTTGTTGCCTTGTTTGATTAGTTGGTTTATTTGGCTTAGTCGAAATGCTGCCTGTTTCCAAGGTGCTCCTTTTGAAGCGACGAGAATTATTTTCCAAGTATGTGAATATTTGGAGCGTACGGGGGCTGCTAAGATGTTTTGTCAATGCATTTCCTAGGTGATTTATGGTGTAAGTGGGTGTAGTCTTATGCTGTCAAGGATAATAGTAGAGTTCATCATCTATCTATTGCATGGCAGGCCCCTCCTTATTGTTTCTAAAAACTTAATTCTGATGCAAGTGTGTTGGGCTTTTGGGGGAGGTCTTTTGCGTGACTTTAAAGTTAAGCTTATTTTTGCACTTTTACAAGGAGTTTGGGGATGTTGATGTGTTGCTTACAGAAGGTCTTTCATTGTTACATGGTCTTCGGCTATGTCATCAGAGGAATGCTCGATGTGTTATTGCTCAGGTGGATTCGGCTGTATCAGTTCACCTAGTGCTGTCTTCTCGGATTGCAAAGTGGCCTCTTTGTAATACTGTTAGAGAGATTTGAGCTTTGTTATCATTTTTGCAAATTGAGCTCAGGCATGTTTTAAGAGAAAGTAACTATGCAGAGGATGCTTTGGCTTCAACGGCCATGGATGGGGATATTATCTGGAATGATTTAAAGTCAACTTCCATCTGCAGTGAAGGCCTATTCTTAGTTTAGACTCTAGATCTTTCCCCCATGTATCTTCGCAGACTGTTAGAGAATAGATACTTATTTTCTTTGTCTTCAATACTTGTGGTATAGTTCAAACTTTTTGTAATTACTATTATTAACTTAAAAAAATAAAGGGGTGACTACCCTCCCCGTGCATGGGGTTTTGCCAATATACATAAATACATACATAAATGTGATTAAAAGCAGCTCATGGATACAAACACATTTTCGTAAAATATATTTATACTTTGACATACAATCACATATATATACACCCTAATTCTTATATGCTATAAATGTACTATTTTATATGAAATGCATAATTAGTAATCCCTCAGTCCCAAAAAGTGTGTCATTTTTGGGAGGACATGCAATTTATATATAGTGATATTAGTCAGAAAGAGAAATTTTACTTTTCTTTTATATCTTTAGTGGCAGGCCATCTTTTATTTGACATTGATAGTTTGTGGGGAGTAAGTAGTGGACCACATGAAGGGTAAATATAAGATTTCATTGGAAAAAATAGGCTGATTTCTCTAAGATGATAGTCAATTTGGAACAAGAAAAGTAAGAAACATGACAATATTTATGGGACAGAGCAAGTGATTATTATCATTTCTCAATTTTTCATAAAAGGGACTACCATTTTCACGTACTTTGATAGAGTAAGATAAAATTGTTGTTGAAAGTTTGTTGGTTTATATACCTTTTAATGAACTTTTATTGATCTACAAATAGATTTAATATTGTAGGCTTCGAATTAGCTTTACTACTTAATGGTTATAGTGATTGTATTAAGGAAATTAAGTAGTAATAAGTGAGTTAGATTAACTTTGAATTAGGCACAAAGCCCAAAATTGTTTTTGAGTCTCATATTTATTAGTTTGAAACTCTTGACCCTAAGGATAGAACTAGGAGGCAAGAAGGGGCCTACCTTCTCAAACTTCTAGATAATCATATTTTCTCCCCTTAAAATTTTAAAAGTTTTGAAGAACTCTCATGTGTTCAAACTATTTGCACCCTCTTGGCCCAAAAAATTTTCAAAAATATCTTTTGTTGATTTGCAAGTTTATATGCATATATATCATGTCCACTCAAGCAAAGATTTTTTGTTCCTCCCTAACTTAATACATGACCTGAAATCCAAACGTCTTAGTTTTTTCGTCATCTGAGTCTGAACTTACCAAAGTCTGGCTCATATGTCCCCTTCCCTCTCCCTGAATTAAGGGTTCATATGTCAAATAAACATTTCCATCTTGTTGTCTTGAAGAACTATGCTTCTTTTGATAGACGTAATTATGGTATATGGATTTCAAGTAAAATGATGTCTTTTACTTATTTTGTTTTGCACGAAACTTGTTTTGACAAGTTTTTACTTGAGAATAAAATCAGGAATTTTATCATTACCTAACTAATGTTTTTACCACAAAAGAAATTTAAGTTAGTTTCATTTTTGCTTTCAATACGATAGAGGCCATAGGCCCATTAGCTAGACGTTAGCCATGTGTCCAATTGCATCTTGGCTAGTCTCTTTATAGCAATTAGGGGAACTTGATATACATAAAGAAATCAAGGCAAAATTCAACCCCATATTTGTCAAATAATCCAACACATATTTGATATTTTCTTT
Organism: Gardenia jasminoides; assembly: GCA_013103745.1. Lineage (NCBI taxonomy): Eukaryota > Viridiplantae > Streptophyta > Magnoliopsida > Gentianales > Rubiaceae > Gardenia > Gardenia jasminoides. The sequence continues at coordinate 36,682,495 of CM023095.1, forward strand.
CCTCCAGCTCTAGCTATACATTAGCTTTATGAGTAAAAACTTTCCTTTACCTTACTCAATGTACCTAATTTGGACTAAACGGAAATCTTTATTATATTTCTTTACTCAATTTATCTGATTTTGGTGTATTGTCGATCTTCCTATTATGATGCTCATTTTTACTCAGCGTAAGGAGAAAAAATAGATGACTGGAATTTTTGGATTTACTTGCATCTTATATATACCTTAATCTTTTTTTTATTTTATTCATGGATAAACATTAATAACATTAAATAACATCTCTCCCATCAACAGATTCTTTCTTAATGAGATACGAGATGTAATCAGGTTGGATGGCCTTGGTACATTTACTTGTCCAAATGATTTTAGCACCTTTTAGGATCATCATAAATTGGTCCTCATTGTAGGAAATTAGATTCTAAGATCCTCTTAAATTGACATTGAAATGATACTGTTGATGAATCTTGTGAAAAATACTAGAAGAAAATTTTTCTAGTTTAAACTAATTATAATCAGTTAATTGTTAAGTTGATAGTTGATAGTTGATTTTGGACCAATGAAAATACTCTAATTGGATAAACAAGGCCCTACAATCTTATTTGGATTATATGTAATGCAGAATTAATTAGCTGCATAATTTTATGTAGAACATTTTTCATTAATCCGAGACCAACTACTGGAATTGCTAAATACTTATTCTTAAACTAAAAAACATTTTTCAACCAGTGGTATGAAGAAATTCGGAAATAGTTAGTCAACTCTAAAGCTCCAAAACTAGTGAGTGAATACTATAATTTGTAGTTATTAATTTCATAGCCACGTGATTTTTTTTTTTAGTATACACATTCCACATCATTTATTTCCATTTTCAGCCTCAAGCATTTGGAAAGTACCTATTCCCATTGACTTGTAGAATTTATAGGTTTAGATTCAAGATGGCAAGTTCTTTCAGCCATAATGAAGAACATAAATATCATCAGACAACAAGAAAAGAGCTTTTGGACTATCTGGCAATGATGAGAGTGTGATGACCCCACCTCCCCTTAAGGCGAATCAGAGAGTTCGGCGGATCGCTTACCCAACTCTCGTCGGGACTCACTACAGTTCCTCAATCATATTACAGATCTCAAATAATTACAATGCAAGATCTCCAAAATAATCATTACATTTCCAACTAGTCCAAAAAATACCATAAGTACAACAGTCCAAGATTACGAATAGTACAGGAGATAATCCTGCCAATCACACTAAGAAAGATCACAAAGCATGCTTTCCTTCGTCTCAAACCCTGTGAAGGGGAAATAAAATATTTTTGGGGTGAGTTAGAAATTCACGTTTCATCAAATTCATAAACATTTGAATTAAATAGCAGTTTGTAAAATATTTGAGTATTTAAAAGAGTAACATGTAAGCCGAGAACAAGGTCACACACACGTTGATAGTATTTAAGAAAATTTTCATTTAAAAGGATACAAGAACATTAATTCCTTAAACAATCATTCCATAAACACTTAATTTAACAAACAATAATGCAGCAAATAATAATTTAATGTACAATAATTCAATAAACATTTAATTCAAATATTGAAAGGATACGGGTGCTCACTTGGAGCTATTTCCACCTTATAACTTCCAATAAACAATCCCCTATATATTTTTCCACAATATAACCTCCGAACTCCCACCTTATATCCTCCAGAATGATAAACGATCCCCTGTCTTGATGTCACCTTATGTCCTCCAAAAAGATAAACGATCCCCTCATTTAACTTTGAACATTGGATATAGTACTCAAGGCCTTTTGGCAAAGAGTTTTGAGCTTTGCACTTAACATTGTTAAGTCATTACCCAGAGTTGTCCAACTAATCCGATCTCGCGATGGCGGGTTAGGATAAACTTTTGGCCTACTTGACCTCACGTTGGCAGATCTAGGATAGGGTTCCAATGAGGGTGAGTTCAGTTCAACCGATGTGATAAAGTACACATCAGCCTACAAACATGCACATTTAACAAGCAATCATGCACAGGCAACCTTCTGAGTCAAGCAAGTCACATAGTTGAACATGTTTTCACTTAGAAATCACATCGTGAAACTCATTTCATTTAGAATCATCTCAATAGTCAATCATATGAAATCATGTCTGGAAATGATTTTAGTTATAAACATGAGTTTGGAAATGATTTTATTTGTAAACATGAGTTTGAAAATCGAGTTTAGAACTCAAGTTTGGTAAGTTTAGAAATCAAGACTAAAAATAAAGTTTGATAATGATCCGAATTTTTAAAAATATGTATTATGTTCAACCTCGATTATATGTTTGATTGGAGTCAAATCCTGAAATTCGAATGATGAAAAGTTGAGTTTTTTTTTCATTACTTTTTGAATAAATATACTAAGTGTGCATATTTGAGTATTTGAAGAGTTTTGACTATTTTTCATGATTTTTGTATGTCGAGATTTGGTTAAAATTGTACTAGACACGTGTTAAAATCTTGATTCAAGTTTTAGTGTTGAGCTTGAGCCCAAATGGGTGAAGGATCTCACCTGATTTCGTTATCTTGAAAAATGAGAAGTTGCATGCACTTAGTACTTGTTTGAGAAAATTGGATTTTAAACGACGTGTCGTGTTCAAAAGGAATTTTCATGTTATTTTTCGACTCAAGTGACTACTTTTCACTCAATGAAAACTTGAAGGAAATTTTGAGAATTTTTCATTGGACTAGAGAATAGTTCAATCCTTCACTAGTTTCGTGAAGTGCTAATTTGAACCTTATTTATTTGTTTTACTTGATTATAGGACCTGGTGCTGACTTGGAAAGCGATTCTAATTTGGATTGTTGATCTTGCTTACGTGGTGAGTTTCCATGCATGTTTCTTGACTTGTTATGTGAACTTGAATCCTGTGACTTGAGATGAATCATGTTTTGATTACTTGACGTGACGTGTCTTGAAAATCTTAGCTTGCTGATCCTTCAAATGGGGTAGTGTGTACTTTATCGTACTCACTCCCATTTGAAAGGTGATATACCTGATCTTGACGTGTTTTGATGTGACATGACGTGTCTTGTACTTGTTATTCTTGAGAATTCCTGAATCCCCTTGATAAGTTTATCGAATCGAGCAGTTGGGAAGGCCTAGGTCGAGGAGATTTGACGAACCCTGAGCTACGTGACGTGTTGTGTGCTCTGGACTTGGCATATGGCCTTGTCCCTTTTGAAGAGCAATACACAAATATATATAAATGTCGTGTTAGGCGGGTGGGCCCGGTTGGTGGTTTTGGTGGAGTAAGGAGAAAGTGGGTTTCTACTTGGACTTGATATATGAAAGTTGACGGAGTGTCAACTACGTGAATCGTGTTCCAATTACGTGGACGTGCTCCAGCTTCGTAGACATTGGCTCCTGAGAGCCCCTGTATCCTCTCATGTGCTATTACTTGCTTTCTTTAATTGTGATAATGTATCCAATTGACTCATGAATATTACTTGTCTTACGTGTTTGCATATCTTTTGGAACTTACTAGGCATTAGTTCATTCTTTCAAATTTGTTTTCCTTAACAGGAATTGAGATCCCGAGTGAAGGTGCTACTCATTAAGATTGGATCTCATTCTTTTGAACCTTGTCTGAGAAACTTGGTCTTTGTATTTGGGATTCATTATCTAAGTTTTTGGTTGTGTATTAAGTTGTGAGAACCCTAAAGAAAAAAACAAAAAAGAGGAAATTCTACTTAAGTGCATCATATAGTCATTAGTGCATTATTTTTTCCCAAAGTGCTCAACTTCATGTGTATTGCATGGTTTAATTTAGAATTTTAATTTTCATGTTTCATATGGATAAATGCATTAAACTTATGTGGTTTTATGTGAGTTATATTTTAATTAGGGTTTTGATGCTAATTAGCAAGATATTATTTCATTTTTGGCCAAGAAAGTGCCACTTGTCAACCACCCATGACATTTTGACTTAAGCCATCTTATTTAAACCTTCCATTTCAAAAATATGAAGCAAATTTCCCTCTCTCTCTCACCCTCTTGGCCGGCCATTCTCACAAGGAAGAACACCAAACCCTAAGCTAAAATTAGTCAATTTTAGTGAAGGAAAAACAGGTTTAGGTATAATCCAACCTAGATTACCACTTAAACCTCAAGTTTTGTTGCAAGAAGTGAAGCTCCTTGGTGGTTTTGCTCACACTTTTAGCAAGGTAAAACCCCTCTTAATTATGCTTTAATGAGCTTTAAATCCTTGGGGAAATGTTGGATAGATGTCTTGAGGTACTTATTGTTGTTTGGAGGAAGAGATTATGGAAGGAAATCTTGTGTTTGCTAACATGAGTTTGGGTTTCATTCGTTGGCCGCCAAGTGTTTGATAAATTGATTGTTGTTTTGTGATGCTTTGATGACGAAGTTAATTGCTGTTTTAGCTTGTTAAACGCCTTGGAAAATGGTGGAAATGACTTTAAAGGATTGACAAAAGAAAACGCCACCAACCTGAAATTTTCACAGAAAATAGGAATGCAAAACAGTCCAATTCCCGAGGTCACTGTTGACTGTACAAAATGAATTAGTATCCGAGCCTTATACCATTAGAAAGCCCTATGAACCTAGTTTTAAACACCGCTAACAGAGCTTGATTTCGATTTTTCTACGTCGAGTTATGACTGTTTTCCCGAGACTATTTGACCAACCTGAAATTATTCCGACAGATTTCTTGCCTCTCTGAGATTTGCCATTTTGACTATGATTAAGCAAGATTTGATGCGTGACCTCTTCATGAAAGTTGTAGGTTTATGTCTTAGCTTCGAAAAGCCATAAATTACACCCCAATACGATAAGTGTGGCCACAGTTATGATCAAATTACTGAAACTTGACAAACCTGTCTAACGTTGGTTTCATTTCCGCGATTGCTTCCTTATTCCTTTCGATTCTCGGGCCTTCTTGCCATGTTCCAACCCACTCATGCATTGTTCTGGGATATTGTTAAGACTTTTATTTAGTCAACTTCATAAATTGGATTGGTCATTTTGTGATTTATATACATCCAAGTGTGACTTTTATCACGTGAAAAGAAACATCGAGCACATACATTTGGTCTCTTGTGATTGGGTAGTCGAGCTTAAATATGTTCTATTTTATTTGTTAATAGACTTGGAAGGAGGAAATAAAGAGGACTTGGGTGTGAATACTTGAAGATATTTTGCTCGACTCGGTGAGTGTTTCATGCTTGTTACTTGACCTATGTGATAGCTGAAATATTGAAATACTTGACCTATGTGATGATTTGCATTCTTGTGACTTGTGAGCCAATTAATGTGATCGAGACGAGTGCGTTCTTTATCACACTCGATCTCTTGTGCTTGAAAATTTGTACTTGGATATTTGTATTCGTGTGAAACGGCTTTTGGCCACATTTGATTTGTGAGTCGTTTGGGTAATACCCCAACGACAAATATGATTTGTTTCGAGCTCAAAACCTAGTTGGTGAGTCAATCGACTCGAGCCGGCAGCTTGGTCGGAAAGTTGACGAGCCACGGGATATGATATGCGAATCCGGAAATCTGGTATACTCGAGTATTACCTAAAATTTGATTTGTTGGGGTGTTCGGGCCCGGTAGGGGGTGAAATGGTGGACGGTGTTTGATGTTAAGTGGGGATCTACGATTTGGCTTTGAGTTGTAAAAGTTAACGGAGAGTCAACAGGAGGTGATTTGATCAAGCTTCGGGGAAATTGGCTTTTGAAAGTCATCCGTATCCTTTAATTGAGTATGTTCAATTTATGTGGTAATTTTATCTGTGGCATTTGTTTGCTGTGTGAATTCTTCTTGTATATTTGGCTGCTTGTTTTTGGAACCTCATTGAGCTTTTAGCTCACCCTATTTTCCTTTTGTTTTCCTTAGCAGGGGGATTTGCTTGAGATCAGGGTTGAAAGTACGTGCGAGTAGTATAAGCTTTTGTTGTAACTTTTGTTAAGGAATGATGTACTGGAAAACCTTATCATGTATAAACTTAGATTTGTTTGGTTTTGTAACCTAATCACCCCGTTAAATTTCAAGTTTGAATGGTGGTGTGAAACTTAAGTATCTATGTTGGGTGACCTTTGAATTTGGAAGATTTTAGTTTTTATAAGTTTCGAGTTATTGGTTTATATTAGCTATCGAGTTCTGGCGAGAGTTGGGCAGGCAGTCCGCTAACCCCTCTGGTTCACCTTAGGGGGAGGTGGGGCTGTCACATAAGTACTTCTAATTATATTTTGTGTTTGTAGGATAATTTTCTAGTTGTACTTTGGATGGTAGGGTTGAAGTAGTTTAGTTATGAGTTGTTGACAAGTTTGGAATTGATATTTAAAATGTATCTTTAGAGAAGTAGTGATCATTTGTATGAGTGAATCTTAGCGAGAGTTGGGCAGGCAGCCTGCCAAACCCTTTGGTTCGCCTTAGGGGGAGGTGGGGCTGTCACAGGTGGTATCAGAGTTTAGGTTTCAGATCTTTGTAGTGTATCCTAAGCTTAAAGTTTAGGATGCCGGACTGTGGGATTAGATTGTGTGTTAAGTTTAAGGTGACTTTATCATTTCATGATTGGCTAAGAATTAGAGGTTTAAGTATTTGAGAGTTTAATAAGTTACAAAGAAATGTTAGGAGATAACTATTATTTCTGTTTAAGTGTTAATGATATTTATGTTCCATTAATTTCTAATCGAATTCGTTCTTGTAGGTTATGGATTTTGGTGGTGGTGATGACGTGCCTAGACACCTCGGCCCGTGGTTTCTTACCTTTCGAGGCCGGAGGTGCTCATATAGCCTATAACCCCGGACCAGAGCTAAGAGGGATTGTGACTGTTGGAGGACGCATGCTTATCCTGATCATGTAGTCCTATCGATTTATCATGAGAGAAAAAGATTGACTAGGGTTAATAGGGAGCTACAAGAGGAGGTGGATAAACTCACGACTGTAGAACAGACTCAGGCGACTAGGATCCAGAGAGCTCAAGCATGAGGTTCACTCAACTACTAAGCGATTGGCTAGAGTCATGAGGATTGCTCGAGAGCGAGCCGATGGCATAGTGGCCGAGTGCGAGGCTATGATAGAGGGAGTTCTCGAGACTAACCGGGTCGAGGAGGACCCAAATGATCAGTCTCCTAGCAATGCAGATATGGGAGGAGAGTCAGGGAGTGAGCTTGTGGATGGTGCAGGTATGGTGGAGGCTGGTCCTCAGGATTCAGAGATGGCCACCTCGGAGACTTCTGCTTCTGAGACTAGTTAGGCTAGTCGAGCTCAAATTTGGGACTTTGTGTACCCCTTTTTGTGAGAGAGACCGTTAGAGTGGTTCTCATCCCTGTAAATGCATGTTTATTAATTGCTTTAAGTACTGCTCTTTTGTTCAGTGTATTTGCAGACTTGATGCGACTTTTGTGCTTCTTTTGATATGAACATGTCTTATGATGTACTCGACACGCTTCTCTCATTTTGATTATATCTAAAGTACTTTGGTTATCTTTAGAGTCTGGTTTACTAATAGTTTACCTTATTCTATTTTCTTGTATTTATTTTAAACTTGAGACCTCCATAAGAATCATGGACGAAGTTAGTAACCCCTCCTTAGTTAGGATTTTGATTATTGGTGGTTTGATTTAAAATTGGATCCTCACCCAGAATGTGTAGGACACTAGCATTACTGACTGGTGTAACTTTCAATATATCATAGTGATGTTATGTGTTTGGATTGGGTTACCTAGTAATGTATCTAATTTTACATGATCCTTACTTCTTGGAACATCTCTAGCAGAATACTTATATGAGAAATGGAAACCGAAAAGTGACGTTGAGGTGTAGATCTAGACCACTCTAAGATTGGAGAATAATGTATATAGATTGAGGACATGGTATAAAGCTTTGGTGTAAATACTCTTTACTCTTTGAGTACCATTGTCATTGATGGTAGGACGTTGAGTTTGAGGACAAAAGGGATGACTTTGAGGGGGAATCTTGTGTTTTCTTGTTAAGTTATTAGTCTGAGTTGCTTAAGATGACAATGTAAGGCTCGAAGACAACCTAAGAGGGGGGTGAATTAGGTTGATTAAAATTAATCAAGTTATAAAATCCCTTTTTTAACAATAAGAAATTTACCCTTTAACACAATAAGTTTATCAATAAAGGAACAATAGAATTCAAGAAATGTAGAAGATATAAGCAATATAAGAATTGTAAAGTAAACTGTAAAAGCAATGAGAGTATGCAAACCAATTGTCTACCAAGCTCCTCTTGAGTTTGAAGAACAATTCTCAAAACAAGTAACTTCAATTTGATGAAATTCAACCAATGTTGTGTACAATGGAAGGCTCACTTCCTCCTTGCCCCAAGCAGCACTCGGTCAAGGTAGGAAATTTTACAATCACTCAGATAACCCTCACAAAGCTACACTATTAAAGAATTCAATCACAAGTGAAAAGCTTGCACACTAGTTCACACTCCAAGAACTACAAATCTTACTAGAAGAGTATTTTCTAACAAAAATCACTCTTAAGAACTTATATTTTCAGTGTAAAAAAGTCATATGATTTATTCAGACAAGGGACTATTTAAAGGGGACAAAAAAGAGCATAATAAAGGCTGTCAATGGATAGAAGGAAGTTGAAGAGTCAACTAGCTGTTGGAGGTATCGGACGTCCAGTACAATATTATGTGTCTGGTGCCATCATCCGAAAGGTTGTCTCAATGTTTATCGGACGGCTGATGCATTTTTTGCGTCCGGTGTAGTTTGTGTCAGACACTGGTCAGAGAGTTCGAAATATTTCTTGAATTCGATCGGACGTCCGGTGCTGATGATATGCGTCCAATACGAGTGTTCGATACTCCTCCTATCTATCGGACGTCTAGTGCTTCAAGTTGAGTGTCCGATGGAGGTTCTATTAAGAGTTTTCAACCTTCATCGGACGTCCGATACATGCTATCGAGCGTCCGATAGAGTTAAGTATCCTTTGCTCCTCTTTGATTGAGTTTTCCATTTGCACCATTTGCACCAATGAATTGAGCTGGCATATTTCTCAATGGAAGATATTAGATTGAATTATCCAATTGTTTTGTAATTGTCAAAATCTAGAATCAATATTTATAGACAAGTTAAAATTAGGGTAATCTATGTGCAAATATTCATGATTATACTTGCTAAGAATCTTGGCTACATGTTTCTTGATATGTTAATGAGAGGATCTTGTGGATTTGCTTGAGAAAGTTGGAAGATTTGTTGGTCAAATGATGAGAGATTTTTGGTGGAAATTCTACTTTGTGCTGGCCAAAATAGAAGAAGTAAACCGGCTTTGATTTCCACTTTTTCTTGATAATCTTGGGCAGGTTCTTATTCAATGAAATTGTTAACACATCAACCTTCACTTGTATGTCGAATTTGAACCAAAGCTATGCATTTTGCCTTGAATTTTTGTTGGAAATTTTGTAAACTGAGTTGAAATCAGGGAGCAATTTCAGTCAACTTCTCAGATTTTCTGGTATCAATTGACAATGACTTAAAGTCTAATTTTTATACCATTGAAAACTCTATGAATCTAGTTTCAAATGCTGCTGATGGCATTCAATTCCGACTTTCCTACTTGGAATTATAGTCATTTTTCCAAAACTGCTCAAGTGACTTGATTTTAACACGACAGCTTCTTACACTTCTGTGATTGCTGTTTTGACCACAGAAATGTATGAATTTGATTTTGAAGTCTTCATATGAAATGTGGCCCTATGTCCTAGTGTTAAAATGGCATAAAATGCATCTCAATCCAATAAATGACGCTCCAGGTATGATCAAAACCAAAAGGTGGCAAAGCTGTCAACCTTGCTCCTTTTCTTTTGCATTCTTTCCTTTACTTTCCTTGGTTCGATTCACTTTCCTTGGTTCTAAATAACATTTTCACTCTATTCTTATATCTAGACTTTTGCCCTAAAATATTTGTAGACTTTCCCTTGATTTGCATCAAAGGTCTTGTGAGATTAGAATTAAGTTTAGAGTATTAAAGTTGGTAATGTTGAATGAGATATTGAAGTGAAAATTCTTGTTTCTTGTGAATTGGAGATTAGTGAAAGTCTTATTACATCATGTTTCATATCAGGATTCGATTATGTCAAGAAGATGGACTTGTGATTGTTGTGTTGAGGTGAAAATGAGTTTAATTGGTGAGTGATCCTTTGTTACCCTTGATTGGCATATTAATGAGATATGTAGATTTGTAAATGTATGTGAGAAGATTAGTTCTTTGACCTACGTGAGATATTATGGATATATGGTTTACATGAGGTAAGATGGACAAGGATGATATCTAAAGTGAAATACATTTTACAATTGATCATAATAAGATGTGAAAAATGGATATCTGGAGTTTTCAAGTAAATGTTAGAATTTCGAAGGGAAAACCTGCGAAACTTTTGGGACGAAAGGTGAAAGAACTAAGGTATAAGCAAATTGTTTGAATGAAAGTTCTATGGAAAAATCATGAAGTCGAGGAAATAATTTGAGAAATAGGGAAAAAGATCCAAAAAGAAGTATCCAGACTTGTTTCTTAACCAAAGGATGAATTTCAAGGACTAAATTCCTTTAAGGGGGGAAGGATGTGAGGGCTCGGAAATTGTATTTTTATCAGAAAATAAATAATAATGATAATAATAATTATTATATTATATATTTTCACTAAAATATTAGTGAATTTATGCATCGAGTTATCATTTTCTAATTTAGAGAATTTTTCATGAATAAATTGCCCAGTTTTTGTTTCGGCCAGTTTAAGCTTTAATTTTTGAGCCGTAACATGAATAGTAACTCTAAGATGAAACCAAGCATATGTAGAGACTTGACAGAGATATATTTATGGTAGGACAGTGTCAGAAGGAGAAAATCCAGTAAAAGTTAGAGTGTCGCGCGCCGACGCTACATAAAGACGAGTTGACCAACTTTTCCCTAAAACATGGAGAGCCATGCTTCTTGTCCCCTTAATGTCTTCACTTTAACTTCATTTTCTCTTCATTTTTTCAGCAACCAAGAGAGCATAAGAGAGAGAGAGAGCCGAGGTAGAGAGAGAGAAATAGAGAGAGATTGGAGCTTTCTTCTTCTTCTTCTTCTTCACCTTGAAGACTCCATTGGAGAGAGTTTCACCTTGCTCTTTCCTCTTCAAGCTCAAGCCGAGAGGGAGAGACTAGAGAGAGAGAGAGAATCGAGAACTAGAGGGAGCAAGAGAGAGAGAGAAAGTCTATCTTCATCTTGTTCTTCTTCTTGGTCCTTGAAGACTTCACTCAAGAGGAAATCAAGCCATCAACACTTCATCTTCTTCTCCTTCTAGTCACTAGCCAAGAGAGAGGAGAGAGAGAAAGAGTAGAGAAGGCATCCATTATTGATCTTGAAGTTTTGTGGAAGAATCACCAAGAAACAAGTAGATTTTCGGGTAATCTTGGAGGATCTTCAAGGTGCAAAGATTGGAAGACAACTTTTGGATAGATCTACACTTGAACTCGCTTGATCTCGATAGATCTTGAGGTAAGAGGTCTAGGTCTTTTAGTTTAGCTTTAATAATGGTGGATCTTCTAGATCTACACTAGATCTATGGATTATTTTTGCTAGAAAGTGTTATCTTGACTAGTGGAGTTGTGCTCTTGAATTCCCAACATAGGTAGCTGACTTGAGGTAACCTCTTAGGTAGCGGACTTGAGGAATTTTATTGTGGTTGTGGTTGTTGTTATGAGATGAGTTTATTTTGTGGATTAGAAAGTCAAATGTTGGAGAAATCTTGTAGAAAAATCTTGTCTGCTAGCCAAAACTATAGCTGAAAATTTTGACTCTTGATCTTGAAATTTTATGACGTTTCTTGACTGGATTTTGCCCAAATAAATATGTATTATGTTCAACCTTGAGTATATGTTTGATTGGAGTCAAATCCTGAATTTCGAATGATGAAAAGTTGAGTTTTTTTTTCATTATTTTTTGAATAAATATACTAAGTGTGCATATTTGAGTATTTGAAGAGTTTTGACTATTTTTCATGATTTTTGCACGTCGAGATTTGGTGAAAATTGTACTAGACACGTGTTAAAATCTTGATTCAAGTTTTAGTGTTGAGCTTGAGCCCAAATGGGTGAAGGATCTCACCTGATTTTGTTGTCTTGAAAAATGAGAAGTTGCATGCACTTAGTACTTGTTTGAGAAAATTGGATTTTAAACGACGTGCAGTGTTCAAAAAGAATTTCATGTTATTTTTCGACTAGAGTGACTACTCTTCACTCGATGAAAACTTGAAGGAAATTTTGAGAATTTTTCATTGGACTAGAGAATACTTCCATTCTCGACTAGTTTCGTGAAATGTCAATTTGAACCTTATTTATTTGTTTTACTTGATTATAGGACCTGGTGCTGACTTGGAAAGCAATCCTAATTTGGATTGTTGATCTTGCTTACGTGGTGAGTTTCCATGCATGTTTCTTGACTTGAATTGCAAGTATGACCTGAATCTCTTGACTTGTTACGTGAACTTGAATCCTGTGACTTGAGATGAATCATGTTTTGATTACTTGACGTGATGAAAATCTTGGCTTGCAGATCCTTCAAATGGGGTAGTGTATACTTTATCGCACTCACTCCCATTTGAAAGGTGATATACCTGATCTTGATGTGTCTTGATGTGACGTAACGTGTCTTGTACTTGTTATTCTCGAGAATTCCTGAATCTCCTTGGTAAGTTTATCGAATTGAGCCATTGGGAAGATCCAGGTTGAGGAGATTTGACGAATCTTGAGCTACGTGACGTGTTGTGTGTTCTGAACTTGGCATATAGCCTTGTCCCTTTGAAGAGCAATGCACAAATATATATAAATGTCATGTTAGGCGGGTGGGCCAGGTTGGTGGTTTTGGTGGAGTAAGGAGAAAGTGGTTTTCTACTTGGACTTGATATATGAAAGTTGATGAAGTGTCAACTACGTGAATCGTGTTCCAATTACGTGGACGTGCTCCAGATTCGTGGACATTGGTTCCTGAGAGCCCCTGTATCTTCTCATGTGTTGTTACTTGCTTTATTTAATTGTGATAATGTATACACTTGACTCATGAATATTACTTGTCTTACGTGTTTGCATTTCTTTTGGAACTCACTGGGCATTAGCTCATTCTTTCAAATTTGTTTTCCTTAATAGGGACTGAAAACCCGAGTAAATGTGCTATTCGTAAAGATTGGATCTTATTCTTTTGAACCTTGTCTGAGAAACTCGGTCTTTGTATTTGGGATTCATTATCTAAACTTTTGGCTGTGTATTAAGTACTTCTGATTATATTTTGGGTTTGTAAGATAACTTTCTAGTTGTACTTTGTGTACTTTGGATGGTAGGGTTGAAGTAGTTTAGTATGAGTTGTTGACAAGTTTGGAATCGATATTTAAAATGTATATTTGGAGAAGTAGTGATCATTTGTATGAGTGAGTCCTGACGAGAGTTGGGTAGGCAACCCGCCGAACCCTTTGATTCGACTTAGGGGGAGGTAGGGCTGTCACAACCACTAGTAGCATCACCTCTGACACCAAGTTAGTCTACAACTTCTCTAACTCTATATCCTTTTAGTGGTAGATTTGAACAAGTAATTTTGATTGCACATTGTCGACTAAGCATTAATGATTCACACACATAAATGTTTGGATAGAGATTTTTCTATACTGTTTTGTCTAAAATTTACTCCAGATTGCTATAGTTATTTTATGGCACTTTTGATGTTTAAAAGTATTTTAAAAATATGTTATAGTTATTTTTGTGTTATGGTGGTAAAGCTTCTCCAATCCACCGTCCAATCCCATAACCTCCCCTCGTTTTTCTTCCCACTTCTCTCTACCTCCCTTTCCACTTCTCCCACCCTCTCCCCACACTATCTATCACCCGCTAACCTTCTCTTATCCCCCTACTTCCACCCTTCACTCTTTCTCTTCTCTTCTTTTCTTGAGTTAAACTACACTAAGGAATAAATAATCTTTTATCTATATCAAGGATAAGATATACGAGATTGTATTATATGACTCGATAAAGACCTTAATTGAACCAAGAATCGATGAAAGCTCTAGCTAGTTTCATAAACCTCTTTTTATTTTTCTTCTATTAGTTTTATTTTTTTTGGTGGTTCCCACCACCTTGCCGACATATGATATGCATTTTAGACGTATTTGTTTAAAGGGGAAAAATACAATTTCTACTACATTAAATTTATTTTATGTGATTCCAGTATTATATATATTAAAAATTGAATCGTATCATTGGATATTTTAGTTTACTTATAATTTTGACATTATTTCATCATACTAGTTTATCCAAGTTGTATCCTTGATTAAAATTCTTTGAAAATTTTTTTGGGTGTAATGTTTGCTAAATTATTATGATGTAATATGGATAAAACAAAAAATTTAATTGAAACAATGTATTTAAATATATTTACCATCTGATTTAGCTGTTTTATTTCCGGAACCTTTCAAAGCATAAAGATGGGAATTACATCAAGTAATCCACCCTAAATATTATCAAATACAAATAAATACTTTCACTGAAACAACTTAAAATCATTTAATTGATGGCACATGACACTTACCTAAGCATTTTTACAACTACATCGAAATTTTTTTAATAGAGAAAAAGTTTGGACAGTTTCAACTCTATTCACTATCATAGCCCAAGGAATACCTTGGGGACCACAAGTCATTTCCAAGGGCAGTGATTACTTGATTTATCAAGCACTTTCATATATAAATAATCTATAATAATTGTTTGAGTAGAAGATTATTTGAGAAATTTATTTAAAATAATACTTTAACACATTATGATATGATGTATGTGAAATAATTTTAAAAAATAAAAAATATATTTTTGGTGCAATTAGAATAATTTTAAAAATAAAAAAATCACTGTCCAAATACAGTGAATAAAAAAATAATAAATTGATTGTTTTTCTTCTTCTGGTACTAGAGAATATTGCTATATAACAGTGTCAATGTCATCCTTGATCATGAGCAGAGGAACTACAGAATTGGCTTCAGTTCGGACTATAGGCTTTACATATCCTAATCTTTAGATAACTAGACTGATCTTAACTATGCTTAAGGCCCTGTTTGGTTCTTGGAAAGCAGTGAGGAAAAGGAAATTATTTCTTTCGGAAAGTGTTTCCTGTGTTTGGTTGTAAATAAAGTACCTAGGAAAACAAATACTAGAATTTGCTGAGGAAACTAGTAGTGCAATTTGCCAAAAAATCATTTCCTCACACTTTTGTGAGGAAACGGAAGGAAACGGGACTCTAATCGGGTAGAGGCGCGGATCTAAGATGGGTTAATGATATTAGGGTCAATTTTGAGAGTTCAACATCGCAAGTTTGCAACTGAAAAAAAGCCCTCATATCAAGCTCTGTCTTCGTCATCTTTCTCGTCTTTCTGATCCTCAATTCGATCCTCCCACCATCCTCCAACCTCAATTCGATCCTCAATTCATCACCAGCATCCGGGCGACTTGTTTCTTGAAAGCACCTTCTACATCTAAGTCAAACTTGCGAGATTAGGTATACGATTTCTACATAATGTCTTCTTATTTGTGGTTCATTTTTCATACCTCTGTTGCCTTGTCTTTTGGTAATTTTATTGACATTACCAAGGGAGCTTTTGGTATACGATTTCTAGAAGGGTTTTGATTATTTCGTATGTTTAGATATTCCTGGGTCCTTACAAATGTCGGTTTTAGAAATTGGTTTTACTATGGGTTTGTAATTTCTAAGCATAGTTGAAGAAGGATTGAAAAATTGAAGTTTGATCGCAAAATTTTACATTTTTTCCCTCTGTTCTATGTAGAGATTTGTTTCTGGGGTTGGAATGGGAGGCATTTTTTGTGACTGAAAGTCATCTATGTAAATTTATTTTGCTTACTTTCTTGATCTCAAAATGATTTTTGTGAATAAAGTTTACTTGTTGCCATTTCTGTATTGCATTTCTGTATATGGATTTTGCTGTTGGCTCACGTTATAAAATAAAAGTTACAAAGGCATCAACTTCCACCCAAAGGATAGACAGTTAACCTTCGTGTTTCATACTAGAAGGGAAATGGCAATAGATAGAAGTAGGGATGTGAGCAATTGCACAAACGTATACTGTTATCTTTCTCGTATGGCTAGAATGTTTTACAAAAAAGAAAATTGCCAATCCTAAACTACTCTCTGGTATTTCATGCTGCATAATCCTGTCACTTCTACACTATGGAACCTTGGTTAATAAGGTTGTGAGAACTAATATAGAACCATAACCTTGAGAAATCATTCACAATTGTGAAGGTATATGGCCCTAAACATGTGTTTTGTCCAAATTTTTCTTCTGATCTTTCTAGAGAGCCAATCAATACTTGTCCAAGCTTTCTTGGTTTTATGCATCACTTTTTAGTTGTAAGTTTTGTGGCCTCTGCAGAAGTTGTAATTTCACTTGCGTAGATCAAATTGTCATAAACTGATACATTTACTCAAAAAGTGAGGCTTGGATCTAGCCATATCATAACAGAGGATGACCAAATGCTAACATTTACCTGTTTGTCTCCTTAATTATTGAGAGACTAGTTATGCATGATCTGTTCACACCTCCCTAATCTTTCCATTCTGTGACCAACTAGGGTAGCTGCATCAAATGAAGTTTCATACTTTGGATTTAAGATTATTCAGTTTAATTCTTTGAATCATTCACATGGCATTTTTGTGATGTTACAAAGAAAAGGTGATTGAAAATGTGTTTTAAGTAGTAACCAAATATAAAATTTCCAAAAAAAGGGAAGGTTAGTCCAGATTTAACAATCCAAATACATATTCATTTTAACAAGACAAAAGGTTGGTCCGTTTCGGTGTATCAAATTCAAGCAGAGTGCAAGAGTCGTATGATAAACCAGTTTTGTATTCTGAAGAATTATTGGAACACTAAGATAGTAGAAACCATTCCTTTCTTTGATCCCTGGACAATGATAGTATGACTTGCATACCATGCTTCTTACAATAATAAACTCAAAGCAGTAAACAAACCAAAATTCTAATTATATGTCACAAACATAGTTATATTCTATACATGCTGGTTATAATCTGATTCAACCATGTTTAAGAATTCAAAAGATTGTTGATCTTCTTGATACTACCTTGATCTTCTTAATTTCATTTTTTGCTTTGATTACAAAACTTTAGTTGTAGGTTTTGTTTATACTTTTCTTGTTGCAGCCAAATACCTATAGGAGTTCCATTTTCTTATTGCAACTTCTTTATTGGAAATAACCCAGCTGGAAATTACTGGATTGTTAGAACCAGTCTATCATCTTCAAATTATTTGATGTTTTTTCTCCTTTTAATTGATGAATAATAGTCCTTGTTCCTTCTTTTTTGGACAATGTCTGAATTTCTCATAATTGATTGTTTAATTTAATTGTTTTCTCATCAGCCATAAATAGTCGATCTTTACAAAGTCGACGACCTCCCCTCCCTAGACGTCCTTCGAGAGAAGCTCTGCAAGTTGAGTCCTCATCTATTAATGCAATTTCATTTCTTAATTTGATCATTTCTATGTATATATATATGTGCATGTGCTTTCGTTCTTGATGAAGTTTGACTGAAATCAATAGAAACAGCTACTGTTGCAGTGTTTTCTGCTGGATTGTTTGATTATGATTCTGTATGTACATTGGTTTCTGGTTACATCTGTGTCTTAGGCGTTTCTGTCCTTCTATGTCATCAATGATCTTCAGATGTCTTAGTCTTCAAAAGCTTTGGTAACTCACTTAAAAATACTCATTTTACAATGTTAGCTTTTTGGCTCTTATCCTGATAGTGCCTCTTAAAAAAATGTTTAGGTTCCTGCTATCATCTATGTCTGCAGCTTCATTGTATCAGTCCTGCTACAGGTTTATTTTAAATCTCAAAAAAAAAAAATTTGGATTCTTGGTCTCTGTCTTTATGTTTTGTATAAAGCATCCAACATTTCTCTTTGCATCTAGGAAATGACATGGACTGGGTTACGGTTAAAGACCTTTATATCTTTGGAGGACTTACTATTTTGTGGTGCAGGATTTTTTTTTACCAAGAAACCTGAGTTATTTGATGTACTTCTTGTCAACGGTTATTGAAAGTTCTATTTTAGCACTTACGTCTGCCTTGGTAGAGGTATTCTGGAACTTTATATAAAGTGAATTGAAAGATGTAGAATCAGTATGCTTACAAATCAACCTGAAGTCTAAACCATCTGCAGCAGGCCGAGTTCCAAAGTAGATCTAGCTGTCGAATTTCCATTCTCATTATAATATCTAAAGAAGTACATTTCAGCAGGAATTTCTCTATCAAAAAGGTACTTTTATATGCTAATTTGTGATAAAGGTTCAAAACTCAACCAATTAGCAGAGAGTAGAAGACAATAGCCACAAGATGCCCGAATAGCTTTTGGAGCATCTACATATAATTATATATGTTTCAAATCAATGTTTTCTTTGTTTCTTTCGCATCTTACCTTGGTATTTGGTAGTACTCCTTTGCACCATCAAAACTTTTGAGTTTTGAGACCTCTCTCAGTTGTCTCGATCCCCATGCCCACCCCTTGCTGGGGTTTTCCTTTGTCAGAGAACTCGTCCTTCCTAGTCTAATACGATCATACTAGTCTGTAATGATTCATCAGTAATTTGGTATTTCTCTAGATGCTCTCAGCAGCTATTCAGAAGAGAACAACAGAATATTCCTTAATGTGGAATCTGCTATGCTATAAACGAACTTAGTATTTTGCAGCAATTATCATGATAAAGGACAAACGAATCATGTAAGATTCAAAATATTAATTAACACTTTGCAGCTATTTTGTTTCTTTCATATTTGTTACTTTTTTTTCATTTGAAACATGGGGTGGTTAATAACCAAAGAAGTATGAAATACGTGCATTTGTAACTTCGATTTTCTAAATATTACAAATTATCAAGTTATTAAATTTCAATATAATTGTTATTATTTACTTAATATGCATCTTTTTTTTAATTATTTTTAATTTCATTTCCTTTGCCTTCAAAAAATTCATAATCCAAACAAAGGAATTACTTTTCTAGGATTCCTTTTCCTTTTTCCTAGTATTTTCCTTAGTCAACCAAATAAGAGAAAGAACTAGGATTTTCAAGGGATTCAGTTTCCATTTCTTTCCTTTCCTTTCCTCAGTAGTTTTCTGGAACCAAACAGGGCCTAAAACTTTTGCAGTTGGTACGTTATGCTTGTAGGTATATTCAAATATTTTGTCCTATAAGCATTAGATAATTATTTATTGCTCGCTATTTTGTTTGCTCAGGAACAGCTGGAATTCTGGTAGTTGAAAAAGGCAAGAGGTAACAGCAGCAGGAAGAGGCAACTGGAAACAGGTTATGAGATATCCAGTGACAGGATTCTCCTTAACATGCTCGGCCAGGTATGTTTCCATCAATTTGTTAGCTACAGTTCAATCAGATTTTCTGACTTTTGGGTGACCTTGCAAAGGTGGGTTGTGGGAGGCATTTTTTTCTTAATGCAATGTTTCTTTTTTTTTTTTTGGCCTAGTCTTTATCAATAATAGATCACTGTGTCCAATTTTGCGACTAAAAAGGCTAGTGGCTGCTTTTATTTTCTTGAAAAGTTTACATTTTGAAACAGTTAATGTCATTATTTGAAGAAGAAAATCTTGTCTTTAGGTGATTAATTTTGGCATATAGAAATATTTTCTAGGATAGTTGTAAAAATTTGACTGCGAATCCTAAGATTTAAGAAAGAATTGAGCTAGTTGGTACTTCACATGGATATTTGGTTTTCCATTGGAAAAATATGTCCATATTAATTTTATAATTCCATTTTAACTTAACCCATGCAAGTCTAGCAAACTCTAGATTCCCCTAATTTGCCATTGCTGAGGATATTACCTTAAAACTTTTCAATGGGCTACCTATTTTATTTAATTTTATTTTTTAGCTTTATTCATCCTCAATTGCAAAATTTTAGCATTCCACCCACCAGTATACTTAAAAAATATTATATGTGATTCGTGCAAGTTGCTTTTTTTTCGGGAAGGGGGTGGTGGGGGAGTATTCTTTTCTCTTATAGCATACTCAATTGTGAAATTTTCATGTCAGTGTTCATTTTTAAACTCACTAAAAAATGTTTATGATGATAAGAAAGAACATGCTTATTACTTGTCTTATTTATCAATTATTTAGCACCTGCTGTTGTATATGATCTTACAAGATAGCACTAATATGGCTTATTAGTCTTTGTTACGTACAACATACTAAACATCATACTCTATAATCTTTGATAAGTGATGAGGCCTGAGTGTGAAGTGAAATCCACCAATTTTCCCTTGTTTTCCCTTGTTTGTCTTGTGATAAATTGAAATTTAAGGCAAAAATCAATGGATTTTGGTGGGTGTCAAACCGCCAAAAATAAAATACCTACTCTAAAAATATGAATTCAAGTATAATGGTGAGTAGGGTCGTATCCTCAGGGACTGGGTGATTTACTGCCTATAGAGAATTTGGGGGGTTTTGGAAAAGATAGCAAATAGTTAAAAAGGAATAAAAGCTGAAATTCTAATTAAGCAAGGAATACAGGAATTAAATAACACAAGAAATAATTAATTAAAACAACCTAATCAAGGAATTAATCTCAGCATCGGTGCACACAACTGATCATAGATATATGGAAATATTCATACGTTCATGAATAAATTGGTTATAGTGGTCAAGCGACGCGCCCAACCACCAATCTTTTCTTAATTTTATAGTAGTCCAGAGGCGCTCATAAACTACCCTCTTATGAACTAGACAACCCTAGAGACGCTCATAGGATTTAATGTAGTCACAGCATTAGGAATTAGAAAGACCCAATTCTAGATGACAAACACAAATGCGGGTTTATTTAAGCTAGATTAATTATCCCCACGATCCAAATTAGACCGCTTGCGAGGTGGTGAAATTGACTTGTTTGCCACTAATTAGGTTGCTTAAAAGCGACGCGCCAACACCCTAATTGGCTATATATTATTTAGACAATTGAACAACATGTCTAATTATCCAATAAATCTACATAATAATAACTCAGGGAAAAATAGAGAATAATTAAATACCCATGAACATATAAATTAAAAATAGACAATTAGAATAATTTCACAATTATGGTGCACCGAGCCTTGATTATTCCTCAACTAGGAAAGGATTTAACCACGCCTTGACATTGCCATGCAACCCAAAATCTCCATGCAAATTAATTCCACGAGAAAAGAGAAACAAGTGAAAATAGAAGTAAGGAAATATACTAATCCAAGCTATAAATCCAGCCGATGCGAAAAACGAAAGTATCAATAGGCAAAGGTACGCTGCCGAGAAAGCACAAAAGACGAAAGAAGGAAAAACGAGAGAAACTAGCGAAACTCAAAGCAATCTAATCTATTGGTATGCTTCTGGCAGCGGAAAACAAAGAGAACAATAACTAATACAAAAAACAATGCTAGGCTAAAGAGTTCGTCCTTATATAGAGATATTGGTCTTCTAATTTGCGGGACCGCGAGGAACACCAGCGTCCCTCTTTCCTAATGCATTTGGACTCCTGCTAAGACAAGGGAACAATTCCTCATTCCTCTCCACTTGTTCCACCGCCCTTGAACTTCCAAATTGTTTTGGTGGTCCTGAGAAATATGGAAGTTAAGTCGGTTACTTTACTGGCCTCCAACTTGTGAGGAATTTGTTTCCTAATCTGCTGCCCATGTCCCTTAAAGAGACGTTTCCAACCCAGAATTGACGTCCAATATATTCTCCAAAAATATCAGCACAAGGCCCAGGAATTCAGCTCCCCACATTGCCAACTCAGCCCTGCTTCCCTTTCTCTGGTGCAAGCACGTCCTGGAAGTACAAGTCTTCTGGAATTTTGCCAATAAACACCAATTTTCACACCAAAGGCCTGCAAATACCACAGAAACAATTTATAAGCAGTAACCCAATTCTTTGCACAATAAATGGGAGAAATTAAATCCA
The DNA here is from genome assembly GCA_013103745.1 of Gardenia jasminoides. Lineage (NCBI taxonomy): Eukaryota > Viridiplantae > Streptophyta > Magnoliopsida > Gentianales > Rubiaceae > Gardenia > Gardenia jasminoides. The sequence goes on from CM023095.1 coordinate 36,704,526, forward strand.
AATATCATCAATTAACACGTATAAATATCTCCCTATCAAATTCCCCCACACCTAGACAATGCTTGTCCTCAAGCATTCACTATCACAATCAAGATAACAAGTACTTCATAGCACAATAAACTAAGTGCACAAAATATAATTAGGATAGGTCTTTAGAAAGTCAAAAGGGTTAAACCTAAGTGCCCTTATCATTTCCATGCATCAAATTCAACAATGTGGTCTCGATATGCATAATAAAGAAAATTCTAGAATAATCTAACCATGTGCGATATCACTCAATGAAACAAATTAGAGCAATTTATCAATAGTGTGTTCCTTAGACTCAAAAGCTTACAAATTGGCTAAAACTATGTCAAATCTTGCACACCAATCAATTGAATCAATTGCAAGAAAAATATAATACTCATGCTAGCAAAAATCTCACTAATCGTACTTGTATCTTTCTTGCTTTTCACAACAAAACAAAATCCTAAGAAATTGCAAAAGTTGTGTAAAACTAAAATTTTTTTTGAAAAAAATACACCTGAGAAAATATTTTCTCCCACACACCTAAATCAGATATTGTCCTCAATAGATGAAAATAAAGAGTAAAAGGAAAATAAGAGGACTCCCCTGATTAGAGAATTAAGCACTTGAGTTGATGTCCAATCATTAATGAAATTTGGAACACAAGAGACCCAAGAGCCACGGTAGGTTATGAATACGGACACTAGATGCTACAAGGAATAACATAAAAAGAATTAGAATAAAAGAGAAAAAAATATTTTTGAATTTTTTTGTAAAGCGTGACGGCTGGAAGATGAAGGGCACTGGCTGGAGTGGAGGGTGCAAATGTGTGAGGGCTCTCAAAATTTGAATTTTCTTTTAAAAATGCATAATGATATTTATATTGTGTTTATTTATTAAAATATGAGTGAATTTATGTTTTGAGTGATTAATTACTAATTTAGAGAATTTTTCAAGAATTATTTGCCGGTGTGTGTGCTCGGCCAGTTTAAGCATTAATTTTTGTTCCGAAGTGTGAATAGTGATTTTAAAATGAAACCAAGTATATGTAGAGATATTACAGAGATATATTTAAGGTTGGACAATGTCAGAATAAGATAAAACAGTAAAAGTTAGAGTGTCGTGTGCGACGCGACAAAAAGTGGTCTTTTGGCCACTTTTCCTTAAATTGGGGAAATGTCACCTTTTTGTCTCCTTAAAGCTTTACATCTTGCTTCTTGAGCTTCACATATTCAGCCACACTTTAGCTTCAAGAGAGAGAGGGAGGCCGAGAGCTTGAAGAGAAAGAGAGAGAGAGAAAGCTTGCAATTTTGTCTTCCATTTCTTCTTCCTCAATTTTCTTGAAGTTGTGAGACTTCATTGGAGGGATTTGGCTTGTTTCTTCTCCACTTCTTGGCTGCCGTGTGAGGGTGAGAGAGACAGAGGGAGGTCTGAAGTGAGAGAGAGAGAAGAAAGAGGAAGAAAGCTCCTCTTGGGTTGGTTACTTCTTGTTCTTGAGATTGGAGACGGAATCCATCATCAAATCAAGCGGATCGTGGGCTAAGGTTAGAGCTTTTGGAGTTTCTAAACTTGGGAGTATCATTCTTGAGAGGAGTTCACAAGATCTTGGTTGATCTTGCTAGATCTAAAAAGATCTGAAGGTATAAGACTTAAACCTTTTAGATCTAACTTGATTAGTGTTAAATATAGTAGATCTACAGTTTATTTTGTTAGAAATGTCTATATTTGGAATTTTGAGTTGGGCTCTTTAATTCCCAACTTAGGTAGCGGACTTGAGGTGACTTTTAGGTAGTGGATTTGAGGACCTGATTGTGGATGTGATAAATATTCGTGAAATGAGTTCGTTCTATGGATAGAAAGTAGATTTTGTAGTTGAAAAATTTGAAGGAAAATGATAAGGGTTGGCCGAACCTTGCTTGGAAATTTTGATATGTGATCTCAAAATTTTATGATGCTTATTGATGAGATTTTGCTTAAATGCATATGTATTATGTTCATTTATGAGTATATGTTTTAAAAGAGTTAAAATCTTGAACTTTTATGGTAAGAAATTGAATTTCACTAAGCTTTGAGGGAAAAGCGCCATTTTGGATAAATTTGTGGATTTGAAATACCTTAGCTAATTTTCATGAAATTTGTGCATTGAAACCTAGTGAAAATCATTTGAAAAATGTGTTAGAACTTTGGTTAAAAGAGTACTGGTGAGTTTAAGCTCAAATGAGTGATTTGGAGGTGAAATACCTCACTTTATTTCAATGTGCTAAAGATTAGAAATCGCCTGGATGGAGTGCATCAATGGAGTTGTTGTTTATGTGAAATTTTGATTTAAAAAATGGAATCTTATAAAATGAGTTTCGACTCGAGTGATTACTTTTCGTTTGAGCAGAGTTAATGGAATTTTGTAAAGAACTTTGATAAGACAAGTGAATGAGTTATTTGAGTTTAGTTTCACTATTTTTGAGGCGAAACTTATTTCTTCCTTTTTCATGATAATAGGAGGTGAGAAAGGATTTGAACTAGATCCCACCTTGGAAAACGAACTTTACTACTGTGGTGAGTTTCAATGTTTGCTATGTGCTTATGTGAATACGATTCGAAATGTGTTAGACAAGTGATTTGATGTGAAATTGGGTTTTCAAACTATTAAGTGGGGAGGTGTGTACTTCATCGCACTTATCTCTATTCGAAATATAAGAAAAGTGAAAGGTCAGGAAATTCCTGAGACCTATCGGTAAGCCATTCGACTCGAGCCGGAGGCTAGGCCTAGGCCGAGAAGAAAGGGACGAGCCATAGGGTTAATTAAGTGAAGTGAAGTGCAGTGATATATGCTCGAGACTTGGCATATGGACTTGTCTCAGATGAGAGCATTAACCAGTGATATAAAGTGAAGTGCAGTGATATATGCTCGAGACTTAGCATATGGACTTGTCTCAGATGAGAGCATTAACCAATGATATAAAGTGAAGTGCAGTGATATATGCTCGAAACTTGGCATCTGGACTTGTCTCAGATGAGAGCATTAACCAGTGATATAAAGTGAAGTGCAGTGATATATGCTCGAGACTTGGCATATGGACTTGTTTCAGATGAGAGCATTAACCAGTGATATAAAGTGAAGTGCAGTGATATATGCTCGAGACTTGGCATATGGACCTGTCTCAGATGAGAGCATTAACCAGTGATATAAAGTGAAGTGCAGTGATATATGCTCGAGACTTAGTATACGGACTTGTCTCAGATGAGAGCATTAACCAGTGATATAAAGTGAAGTGCAGTGATATATGCTCGAGACTTGGCATATGGACTTGTCTCAGATGAGAGCATTAACCAGTGATATAAAGTGAAGTGCACTGATATATGCTCGAGACTTGGCATATGGACTTGTCTCAGATGAGAGTATTAACCAGTGATATAAAGTGAAGTGCAGTGATATATGCTCGAAACTTGGCATATGGACTTGTCTCAGATGAGAGCATTAAACCAGTGATATAAAGTGAAGTGTTTGGAGTCGGGCCCGATGGGGGTTTGGAGAAGTAAGGAGTAAGTGAAGGTATACATGGTTTATGTGTAAGAAAGTTGACGGAGTGTCAACTGCCTGGTTCGAGATCGAGCATTGTGGATCTTGGCTCTTGAGAGCCCCTGTATCCTCCCTTTTTAATGTTCCTTGCTTTCCTTATGTGTTTATTACTAAATTCAAATTTGAGGTAAAATATCATATGTGCTATGAACTTTGTTTTCCTTAACAGGGACTGAGAACCCAAGTGAAGAAGCCAACCATTAGGCTTAGAGTTTACTTTTGTGTTTGGGATGACAAACTTGAACTATGGTTTTGAGAGTACTTGTATTATGAGAATTTGGATGATTGATTAATTACTTTATGTATTTTGGGATTGTAAGACTAGAGTATTGTATTTGTAAATTGTTATTTGGTTTAGATTTGTGGTTGGAAATTTTAGTTTGGTACATTAGTGATCCGTGTGTGAGTGAGTCCTGGCAAGAGTTAGGCAGGTAGTCCACGGATACCTTAGGATGCGCCCTAGGGAGAAGTGGGGCTATCACAGGATGGACTGAGCAACTGTAGCCCTACAGAGGAAGGAAAAAAAAGGGAAATAGGGAAAAGGGACAGAAAGAAAAAGAAAGAAAAAGAAAGAATATTGGGGAAAAGAAATGGGTCTGATTTAGGTTTTTTTTTTTTACTATACACCCTATCCGTTTTAAGGCATGGCACTGTGGAAGCTAAAGTCTTCTACCCAGTTTTTTCCACAGCGTCTTAAAAAATACTGTAAAGCGTGGGACGCCTTACAACTTGAAATCTTCTGTTCACCAGGTTTTAATGGCCTACCCAGAGCCTTCATGTAAAGTGTGAGCACGCTTTACAGGCTAGAGTCTTCTGCCCACCAGTTGGTGGACAGCCTTTTCAGCGCATCCCGATAAAGAGTGGTCACGCTTTATACGGAAAAGTCTTCTGTCCAGCAAGTTTCAAAAGCACCAACTTGATTCAACATAGAATGTGGGCACGTTGTATCTCAAATTTGCATAGGACAGCAATGTCGAACATAAGACGTGGGCACGTCTTATAACAAAAAGTTTTCTACCCAAGAAATTGCAACTCATTCTAAACGAAAATTTCACAGAACGCGCCCACGGCCTACAACAAAAGTCTTCTACCAAACAAAATGAAATAAACTTAACTTTCACACAAAAACATGAAATTAAAGCACAAAATCACTAAAATTTAGAACTCTTGGGTTGCCTCCCAAGTAGCGCCATTCTTTGATGTCTTTGACTAGACATTTCCATGCTTGTTCATGAAGGGTAAAATCGTATAACTTTTTTCATTACTTCATTCTCATACTCATAATATTCATCATAAATAGAGTAATCTTTAAGCACATGAGCTACTTTCTTTATTGGACTAGCGGATGGCTTCAAGCATGCAAGTAATGATTTCAATTCTTTACTTACTCCTTCATCACGCATGAATTAATAACTTAATAGTATTTGCAACTTCTAACTTATCTCTATCATGAAGCTTAAAATTTCTGGTATAACAAAGTCAACTTCACTAACAAAAAATGTAGAATGAGAGATAAGAATTAGGGATGAAAGAGATGTCACCACAGTTGGGATTTGTTCATTGGATTTTTTCATCGGAGAGGCTAGAGGTTGAGGTCTCATTGTTTCTTTCTCAGCTTCCTCTTCAACCCCACAGTTAGATTCTTCCCTTTGAATCTCTTGCAATTCTTCACCACTTCTCAATATAATTGCACTCACATCTGGTTCAGAATTAACAACGGTCTTTAAGTGCAATTTTTCAGAAATTTGAGACGCCAATTGGTTCACAGTAGATGCCAGTAGGCACAATTGATTCTCCAGATTACTAATGCTTGTTCTTGTCTTTTGTTGAAATTGATATATGTTAGTGGATAGTGATTCAACAATTTCTTCAAGGGATATACCTGGCATTAATGATGGCTGTTGTGGTAGACTTTGAGGTGTATGTTGATGTTGCTGGTGAAACCTTGGTAGCCTTACAACATAATTGAAATTGAGGCTGTCCTTCCATCCTTGATTATACTCGTTAAATAAGAATCATACCATGGTCGGGATGGGTTTGACGATCTTCCAACAGAGGATAAACTTGAGCGTTTGAGCCATTTTGTAGTGTGGGACACATGGTAGTTGAATGACCCGAGACATAACAAATTCCACAGGTTCTAATTTGTCTTTTCCTGCAACCAATTTTTCTACAAGAGATGTTAGAGAATCTAAACTTTGATCAATAGAATAGACACTTACCTCACAGGCCCTCCTGAGAATGAAATCCTGTCTACCCCTAAAATGTTGAAAATTGGGCGCCATAGACTAGTCACAGAATAAGAAGGAAACAAAAATAAAAATCCAAAGAAAAGCATCGGCGCCAAAATTTGGTGGGTGTTGAAACCACCAAAAATAAAATACCTACTCTAAAAATATGAACTCAAGTATAATGGCGAGTAGGGTCGTATCCTCAGAGATTGTGTGATTTATTTCCTATGAGAATTTGGGGGCTTTAGGAAGGAAAGAAAAATAAATTAAAGATGTGTAGTAATTAAAGAATGCAATAAACAATTAATTGACACAACCTAGTCAACGAATTTATCTCAGCACCTGTGCACACAATTGATCATAGATACCTAAAATGATTCATACTTTAACAAATAAATTGGTTATAGCAGCCTAACGAAACGCCAAACCACCAATCTCTCCTTAATTATATAGTAGCCCAGAGAGGCTCATAAACTACCCTCTTGTAAACTAGACAACCTTAGAGACGCTCGTAGGATTTAAGGTAGTCACAGTTTTAGGAATTAGAGAGACCCAATTCTAGTTAATAAACACACATGCGGGTTCATTCAAACTAGATTAACTATTCACACGACACAGATTAGACTGTTTGTGAAACAATGAAATTGTGTCGATTTGCCACTAATCAAGATGCTTAAAGGTGACGCGCCAACACCTTAATTGGCTATATATTATTTAGACTATTGAATAACTAGCCACATTAATCCAATAAATCCAAACAATAATAACCGGCTAAAAATAGAGAACAATTAAATACCCATGAAGGAAAAAATTAAAATAGATTAATTAGAAAGATCTCACAATTGTCGTGTAACCGAGTCTTGATTATTTCTCAACTAAGAAATTGCTTTAACCTTGCCTCATGATGATGAAGCAATCCGTAGTTTCCATGGGATTCGAATGGAAGTAAAAGTGACTGAATTTGCAAGGGAAAGTCTTCAATTGTATCTCGAGTAATCACTGGAAAAAGCCAAGTACTAGTCTATGCTATTGCTAACTGCCGGCGGAAAAGAAAACGAAAGACACTACTACTAATTGCCTAGCGAAAGATGATGTCTTAGTGAGAAGGTAAAGACTCTATATATTAGTTACTTGCTTTGCCGGTTCCTACAGAAACAAAGATACCAATCTCCATGTGATTCGGGAATCCTACAGAATAAGGAAGACAAAATTGGACTCCTCCTCAAATTTCTTTTTTGCCAATCACGTGTTGTCCGTATAAGGAATATATCCCTTTCTTTATCTCCTAATTTGTTGCCAAATTCTTCTTGGAAGACCTTCCCTATTTAAACACAACTTCCACGCACACCAAAATGTAGCGGCAAGGGTCCAGGGTTTAGTTTCGGGAATCCGTCTCTTCAAACTTCACTCTGAGGTCTCTGGCGTGGGCACACTCTAGCATGAATAATCTTCTGGAATTTTGCCCTTAATTACTACTTTTAACACCAATTGCCTGCAGTTGACACAAAATCAATTATGAGCAGAAATCCATTACTTTGCACAATAAATGGCCGAAATTAAGACCAAATACCCACAAATAAAGTGCACACTTATCTCACTATCAGTTACCTATGGTATATATTTGTTATTTAGAAAAAGTAGTAACAATTTATTGTGTAGACACAATTAATCATTGCCTATGGTCTATATCTATTACCTTACTCTATATATTTGAGTCCATTTGAATTAGTTGTTTTTAGGAGTTTTTTTGAAAAATTTTTCTATAACAATGTATATGAAAATTTTTCATTAGAAAAATTTATGGTGGCCTTTTTGGATGTCTTTTCGAATGTTTTTTTGGAAGTATTTGGGTATGTTTAGAATTTACAAATTTTTTGGTTATTTTTTAAAAATTTACACCACCTGTGATCCTTATACATGTAGTTGTATGATATACTTTCATGTCGGTGCTGGATAAAATCAATAGATCATAAATTCTTGGTAATTGTGATACAAACTTGACAATTTCACAATATCTCCATTCCACTGATGCAGGTCAGATGAAATCTTAACATTTTTAGCATTACTAGTTTGAATTTATTTATCCTTATTTTTCCTATCTACTATCTCAACTTTTGAGAGTGTACAAAAAATTTTTTTGGTCCAAAAATCTTCCTTTACAAAATCATCATTTGTTTCAGTAATCAAACATTCTTTTTAGTTATTATTTGATTTCCTGCACTTGTAAGTTTACATTTGTAATGGTATAAAGGCTACTAGCAGTAGTTTTGCAAGAGTGTCTAGGAGAGAATGAATGAGAAAATCCTTGTTCTTATGAATTCTCTCTTTTCTCCACGACTTCTAAGACTGCTTTTCTATTGAAATATAGGATGGTAAGATGGTGTGTTTTAAAGTCAAATGAAACAAACCATTGAAGATCCTTTTGTTGAAGTATTTTGAGTACAAAAAATTTGAACATAGTGCTGTGAACTTCTTATACCGTGGACGTAGAGTTCTTGTAAGGAGTACTCCAGAGGAGGTAATGGCGTTTAATATAGATTTAGTAACTATGGCAACATGGAAGAACTGATAGGATATGCATTTTCATTATGAAGCTCTTTAGCTGGTGTTTGTTTGTATTTTTTATCATAAATTCATTTCACATGCCACATGCACATTTCACGATTAAAAGGTTTCATGACTACCACTTAACCACATAACATAACGTAAGTTAATTAGTCGGGCTCTATATTGACGACCATGACTATCATAACATAACACAACAGGACTATAGTCCCTACTATCTATTTCATGATTGTTTAGACATTTTCTTATCATAAATTGATTTCACACGTCACATGCACATTTCTTTGATTTCATAAAATATACCACTGATTTTGTAATTTATAGCATAGTAAAATGATTCAAATAGATTTATGTGATCCATTTGCATATAGCAAAATAGAACTTGCATTTAAGAGAATTTCATATTTAACATTTGAAAACACAGAGGGGTAACTACCATCTATCTTTGATTGACAGCTCATGCGAAATAACTTTAACAATGCTTAAATTTGCTTTGCATCTATATCGAATACATAAATGTCCTAAGTAGTTGGTATTACTGACACGTGGGATTCTAAAGTAATCCCTAAAATGTGACAGTCCCACTTCTCCCTAGGGCGTACCCTAAGGTATCCGTGGTAGCCTGCCTAGCTCTCGCCAGGACTCACTCACATAAATATCGCTAAAATACCAAACTAACAATCCAAACACAAATCTAAACCCAACAATAAATTTACAAATACATTACACCATTCTTACAATCCCAAATTACATAAAATACTTATCAAACATTCAAATTCTCATAATATAAAAGCTCTCAAAATCACAATCCAGGTTTGCCACATCAATACAAAAGCAAACCCTAATTCTAAAGGTTGGCTCCTTCACTTGGATTCTCAGCCATTGTTAAGGAAAACAAATTGGAAAGAGTGAGCTAAAAACACAGTGAGTTCAAAAAAGGCTTACAATTCACGTAAAACAGTTCAAATCATACTTCAAGTATACAATTTAAATCAAGTAGATAGACACTTAAATGGGTATTGCTCGTATAAACTACTCGAGGGACATTGCCCATCAAAGTAGACTAGTCGAGCGACTTCGCCTAGCGACATCACAAACTAGTCGAGGGTATTCACCCTACGACGTCACTTTATTTCATTGAAACTAGTCGAGTGTATTCACCCTACAACGTTACATATTAGTCGAGGGACTTCGCCTAACGACGTCACAATTCTTCTCTGAAACTACTCATGGGACTTCGCCCAACGACATCACAATATTTCACTGAAACTAGTCGAGGGTATTCACCTTACGACGTCACAATAATTCACTGAAACTAGTCAAGGGACTTCTCCCAACGACGCCACATTAATCACAAGATAGCACACTATTCTTTTAATTCCAAAATCACACCAAAAGGAGAAAACACATGCATGGTAGTTCAAATCTTTTAAATATTCCAAATTCATTTCCTTCTAAATGCTAGCAAATCATTTCATTAAATCATTTCTTTGCAAACCATAGCAAGATTTTCTTTTGAAAAGGAGTTGGAACACTCGTATATCTTGTAAAAGCATTTTACTTGGAAATAGTTGTAAATCATATCTTTGCAAATATGAGTCTAGCAAATTATTTCACAAGTCATTTTCACATAGTAGTAAAATATTTGATTTATAAACGAATTGGAATACTCACACTTATAGAACACTGCAAAACACTTTCCCAATTTCCTTTATTTCAAAAAAAGGTAAGTGCGATGAAGTACACACTACCCCACTTAACGATTTAAAAATCCAAAATCACTTCAAATCACTTGATCAATACACTTCGAATCATATTCACAAAACACATAACATACATTGAAACTCACCACAGTAATAAAGTTCATTTTCCAAGGTGAGATCTGGTTCGAGTCCTTCCTCACCTCCTATTATCACGAAAAAGAAGGAATAAGTTTCGCCTCACAAATAGCGAGACTAAACTCAAATAATTTATTCACTTGTCTTATTAAAGCTCTTTACAAAATTCCCTTAACTCTGCTCAATAAAGAGTAATCATTCGAGTTGAAACTCATTTTTCAAGATTCTATTTTCAAATCAAAATTTCACATAAACAAACAACTCTATCGATGCACTCCATTTAGGCAATTTCTAATTTTTAGCTCTTTGAAATAAAGTGAGGTTTCTCACCTCCAAATCACTCATTTGATCTCACTCTTAACACTGCACTTTAAATCATCATTCTAACACGCTTTTCAAACAGTTTTCAATACACAAAATTTATGAACATTAGTTAAAGTATCTCAAATCCTCAAATTCGTCCAAAATAGCACTTTTCCCTCAAAACTTAGTGAAATTCAATTTCTCACCACAGAAGTTCAAGTTTTTAACTCTTTTAGAACATTTTCTCTTAAACGAACATAAGACATATACATTTAAGCAAAATCTCATCATTGAACTTCATAGAAATTCGAAATCACATTTTAAAATTACCAAGTATGGTTCGGCCATCACTTATCACTTTCCTTCAATATTTTCAACTACAAAATTTACTTTCTAACCATAGAATGAACTCATTTCACATATATCAAACACAACCACAATCAGGTCCTCAAATCCGCTACCTAAAAGCCACCTCAAGTCCACTACCTAAGTTGGGAATCCAAGAGCCCAACTCCATTGTTCCATACATAAGCATTCTTAACAAAATGAACCATATATCTACAAGATTTATCATTACTAGAGCTAAATCTAGGAGATTCAAGTGATATACCTCAAGATTTGTATAGATCTAACAAGATCAACCAAGATCTTGTGAGTTCTTCTCAAGGATGACACTCAAGCTTAGAAACTCCAAAAGCTTCAACCTTAGCCCAAGATCTGTTTGATTTGATGATGATTTTCCACCAAGAACTCAAGATCAAGAAGCAACCAACTCAAACAAGCTTTCTTTCTTCTCTTTTTCTCTCCCTTAAGGTTCGGATCACACACACATACCCTCTCTCTCTCCCGGAAGCCAAGAATGGAGAAGACACAAGAGAAATAAAGGCTTCAACGGAATCTCCAAGCTTCAAGAAATGGCAGATGAAGAAGATGAAGAAAACTCTCAAGCTTTCTTTCTCTTTTCTCCCTCTGCACTCTCGGCTCACTCTATCTCTTTGGCTCTCAAGTGTGGCTGAAAAATGAAACCACAAGAAGCAAGTGAGGGTTATTTGTTTATGAATAAGTGCTAATGATCTTTAAGTTAGAACAAGTTCTAATGGAGTTCTTTCTTGTAGGTCATGAAGTTTGGTGGTGGTGATGGACCTAGACACTGACAGCCTACAGTCTCTTACCGACTGGGATCTAGGGTTACCCGCGCAGCCTATAACCCTAGGATTCGCTCTAGGCGTGCCTCCTGCGAGTGTTGAAAGACTCATGATTACCCAGATTATGTGGTCCTAGCGGTCTACAGAGAGAGGAAGAGGTTGACTACGATCAATTGAGAGCGCCAAGAGGAGATAGAGAGGCTCGCGACTGTGGGATAGGCCCAGCTTGCGAGGATCAAAGAGCTTGAGGCTGAGGTTCGCTCGGCTAATGAGCGAGCCGCTCGAGTAGTGAGGGTGGCTCGAGAGAGAGTCGAGGGCATTGTGGCTGAGTGTGAGGCCTTGGTTGGAGGAGTACTCGAGGTTAACCGAGATGAGGAGGATTTGGTTAACCAGCCTCTTAGTGATGCTGACATGGGAGGAGAGCCTAGGAGTGAGTCAGTTGGAGATGCTGCTATGGCTGAGAGAGATCCTCAGTACTTGGAGTCTGACCCGTCGGAGAGTGATTCTACGGAGACTTCCTCTTATGAGACTTGATGGACTAGCCTAACTTGACATTAGGGTTTTGTGTAATCTTTTGTGGGAGAAAACCAGTAGAGTGGGTTCCTAATTCTTGTAAATTGCATGCTTGCTAACTTTTCAAGTACTGTATTTTTGTTTAAGTGTACTTGTGAACATGATGTACCTACGTGTACCTTTTGTCAAAAGCATGCTCATCTGATGTACTCCTGGCACTCTTTTATTATGAAATGTGATTATGAAGTGTTTTGCCTACTTTTCAAAGTGTTACTCTAATAGTGTATTTATTTTCTTGTGTTTACATTGAATTGTCTGTCCTTCAGAGAACTATGGAAGGTAGAAGAGGCCGAGGTCGAGGGCGAGGGACTAGGCTACTCCAAAATATTGGAAGGGATTGTGAGTCGGCTGCCGATCAGAACCAAGGGGCTGGTTTTAATGTTGAGGAACAAATGGCTACGGCCATGAACCGAATGATTGAAATATTGGACCGCATGGCTGGCCAACATGGCCCTGGTCCTGAACAACAACATATTAACCTTAGAGTTGGTGAGGATAGGGCTCTTGAGCGATTCCAAAGGTTCAACCCCCCTAAATTCTGTGGTGAACCCAACCCTGAAGCTGCTGAGGGTTGGTTAGAAAGGATTTCAGATATCTTTGCTGCCTTGGATTACACAGAGGAGAGGCAAATAACCTTTGCTACATTTTAGTTTGAGGGAGCCGTCCGATCATGGTGGATCATGATAAGGGCTAAGTGGGATAGAGAGAACACCCCTAGGACTTGGGTGAACTTTACTCGGAGAGTTTAATGCTAAGTTTCTTCCTCCAATAGTGCAAGAGAAAAGGGAGGATGACTTTATTAGGTGCAAGCAAGGGTTGTCGAGTGTTGCGGAATATGAGGCACAATTCACTAAATTGTCAAGGTTCGCCCTTGAGCTAGTAGCAATGGGGCAAAGGAGAATAAGGAGGTTTGTTCAAGGATTGAATGTAGAGTTGCAAGAAATCTTGGCGGTTGCCCAAGTTAACAGTTTCAGTGAGGCTGTAGAGAAGGCCCAGAGAGTTGAGGGGGCCAAGGCCTAAGTGAGAACTTGTAATGCTAGAAAAAAGAATGCACCCAGTAGTAGTCGTAGGCCAGTGGATGTGGGTGCTCCAGCCCCTAAGTTTGGGAGAGGAATGGGTAGAGTAACCGTCTCTGGATCATCAAGAAGATCAAATTCAAGAGGAACATACACTAGAGGAGGGGTGTCGAGAGGAACCGCAAGTGGAAGAGGGCAGTCAAGGGGAGTTTCTCAAGGAGGTCAAGCCTCTACCCCTAATGTACCCTGTGGTTTTTGTGGAAAGCCAAACCACACAGAGAACAATTGTTGGAAGAAGAGCGGAGCATGTCTTAAGTGTGGAAGTACCAAGCATCAGTTATCTACATGTCTAGTGATCCAAGGAGAAGGTGTGACTAGGCCAGCAAATAAACCCAATTCCAGTCAAGCTAGTGTGGTGGGAACCGGCCAAGGGTGCCAGCCAGGGTCTACGCAATCGATCAACATCAAGTTCCTGACCCCACTGAAGTGGTTGAAGGTACCATCCCCATTTTTCATCGCTTAGCTAAGATTCTAATTGATCCTAGTGCATCACATTCATTTGTAAATCCTGCCTTTTTGAATGGAGTAGATATAAAGCCTGTAAGGTTGCCTTATGACCTTGAGGTTAGAACACCCACGGGGGAACAAAGTTTAATTACGAGTTGGGTATACAAGAATTGTCATGTTTGGGTAGGAGAAAGGAAACTAGTGGTGGATTTAATAAGTTTGGATATAAAGGGGTATGATATTATTATAGGAATGGATTGTCTACCCCATTACCATGCCAAATGGGATTGTAGGGCTAAAACTGTGAAATTTTCTATCCTTGGGGAGGCTACCTTAAGATTAGATGTAAAAGGAGGTTAGCGTCATCTGCTCTTATTTCAGGGATTAAGGCTAGGGAATTGTTGAGTAACGGAGCTGAAGGGTATTTGGCCTTTTTGATAAACCCTTCAAGTGATAAGATGAAGGTAGAAGAAGTATCGATTGTAAAGGACTTCCCTGATGTTTTTCCTGAAGAACTAGAAAATCTTCCTCCTGAACGGACGGTGGAATTTAAGATTGATCTGCTACTGGTGATAGCCCCAATCTCTAAGACTCTGTATTGAATGGCTCCAACAGAACTTAAGGAATTGAAAGTTCAATTGCAAGATTTGTTAGAGCAGGGTTTCATTAGGGAAAGCGATTCACCTTCGGGCGTACCTATATTATTTGTCAAGAAAAAAGATGGGAGCTTGAGGTTATGTATAGATTATCGAGGGTTTAATGATGTGACAATCAAGAATAAGTACCCTTTGCCGCTTATTGATGAATTATTTGATCAATTACAAGGATCGGTGATCTTTTCTAAATTGGACCTTAGGCAAGGATATTACCAATTGAGAATTAGAAAGGAAGACATACCGAGAACTGCTTTTAACTCAAGGTACGGATATTTTGAGTTTGTGGTAATGCCCTTTGGGTTGACTAATGCTCCCGCGGCGTTTATGGATTTGATGCAACTAGTTTTTAAGCCCTACTTGGATCAATTTATGGTTGTATTCATAGATGACATTTTGGTATATTCAAAGACCCGAGAAAATCATGCTCAACACCTAAAGATAGTGCTTCAAACTCTAAGAGAGCATCAATTATATGCTAAGTTCAACGAGTGTGAGTTTTGGTTGGAAGAGGTGTCCTTTTTAGGGCATAAGAACTCTAAGGATGGACTTTCTGTGGATCCTGCAAAAGTAGAGATTGTGACCCAATGGAGGCAACCGGGAAACCCTACCGAGGTTAGAAGTTTCATGGGTTTAGCAGGGTATTACTATCGATTTATTCAGGATTTTTCAAGGATTGCGGGGCCATTAACTGATTTGACCAAAGAGCATGAAAAGTTTGCTTGGAGTCCAAAATGTGAGGTTAGTTTCCAAGAGTTGAAGAAGCGTCTGACGACAGCCCCTGTGTTGACATTGCCAAATGGAAAGGATGGATTTGTAGTGCATTTAGATGCCTCAAAAGAAGGATTAGGATGCGTGTTGATGCAAAATGAGAGAGTTATTGCCTATGCCTCTAGGAAATTAAAACCTCATGAACAAAACTATCCAACACATGATTTGGAACTGGCCGCAGTTATCTTTGCCCTGAAAAAGTGGAGACATTATTTATATGGGGTGACATTTGAGGTTTTCACTGATCATAAGAGTCTTAGGTATTTGTTTTCTCAGAAGGAATTAAATCTAAGACAAAGGCGATGGGTAGAATTTCTAGAGGATTATGATTGTACCATAAATTATCACCCTGGGAAGGCTAATAAGGTAGCGGATGCGCAAAGTCGAAAGGCTCAAGTAGTAGGCCTGATGGTTAGGGAGTGGGAAATGTTGGAAAAGGTCAGTAAGTGGAATCCTCGTTCGGAGAAGAAAAAAGTCATATGTGGGAATATAGTGTTGAAATCTCCAATATTAGAACGTATTAAAGAGACACAAAAAGGAGATCATATGGTGCAGAAATGGGTTGAAAAGGTGAATAAGGGAGAAACTCTGGATTTTAAACTAGGGCCTGAGGGAGTCCTAAAATTTTGAGATCGCCTAGTTGTTCCAGACAATGAAGGATTGAGAAAAGAAATTTTGGAAGAAGCACACCGAACTAAGTACACAATTCACCCTGGGAGCAATAAGATGTATCAAGATTTGAAAGGGATGTATTGGTGGGATGGTTTGAAAAGAGATGTAGTAAGATTCATTCAAACTTGTCTCGTGTGCCAACAAGTTAAGGCTGAACACCAGAAACCTTCGGGACTATTGCAACCTTTGGAGATACCTGAATGGAAATGGGATCACATCACTATGAATTTTGTGACTGGATTGCCTAGGAGCCAAAAAGGGGATGATGCAGTTAGGGTAGTAGTGGATCGACTTACTAAGACTGTACATTTTCTACCAGTGAGTATGAAATGTCCTCTGGAGAAATTAGCTCGGTTGTACTTGGATGAAATTGTGAGATTACATAGTGTACCTGTGAGCATTGTTTCTGATAGGGATCCGAGATTTGTCTCTCGGTTCTGGCAGAAATTATAAGAGATTTTGGGGACTAAGGTGAAATTGAGTACTGCATATCATCCTTAAATGGATGGACAGTCTGAGAGGACAATTCAGACTTTGGAAGATATGTTGAGGTCAAGTATATTGGACTTTGGAGGAAATTGGAGTCAACACATGCCTTTAGTTGAATTTGCCTACAACAATAGTTATCATGCTTTAATTCAGATGGCCCCATATGAAACACTTTATGGGAGAAGATGTAGGTCACCAACCCACTGGGACGAAGTAGGGGAAAAGAAAATTCTGGATCCAACTACCATTCCCTGGGCCGAGGAGGCTTTTGAAAAGGTGAAATTGGTTCGTGAGAAACTGTAGATAGCTCAAAGTCGGCAAAAGAACTACGCCGATAACCGAAGAAAGGATTTGGAGTTTGAAATAGGAGATAAAGTGTTCTTGAGAGTTAAACCCATGAAAAGAGGAGTGGTGTCCAAGAAAGGGAAGATGTTGAAACCAAGATATGTAGGTCCATTTGAAATTCTCAAACGAGTTGGCAAAGTGGCTTACCAGTTGGATTTACCCCCTAGCATGTCTAAGATTCACAACGTCTTCCATGTTTCCATGCTCAAGAAGTATCATTCCAGACCCAAGTCATGTGCTACAATTAGGAGAGATTGAAGTGGATGAACCATTAACCTATGAAGAGCGTCCTGTGAAAATTCTTGATAAGGAAGTGAAAGATTTGAGGAACAAGAAGATTCCTTTGGTTAAAGTTCTGTAGAGAAATCATGAAATTGAGGAAGCAACTTGGGAATTAGAGGAAGAGATAAAGAAGAAATATCCAGAGCTGTTTACCTAGAAAGGTAAGAAATTTTGAGGACAAAATTCTTTTAAGGGGGGAGGATGTGAGGGCCTCAAAATTCAAATTTTATTTTAAAAATGTAAAATATTATTTATATTGTGTTTATTCATTGAAATATGAGTGAATTTATGTTTAAAGTGAATATTTTCTAATTTAGAGAATTTTTTACGAATTATTTGCCAGTGTGAGGTTTCGGCCGAGTTAAGTGTTAAATTTTGTTCCGAAGTGTAAATAGTGACTTGGAATTGAATTCGAGCATATGTAGTGAACTACGGAGATATTATTAAGAATGGATAGTGTTGGAATGAAGTAAAATAGTGTAAGTTAGACTGTCGCGCTCGACGTGACATAAAGCGACCAAAAGTCACTTTTCCTTAAAACAAGGATTTGCTACCTTTTTGTCCCCCTTAAGGCTTGACTTTTGGCCTCTTGAAGCTTCACTTATCAGCTGCAAACTTGGCATAAAGAGAGAGAGGGAGGCCGAGAGAAGTGAGGAGCAAGAGAGAGAGAGAAAGTTTCTTGGTTCATCCAATTCTTCTTCCTTCCTTTCTTGAATCTTCAAGCCACCATTGAAGACCTTCATCCTCTTCATCCTTGCAGCTGTGAGAGAGGGAAGGAGAGAGAGGGGTTGGTCCAAAACTTGAGGGAGAAAAGAGAGGAAGATCACCACTTAATCTTCCATTTTCTTCTTCATCTAGCATATTCAAGTTGTGAGACTTTGTTGGAGGATTTTTAACTTGTTCATCTTCATCCTTGGCTGCCTTGTAAGAGTGAGAGGGAGAGAGGGGAGATTTGAACTAGAGAAGAGAGGAAAAGAAGAGAAAGAAAACTTGTGGTATGTCTTGTTCTTGTTTTTGAAGTTTTTGTGGGAAATCACTAACAAAGCTAGAGGATCAAGGGCAAAGGTAGAAGCTTTTGGAATTTGCTAAGCTTGGAAGCATTCTCTGGAAGAGGAACTCACAAGATCTTCTTTGATCTTTGATGGATCTTGATAGATCCGAAGGTATGAGTTTCAAAACTCCTAGAGGTAGCTTTATTAGTGTTAAATATCATAGATCTATGGTTTACATCGGTAGCATGATCATATTTGAAATGATGAAGTTGGGCTCTTGAAATCCCAACCTAGGTAGCGGATTTGAGGTGGATTTTAGGTAGCGGACTTGAGGACCTGATTGTAGATTTGATTGATATTCGTGAAACTAGTCATGATATAGTTAGGAAGTAGGTTTTTGTTGTTGAAAATTTTGAAGGAAAATGTATGAGATGGCCGAACCCATGCTTGGTGACTTTAATGTTTGATTTCGAGATTTTGTGATTTTTCTTGAAGAGATTTTGCCGAGGAATATACGTGTTATGTTCATCTGCGAATGTATGTTTGAGTAGAGTGAGCTCTTGGATTTTAAATGATGAAAAGTGAAGCTTTTCATAAACTTTTGGATAAAAAGTATTGAATTGAAGGATTCGAGGGTTTTCACAATATTGTGGTTAATTTCTATGAATTTTGAATGTAAAGACTTGATAAGAATTGTTTAAACTTGTGTTAAAGCTTTGAATAAGAACAAGTGTTGAATAGTTGTGAAACAAGTGATTTTGAGGTATGAGACCTCACCTAAATTCTATAATAAAAAGGATTTGAAAAGTGATGGTTTTGGAGTACATCGGTGACGTATTATATTTGAAATGATATAGTGACTTTCAAAAGACCCATTGAGACATTGTGCCAGTGAAATGAATGTTTTTCCTTGAGGGAAGTAGGGAAAAATAGTGATTGAAACCAAGAAATGAAAGTGAATAATTTTAGTTAATGAATGGGGAAATGAATCTCAACCACTATTTTCATTTGTTTAGGGGGTGTGCAAGGAAGTGAATTTGACCCTAACGTGGAAGCCGAACCCTACTATTTCGGTGAGTTTCCATGCTTGTTATGTGTTTACGTGAAACTGATTGCAATTGTGTTTAGTGAAGTGAATGTGATGTGAAACATGGTTTTCAAACCCTCGAATGGGATGGTGTGTACTTTATCACACTTATCCTTATTTGAGTGGAAAATATTTTGAATGGAAAACAATTGTGAAAACATTATGGAGTGACTTATGTGTGTATGTGAAATGTCAGAAATTCCTGAGACCTATCAGTGAGACCTTCGATTCGAGCCGAAGGATAGGCCAAGGCTGAAGAGAAAGGTACGAGCCATAGGGTTCCATAAGTGAAGTGAAGTGTACTCGGGACTTGGCAATTGGACTTGTCCCGGAAAAAGAGAAATATACAATATACATACATAAAGTGAAATGAAGTGAAGTAAAGTGAATAGTGTTTGGAATCGGGCCCGGTAGGGGTTTGGTGGAGTAAGGAGTAAGTGGAGTTCTACATGGATTGTACCTGTGAAAGTTGACGGAGTGTCAACTACTGAGATCGTGATCAAGTTGCGAGGACCTTAGCCCCTGAGGGCTACCGTATTCTACCTTTGTAGTGTTAATTGTTTTCTTTAATTGTTTATGTCTACGTTCAAGTGAAGTGAAGTTTCATATGTGTTATGTGTTCTACTTGTTTTTTGGGAACTTACGGGCTTTTTAGCTCACCCTTTCCTATTTGTTTTTCCTTAACAGGAAATGAGATTCCAAGTGAAGGTGCCAACCCTTAGTGTTAAGGTTTACTTCAGTTTACTGTTTTTGAGAACTTTGAATTATGGATATTGAGGGCTTTTGTATTATGGAACCTGAATGTATGGATAAATGCTTCATGTATTTTGGGATTGTAACTTTGAAGTTGTGGATTGTAAGTTATTGGGTATTTTAAAGTTATGTAAGGAATTTTAGTTGTTAAGTATTATTGATTGTTTAAGTGAGTGAGTCCTAGCGAGAGCTAAGCAGACGGCCACTGATACTCTAGGGTACGCCCTAGGGAGAGGTGGGGTCGTCACAAGAGTTATGTGCTACGCCCTTGGATACGGGAGCCACCCCTAGAGATCCGTCTCACTCCTTGAAATGCTTATTTAACCGGAGCTATGTGCTACGTCCTTGGAGACAGGAGCTGTGACAGCCCCACCTCTCCCTAGGGCTTACCCTAAGGTCTCAGTGGACCGCCTGCCCAACTCTCGCCAAGGCTCACTCACTCAAATGTTCACTAACTCTTCAAAATACGATTTCCATAACCAATCTACATCAATCAACAATTCACAAATTAACTGCCTCAATTTTACAATCTCAAGATACATAAAGTACAACTAGAAAATTATCTTACAAACCCAGAATATAATTCGAGTACTTGACGTACATGAAAAAGCTTAGATAATGAATCCCAAATACAAAGATCAAGTTTCTTAAACAAGATTCAAAAGTAAGATCCAACCCTAACGAGTAGCACCTTCACTCGGGTTCTCAATCCCTGTTAAGAAAAACAAATTTAAAGAATGAGCTGATGCCCTGTGAGTTCCAAAAGAAATGCAGTTCACATAGAACATTTTTAATTTCATATCAAATTCACACTTAAAACCAAATAAGGAAAACAGGCCACAACACAAAAGGGAGGATACAGGTATTTCTCAGGAGTTAAGGCCCTCGAAACTGGAGCACATCCACGTAACTGGAACATGATTCATGTAGTTGACACTTCATCAACTTTCATATATCAAGTCCAAGTAGAAAACCACTTTCTCCTTACTCCACCAAAACCCCCAACCGGGCCCGCCCGCCCAACACGAAATTTATATATATTTGTGTATTGCTCTTCAAAAGGGACAAGTTCATACGCTAAGTCCAGAGCACATAACACGTCACGTAGCCCAAGGTTCATCAAATCTCCTCGACCAGGGCCTTCCCAACGGCTCGATTCGATAAACTTACCAAGGGGATTCAGAAATTCTCGAGAATAACAAGTACAAGGCACGTCACGTCACGTCAAGATCAAGTATATCACCTTTAAAATGGAAGTGAGTGCGATAAAGTACACACTACCCCATTTAAAGGATCAGCAAGCCAAGATTTTTAAGACACGTCACGTAAAGTAATCAAAACATGATTCATCTCAAGTCATGAGATTCAAGTTCACATAACAAGTCAAGAGATTCAGGACATACTTGCAATTCAAGTCAAGAAACATGCATGAAAACTCACCACGTAAGCAAGATCAACAATCCAATTTAGGATCGCTTTCCAAGTTAGCACCAGGTCCTATAATCAAGTAAAAATAAATAAATAAGGTTCAAATTGACACTTCACGAAACTAGTCAAGAATTGAGCTATTCTCTAGTCCAATGTAAAATTCTCAAAATTTCCTTCAAGTTTTCATCGAGTGAAAAGTAGTAACTCGAGTCAAAAAATAACATGAAAATTCCTTTAAAACACGACACGTCGTTTGAAATCCAATTTTCTCAAACAAGTACTAAGTGTATGCAACTTCTCATTTTTCAAGACAGCTAAATCAGATGAGATCCTTCACCTCTAAAATCACCTATTGGCGCTCAAGCACTATTTTAACATGTGTCCAGTACAATTTTCACCAAATCTCGATGTACGAAAATCATGAAAAATAGTCAAAACTCTGCAAATACTCAAATCTGCCCACTTAGTATCTTTATTCAAAAAGTAGTGAAAAACTCAACTTTTCATCATTCGAAATTTAGAATTTGATTCAAATAAAACATATACTCAAGGTTCAACATAATACATATTTATTTGGGCAAAATCGAGTCAAGAAACATCATAAAATTTCAAGATCAAGAAGCAAAATTTTCAGTTATAGTTTCAGCCAGCAGACAAGATTTTTCTACAAGATTTCTCCAACATTTTACTTTCTAATCCACAAAATAAACTCATCTCATAACAACAACCACAACCACAACAAAATTCCTCAAGTTCCTACCTAAGGCTACCTCAAATCAGCTACCTAAGTTGGGAATTCAATAGCCCAACTTCAATATTCAAGATAACACTTTCCAGCAAAAATAATCTGTAGATCTAGTATAGATCTAGAAGATCTACCATTATTAAAGCTAAACTAAAAGATCTAGACCTCTTACCTCAAGATCTATCGAGATCAAGTAAGTTCAAATGTAGATCTATTCAAAAGTTGTCTTCCAAGTTTTGAACCTTCAAGATCCTCCAAGATTAGCCAAAGGTCTACCTGTTTCATGGTGATTTCTTCCACAAAACTACAAGATCAAGATGGTTGCACCACTTTCTCTCTCACTTGCTTCCTCGAATGGACAAGAAGATGAAGATGAAGTTGTTGATGGTAATTCTTCAAGTGTAGTCTTCAAGGATCAAGAAGAAGAACAAGATGAACTTTCTCTTCCTTGCTCTCTCTCTCTCTAGCTCAGCTTTGACAAGAAGAAGAAATGAGCAAGTTGAAGCTCTCTCTCCAATGGAGTTTCAAGGAACAAGATGAAGAAGAGATGAAGAGTTGATGGCTTGATCTCTTAAGTTCTTAAAGAAGCAAGAAAATGGACAAGATGAAGGTTTCTCTCTCTCTCTCTCTCTTGCTCTCACTTGGCTGGCTGAAATGGAGAAGATAAGGGGCAAGGATGAAGATTTGATGGAGACAAAAAGCTTGGCTATCCATGTTTTAAGGAAAATTTGGTGGACAATTCCACCAACTTGACTTTATGTTGCGACGACGCGCGACGCTCTAACTTTTTCTGGATTTTCTCCTTCCGACACTGTCCTATCATAAATGTATATATCTGTAATGTCTCTGCATTTACTCGGTTTCATCTTAGAGCTACTATTCATGTCACAACTCAAAAATTAACGCTTAAACTGGCCGAAACAAAAACTGGGCAATTTATCCACGAAAAATTGTCTAAATTAGAAAATGATAACTTGATGCATAAATTGACTAATATTTTAGTGGAAATACATAATATCATTATTATTTATTTTCTGATTAAAATACAATTTTCGAGCCCTCACATCCTTCCTCCCTTAAAGGAATTTCGTCATCAAAATTCATGCTTTGGTTAAAAAAAAAAAGTCTGGATACTTCTTTTTAGATCTTTTTCCCTACTTCTCAAATTATTTTTTGGACTTCATGATTTTTCCATAGAACTTTCACTAAAAGGATTCGCTTATACCTTAGTTCTTTCATTTTTCTATGCCAAAAGTTCCGCAGGTTTTCCCCTCGAAATTCTAACATTGACTCGAAAACTCTAGATATCCCTTTTTCACATCTTACTATGATCAACTGAAAAATTTATTTCACTTTAGATATCATCCTTATCCACCTTATCTCATGTAGACCATATATCTGTAATATCTCACATAAGTCAAAGAATTAATCTCTTCACATACATTTACAAATCCACATATCTCATTAATAAGTCAATCAAGGGTAATAAAGGATCACTCACCAATTAAACTCATTTTTACCTCGACACAACAATCACAAGTCCATCTTCTTGACATAATTGAATCTTGAGATGAAACATGATGTAACAAGACTTTCACTAATCTCCAATCCACAAGAAACAAGAATTTTCACTTCAATACCTTATTCAACATTACCAACTTTAATTCTCCAAACTTAATTCTAATCTCACAAGACCTTTGATACAAATCAAGGGAAAGTCTACAAATATTTCAGGGCAAAAGTCTAGATATAAGAATAGAGTGAAAATGTTATTTCTAACCAAGGAAAGTGAATTGAACCAAGGAAAGTAAAGGAAAGAATGCAAAAGAGAAGAAGCAAAGTTGACAGCTTTGCACCTTTTGGTTTTGATCATATCTGGAGCTTCATTTATCGGATTGAGATGCATTTTATGCCGTTTTGACGCTACGACACAGGGTCACATTTCATATGAAAACTTTGAAATAAAATTCATGCATTTCTGTGGTCAAAATAACAATCACAGAAGTGTAAGAAACTGTCGGATTAAAATCAGGTCACTTGAGTAGTTTCGGGAAAATGACTATAACTCCAAGTAGGAAAGTCAGAATTGAATGCCATCAGCGGCATTTGAAACTAGATTCATAGAGTTTTCGATGGTATAAAAAATCAGACTTTAAGTCGTTGCCATTTGATACCAGAAAATCTGAGAAGTTGATTGAAAATGCTCCCTGATTTCAGCTTAGTGTACAAAATTTCCAACAAGAATTCAAGGCAGAAAATGCATAACTTTGGTTCAAATTCAACATACAAGTAAAGGTTGATGTGTTGACAAGTTCACTAAAAAAGAACTTGCCAAAAATTATCAAGAAAAAGTGGAAATCAAAGTTGATTTACCTCCCCTATTTTGGCCAGTCCAAAGCAGAATTTCCACCAACAATCTCTCATCATTTGATCAACAAATCTTCCAACTTTTCCAAGCAAATCTACAAGATCCTCTCATTAACATATCAAGAAACATCTACCCAAGATTCTTAGCAAGTATAACTATGAAAATTTGCACATTGATTACCCCAATTTAACTTGTTATCTTAAGCAATTCAAACTAACAACTTAACAAGAAAACACAAGATTCCTCCCTTAAAGTCATCCATTTTGTCCTCAAATTCAACGTCCTACCTTCAATGATAAGGGTACTCAAAGAGTAAAGAGCATTTACCCCAAATTTTTATACCATGTCCTTAATCTATATGCATTATTCTCCAATCTTAGAGTGGTCTAAGTCTACACCTTGATGTCACTTTTTGGTTTCCATTTCTCACATTAGTCTACAGCTAGAGATGTCCCAAGAGGTAAGGATCATGTAAACTTAGATACATTACTAGGTAACCCAATCCCAACACATAACACCTCCATAATATATTGAAAGTTACACCAGTCAGTAATGCTAGTGTCCTACACATTCTGAGCAAGGATCCAAATTTAAATCAAACCACCAATAATCAAAATCCTAACTAAGGAGGGGTTTTAACTTTGTCCATGATTCTTACGGAGGTCTCAAGTTTAAAATAAATACGAGAAAATAGAATAAGGTAAACTATTAGTAAACCAAACTCTAAAAATAACCAAAGTATTTTATATATAATCAGAAAGAGAGATGCGTGTCAAGTACATCATAAGGCATATTCATATCAAAAGAGGCACAAAAGTCGCATCAAATCTGCAAATACATTGAACAAAAGAGCAGTACTTAAAGCAGTTATAAACATACATTTACAGGAATGAGAATCACTCTAACGGTCTCTCTCACAAAAAGGGATACACAAAGTCCCAATTTTGAGCTCGACTAGCCTAACTAGTCTCAGAAGTAGAAGTCTCCGAGGTGGCCGTCTCTAAATCTTGAGGATTAGCCTCCTCCATACCTGCACCACCCACAGGCTCGCTCCCTGACTCTCCTCCCATATCCGCATCGCTAGGAGACTGATCATTTGGGTCCTCCTCGACCTGGTTAGCCTCGAGAACTCCCTCTACCATAGCCTTGCACTCAGCCACTATGCCATCGGCTTACTCTCGAGCAATCCTCACAACTATAGCCAATCACCCAGTAGTCGAGTGAACCTCATTTTTGAGGTCTCGGATCCTAGCAGCCTGAGTCTGCTCTACAGTCGTGAGTCTATCCACCTTCTCTTGTAGGTCCCTATTAATCTTGGTCAATCTTTTCCTCTCATGATAAATTGATAGGACTACATGATCAGGATAAGCGTGCGTCCTCCAACACTCACAATCCCTTTTGGCTCTAGTCCTGGGGTTATAGGTCCTCTAAGCACCCCTGGGTCACGGTGGGTAACAAATCACGGGTTGAAGATGTCTAGGCACGTCATCATCACCACCACGATCCATATCCTACAAAAATAAATTCGATTAGAACTTAATCGAACTTAGGTATCATTAACACTTAAATATAAATAATAGCCATCTCTTACATTTCTTTCTAACCTACTAAACTCTTAAATACTTAATAATTCTAATGCTCAACCAATCATCAAGTGATAAAGTCACCTTATACTTAACACACAATCTAATCCCACAGCCCAGCATCCTAAACTTTAAGCCTAAGATACATTACAAAGATCTACAGCCTAAGCTCTGATACCACATTTGACAGTCCTACCTCTCCCTAGGGCTTACCCTAAGGTCTCAGTGGACTGCCTGCCCAGATCTCGTCAGGGTGCACTCATTCAAATGTTCACTAACTCTTCAAAATAGAATTTCCATAACCAATCTACATCAATCAACAATTCACAAATTAACTGCCCCAATCTTTCAATCTCAAGATATACAAAGTACAACTAGAAAATTATCTTACAAACCCAGAATATAATTTGAGTAGTTGACATACATCTAAAAGTTTAGATAATGAATCCCAAATACAAAGATCAAGTTTCTTAAACAAGATTCAAAAGTAAAATCTAACCCTAACGAGTAGCACCTTCACTCGGGTTCTCAGTCCTGTTAAGGAAAACAAATTTAAAGAATGAGTTAATGCCTAGTGAGATCCAAAAGACATGCAGTTCACATAGAACATTTTAAATTTCACGTCAAATTTACACTTAGAAGCAAATAAGGAAAACCGGTCACAACACAAAGGGGAGGATACAGGTAACTCTCAGGAGCTAGGATCCTCGAAACGGGAGCACGTCCACGTAACTGGAACACGATTCACGTAGTTGACACTCCGTCAACTTTCATATATCAAGTCCAAGTGGAAAACCACATTCTCCTTACTCCACCAAAACCCCCAACAGGGCCCGCCCACCTAACACGAAATTTATATATATTTGTGTATTGCTTTTCAAAAGGGGCAAGTCAATACGCCAAGTCTAGAGCACACAACACATCACGTAGCCCAAGGTTCATCAAATCTCCTCAACTTGGGCCTTCCCAACGGCTCGATTTGATAAACTTACCAAGAGGATTCAGGAATTCTCGGGAATAACAAGTACAAGGCAAGTCACGTCACGTCAAGACACGTCAAGATCAAGTATATCACCTTTCAAATGGAAGTGAGTGCAATAAAGTACACACTACCCCATTTAACGGATTAGCAAGCCAAGATTTTCAAGACACGTCACGTCAAGTAATCAAAACATGATTCATCTCAAGTCACGAGATTCAAGTTCACATAACAAGTCAAGAGATTCAGGTCATACTTGCAATTTAAGTCAAGAAACATGCATGAAAACTCACCACGTAAGCAATATCAACAATTCAATTTAGGATTGCTTTCCAAGTCAGCACCAGGTCGTATAATCAAGTAAAACAAATAAATAAGGTTCAAATTGACACTTCACAAAACTAGTCAAGAATTGAACTATTCTCTAGTCCAATGCAAAATTCTCAAAATTTCCTTTAAGTTTTCATCGAGTGAAAAGTAGTCACTCAAGTCGAAAAATAACATAAAAATTCCTTTTAAACATGACACGTCGATTGAAATCCAATTTTCTCAAACAAGTACAAAGTGCATGCAACTTCTCATTTTTCAAGACAACGAAATCAGGTGAGATTCTTCACCTCTAAAATCACCCATTCGGGCTCAAGCACAACACTAAAACTTGAATCAAGATTTTAACACGTGTCTAGTACAATTTTCACCAAATCTCAACGTACGAAAAGCATGAAAAATAGTCAAAACTCTTTAAATACTCAAATATGCCCACTTAGTATCTTTATTCGAAAAGTAGTGAAAAACTCAACTTTTCATCATTCGAAATTTAGGATTTGACTCCTATCAAACATATACTCAAGGTTGAACATAATACATATTTATTTGGGCAAAATCAAGTCAAGAAACATCATAAAATTTCAAGATCAAAAGTCAAAAATTTCAGCTATAGTTTTGGCCAGCAGACAAGATTTTTCTACAAGATTTCTCCAACATTTTACTTTCTAATCTATAAATACAACTCATCTCATAACAACAACCACAACCACAACAAAATTCCTCAAGTCCGCTACCTAAGCCACTATCTCAAGTCAGTTACCTAAGTTGGAAATTCAAGAACCCAACTCCAATATTCAAGATAACACTTTCTAGTAAAAATAATCCATAGATCTAGTGTAGATCTAGAAGATCTACCATTATTAAAGTTAAACTAAAAGATCTAGACCTCTTACCTCAAGATCTATCAAGATCAAGCAAGTTCAAGTGTAGATCTATCCAAAAGTTGTCTTCCAAGCTTTGCACCTTCAAGATCCTCCTAGATTAGCCAAAGGTCTACTTGTTTCTTGGTGATTTCTTCCACAAAACTACAAGATCAAGATGGTTGCGCCACTTTCTCTCTCACTTGCTTCCTCGGATAGACAAGAAGATAAAGATGAAGTTGCTGATGGTAATTCTTCAAGTGGAGTGTTCAAGGATCAAGAAGAAGAACAAGATGAACCTTTCTCTTCCTTGCTCTCTCTCACTCTCGGCTCTCCTTCTCTCTCTCTCTAGTTCGGCTTTGACAAGAAGAAGAAATGAGCAAGTTGAAGCTCTCTCTCCAATGGAGTTTCAAGGAACAAGATGAAGAAGAGATGAAGTGTTGATGGCTTGATGTCTTAAGTTCTTCAAGAAGCAAGAAAATGGACAAGATGAAGTTTTCCTCTCTCTCTCTCTCTTGTTCTCACTTGGCTGGCTGAAATGGAGAAGATAAGGGGCAAGGATGAAGATTTTGTGGAGACATGGATATCCATGTTTTAAGGAAAAGTTGGTGGACAATTCCCCCAACTTGACTTTATGCCGCGTCGATGCGCGACGCTCTAATTTTTACTGGATTTTCTCCTTCCAACACTGTCCTACCATAAATATATATATCTTTGTAATATCTCTGCATATGTTCGGTTTCATCTTAGAGTTACTACTCACGTCACAACTCAAAAATTAACGCTTAAACTGGCTGAAACAAAAGCCGGACAATTTATTCATGAAAAATTGTCTAAAATAAAATGATAACTTGATGCATAAATTCACTAATATTTTAGTGAAAATACATAATATAATTATTATTATCATTATTATTATTTTGATAAAAATACAATATCCAAACCCTCACAGGAGCCACCTCTAGAGATCCGTCTCACTCCTTGAAATGCTTATTGGAGTGGAGCTATGTGCTACGTCCTTGGAGACAGGAGCCACCTCTAGAGATCCATCTCACTCCTTGAAATGTTTATTTGAATGGAGCTCTGTGCTACGTTCTTGGAGACGGGAGCCACCTCTAGAGATCCGTTCAGTGATGATGTTTGTGGCACTGTTTCCTTTGAGTTAATTATGTTATATGTCCATCTTGCTTTTGATACATATAGAAATGCCTATGTGTTGTGCATGCCTTGGAACCTCATTAAGCGAATGCTCACCCCATTTTTAATATATTTTCTTTAGGGGCCGAGCACTTGGACTATCGACGTGGAAAATTGGCAGTAGATTGAGACTGTGGTTGATTTTATTAGTGATCTTTTGTAAAATTATTATTTGAATGCATAAGTGTGGAATATATGAACTTGGGCAAGTTTGGCTTTTGTAATCTAATAGTGATTCTATATGTATGAACTGACGATTCAAGTTCTTTTCAGAAGTTTGTACTTAAGCATAAATGTTATATGTATATTGACGGTTTGAAATTGCAATATTTTAATTGAGGATTGTTAGTGGGTCCTGGTGAGAGTTGGGCAGGCGGTCCGCCAAATCCTTTAGCTTGCCTTTGGGGGAGGTGGGGTCGTCACATTTCTTCCTTCTATTTCTTGGGTTTTTTTTCCTTCTTTTTTTCTATGTTTGGATATGTAGATGGCTCCTTTTTCACTTCTAGCAAATTGTCACCTCTATGTAGATTTTTAAATCTAATATTATTTCAACAGGACTATGATAAGATTTAGTAACAATCAAACAATTTTCTAGGGTAATACAATCCCCCTATAATTTTTTTATTGTCACATAACCCTCTTATATTTTAAAATATACACTTCATCCCCCTATGATTTCATGAAAACTAGAAATTTAACTGAAAATAGACAACCATACACAAATTAACACACACACACAAGTCATTAAAGTTAAAATACTAGCACACTCCACCTCTCACTAGAACCCTAAGGTATCAGTCAAAAGCCGGACTCACTGCATCCTTAGTTCAAATGCAAATAACAAAATACATCGATGTCCTCAAATCAACTGTAACATTTAAACCCCAAAGTTTCCTTAACGAACCACAAACGTCCCGAACTATAATTACAGATACAAAAGTTTATCCATCCAAAATTCCATTAGTACAATTCAAAATACAAGACTACATCAAAATACAAGATTAGGGTCTCCAAACCAATCGACCTAGTGTAACCCTTGGAAGCTCTCGATCTCAAATCCTGCTAAGGAAAAACAAAGTTGAAAGGGATGAGCTAAAAGCCCAGTGAGCGATCCTAACATCACACAAATCACACAAGAATGGGAGCAAAAATATATCAGTTAAGTACTCAGTAGGTTAATATAATTTAGTTTAGAAACATAAAATGTATAAACACATAAACTGGGAAAATACCTACTGAAAGGATACAGTTCCAGGAAGTTGCAGTCCGTCTTGTTCAATACTCAACCCCCTACTCCTCCTTATAACTCCTAGTGGTAATACTCGAGTATACCGTGGTTCTAGGTTATCAACCTACCCGACCGAGTCCGCTTCTGGCTCGAATAAGGTCGATAACGAAGGGGGAAAGGCCTTGTTCAGCCTATGTGTTAGTACACATGGCCTACAGTCATGCGCAAATAATATACAAACAATGGAAAAGTACACAGTTGAACAGTAGAATAAAAAGTAGGTCGAGTGCGATAAAGTACAGACTCGCCCTTCACATAATTATTAAAAGCACTTAAACACGTCAACAGAGCAATTTATTCACAAACATGCAAGGAACACTCACAGCTCCAAATCAGCGATTTACCCCAAAGCCATTAGAAAGCTAACATATAAGGCTACAATACTTAGGAAGACCTCAAAAACAAAAACAGTCATCTTCCCGGTCAAAATGGCCCATTACAGTAGCAAAAATAACGATTCGGACAGAAACAGGGCATCAGGGGCACTTTAGTCTTTTCACATGCTACAGTACTCCGATTCACCTCAAAATTTACAGGTAGAATCCTCACTCAACTCTCTACAACTTTCATGCTTTGTGCTAAAGCTAATTATGTCCCCATCATCTTCAAAAATATCAAGCAAATTCAGACAGAAAAATGGACAGAAATTCAACCCTAATGATTTCTTCTTGGCTGCAGCTTTACACAAGAAAATTCAACAATCTAACCCATAAATTCATCTAAGAAGCTAAACATGATCCTCAATCAAGTCAAAACAACAACAAAATCCAACAACTTCATCAACTTAGTCGAAATTCCAGCTTGTAAAAATAGAAGAAAGATAGAAGAAAACCTTGCTAGCTTGTGTTCTTGGTGCAACCTCAACCTTTCAAGCGCAAGCTTCACCTTCTAGCTCCAAATCAAGATTGAATGATTAAACCTTGCAAGAGTTCCCAAGTATTTCTTCTTTTTCCTCTCTTTTTTTTTCTCTTCTTTTCTTCCCTTTTCCTCATGGTTTTCCCTCTTTGTTTTTCCCTTGGCTTGGCCGACTCTCTCAAGCTCTAGAATGACCAAGAGATGTCATCAACTAGATATTTAGTGTTTGGTCAAAATTGGTCAAAAGTGTAATGCTAATTAACCTACCAACTTAGGTTAACTTCCACCCTTGCCCAAGTAATTTTCTTTCCTATCAACTTAGTCCATCAAACTTAATTACACCTACTAAAGCCACTAATCACCTAGGAATCGACATCGATCGTCTTAATCATCCTTCTTAATCATGCATTAACACATGTAAAATCAAGAAATAACAAACTTGTCGTTGGACATAAAACTTAAATGTATTTTCAAAACTAGGGTTTTGCATATACATATTAGGGTTTTATCCCAATTTAGGGTTTTCAAAGCAAACTAGGGTTTTAATCAAATTAGGGTTTTCAAACTTTGTAAAACAAGCTAGTTAAAACCAACACTTTTCAAAAGTAAAACAAACCATATAAACACCTTGGCAAACCAAAATAACTATAATTAACATTATTTAATATTTTCCATAAATTGGGAAAAATTGGGGCCTCACAAGTAGTGCCTTTACTTAAATGCTAAATCAAATGATGACATAGTCACCTTGTACACTTACATGGATAAATGCAAAATGACAGAGGAATGAAATGGATATTTATGCAAACCATAGAGGGTTGTTAAGTGGATATTATGATTTCATCACATGTAGTTTTAGAGTGCATGTGGTCTAATCACCATAACTGAGTGTATAGTCTGGCCATTTTCCACTTTAAACAAAACTATAGGGAAATTATGTGGCTATTTTGAAATTTTAGAGGACCCATCTAATATTATGCAAAATTATTTTTATGGTCCTACCCCAAAAAAAAAAGATAAATTTGATGTCCATTTCCTTTTGATTTATTAACCATTTCGTTATCATGGAAGTCAATGCTTATAAATTACTACTAACATTTCTATTTGTTGAATGTTATATTTGTGGTGGACCTTTACGCATGCAATCTTCAAGATCTTAGTTTATGTTATTCTTATATTTACTTTGGATAGAATGGAAGAGAGAGACTATTGTTATCCTAATAAGTATTTTCACTTTTCTTATACAATTTAAAACAACATTTGCACTCACTACAAGAAAAATAGGCATTAGTGACAAGATTTTTAGTGTCAAAAAGAATGTCGTCACTATATACACACTTCAGTGACAAAACTATGGAGTTACCATTGAGGTGTCATGACAAGAATGTGTCAGTGACGAGTTTCACCCTTGTCACTTCATTCTCACCACTAACCAATGAGCACAAACTCTGAATTTTTTGGGGGAAATGCTTCTGTCACGACTCTACCAAATGTTGTCACTATACACAATGTCATAGTGACGAGCATTTTTCTCGTCACTGCATACATAGCACTTGTGACAACTTCTTGTTGTCACTATGAAATTAATTTTGAAATTAAAGCTTGTTAAAAATTGCATTTAGATATTCTATCATAGTCAATATTCATTACAACATGGAAAAAAATTACCTAGTTTTTCCTTCACTTCACAGCTCTATGTGTTTAAGAAGTACTTTTTTTCTTCATGTAAAAGACTGTGAAAATGTGTTAATGTTTGCAATGATTAGGGAGTAAAGTTTCTAGTGATCTACGTGATTTATCATATGAAAATAATTGGAAGGGCAGGAATAGTTGTTTCTTGCAACCGTTCCTGAAGGTTCATGGCTAAAATTTGGTCAAAAAAATGTAAGGCTCAAATTACATATTATACATCCTTTTTCACACATTGTTGAAAGTGAGTTATACCGTGTGCAGATAGAGTTACATCTTGTGCATTTTGCACAAAACCGCTCCGAACGGTTTTCCGACAACCATTCAGGCTCCGTGTCCATGGAAATATGTCTATATATTTGACTGACAACTTAAGCTAGGCCTTGTTTTAAATTTAGTTGGACTATTAAACAAATAATTCCTAGATAGTATATATTTACAAATAAAGTTGCCCATAACTTCTATTATTCTCATCCCAATTGCAAAAAATGTAACAATAATTTCTAATACTCTCATTTCGAGAATATTAGTACTTCAAAGTTTAAAATCAAAATGATAATATGACAAGTTATTTTGATACGAGTCTCAAACATTATATCTACCATGAAATTGGATATAAATACTCGAATTCATGATTATATCTCGAGATCACCGAACAATTCTTAAATTAATTATTATATCTCAAGATTACCAAACTATTTAGTACTTGGAAGATCAAACTTTTAAAAAGATGATTACACAAATGAACCATATAATATATGGCATTGTTTAAAGATTATATTCTCAACAATATTAATTAATTTCATGCAAATATAAATGAAGAAAATATTGATAGCAAAGTTCAGCCTATTGGTAAGACGCTTCATGTATAACTGAGATTAGGGGTCCAAGTCATCAATGGGTAGGGAACCATTTTGAACATCTTTTGTTGGGGAAAAAATCAGCAAAACATACCATTTTCATAGTTATTAGATATGTGTGTTTTTAGCGGCTGCCTTTAGGCACTTGTTAAGACGCACAACTTATGCTATAAATGTACACACTTATTGATCTTTTTCCATTCATTTTGTATATTTTAATTGTATATTCACATAAAAGTAATGCCCCAATTTCTAGTTAACAAAGTAAGGCCATAAAACTTAATAGAAAAATTCCAACTAAAGAATTTGAAATTTGACAGAGAAATTAACTTAGAAAATAAAGATTTAAGGAGAAAGCCTTTGTATGTCCATTAACATTTACATCTTAGGAATTAAAGGCTTTGGGTTGAAATTCTCCTTTCTTGTTTCCAGTTCTGAAATCATATTCCTTTAAAATAAAAATTAAGAAAATAAAAAAAAGAGAGTAAGAACAAAGATCTTTGCAAAAAAAAAATATAGATTTTTATATGAAAAAGATTACAAATTTACAAGTGCCATTGGCGGGATTATTAAAAGCTAACTCAGGAAAGGCACGGCTTGGAATAGTAAAAATTTCTTAGGATGCCAATGAAACTACGTCGTTTAGGATTTTCCCGGGTCTCTCTTATATATCCCATTCCAACAGTTTACGCTTTACCTTTCTCTTTTACTAGCCACTAATTTCTCTGCACTAAAATTCTAAGCAATCATCTACGATTACCCAACCCAAATCCTGTCCTACTCTACTAAAATCCCCTACAATCTTTACAGTATACTAGTGCCAAAGTATCGAGGTTGCAAAAGTCGAAGTTCGGGGCAATTTGAGGTAATAGTGATGAATATGATTGTAGTTTGAATTTTTCCATATATGTCTTATGATTGCTACTAGAATCCTTTGTTATTTGCTTTAATCTTGTAGCCCATTCACTTTTTGAGGTGCAATTTCTGTTTTTGACTAGTTTCTTACCCATCTGGTTTGAAAACATGATATCTTTGGCATACCAACATACTATTGATTTCCGTGACAAGGAAAACAATGTGTGTGCATCATATGGTGAATGGGGGGATCCACTTTTAGTATATGTCAGTAGAATGGTTGTTTGTGCTTGCAGATTGCATTTCTGCTTTGTTTTTTGGCATACTTTTGTGCTTGATCTAGTAATCTTGACCATCTCCTACCACCCCTAAGACTAAGCTGAAATTTGCCATCTTGATCTCTTTTTAGCAGACAAAGTGGTAGTAGAACCTATTTCCTTACTAGATTCAAAGTTCAAGTATAGATTTTGAGATTTTGGAGTAGCATCTAGGCTGCTCTTTAATTTTTTCCCCTTCTATTGTAAACTTTGTGTACCCTTATCCTTTATCATTTGTTCCCTTTTCTCCGCATGCATAGGTGCTGTTTTGTGATTAAGTAATAGTATCTTAGCTGTTTAGTTGTAGGTTTTGACGTGTTCCCCAACTAAGACATAGTCCTTATTCTTTTGACAAGAAAAAATAATATTATTGTATCACATGTTAAGTGTGGGAACAACATTATTGTCTAAGAAAATAGATCAGTAGAAACATATTTTGTGCTTAAATATTGCATCTTTCTTTCTTTGTTTGGTATCATGATCCCTCTTTCCTAGACAAATAGTCAGTAGAACCAATTAGTTAAGAAGGGTCAAAAGGCAAACATAAGTTTCTGATATTTGGAGTAGCCTTATGGCTAAACTTTCTTTTCCCATTTTTGATAACTTTATTGTAATCTCCATTCTATTGTATGATTGCTTAATTGATCTTAGAGCTTCTAATTTTAAGTGCACAATGTACGTCTATGCATTTAAATGCTAAATTAACATAGGGATTTTTGTTTTATCTTCGAATTAACAAACTGCTCTTCATGTAATCTTGTGAACAGTGAAGGTATAATCACTGTGTTTTAGTATTTATTATTTCTTTCTATTGTATTTCCAGCAAGGTGCTAGAGGAAAAGTAAAGCCATGGGAAAAAGCTAGGATCAAAACCTGAAACTTCCACTTGCAAGGTCAAAACCTGGACTTGTACATTTTTCTTACATTGCTTGCAAATTTGTTGACTATATGTTAATCAATGATATAGTGAACTTTAAGCTACATTTTTTTTTTGTGACCATACTTGTTGCTGAAGTTTTATTTAGTTTGTATTTTTTGCTTGTCAGCTACTTTTCTTTTTATTACCTGCTTTGTTAACCTAACTTCTCTAAGCAAAAGGTAACTTCCATGCCATAGACAAAAGCTGGATGAAAATAAAAGATAGAAGGGACAGTGTATATAAATTGGGGTGGATAAATTTATCAAGTTTGCATATCATAGCAAAGAAGGCCATATTAAAATCCCATGCCCATGCACCAAATGCAATAACTTTCGTAACCAAACAAAAGAAATTGTACGGGATCATTTGGTAAAAATCAGAATCCGTAAGAGTTATGTTAGATGGATATATCATGGTGAAGCATTTAAGAATGAGTCAGATGATGATGACTATGGTGTGTCTGATGAATCTTCTGAAAGTAATGATGAAGATGAAACAAAAGGAATGTTGAACGACATTGGCACTGCTAGTTGGGGAGACCATTGGCTCTTTGAGGAAGAACAGATGAATACGGTTCCAAATGAAAAAAAAAATGAAGCAGATGCATTTATTAAATTATTAGAAGATGCAAAAAAAGATCTCTACCATGGTTATAAGTGTTTCTGAAAATTGTCTTTTATTGTGACTCTACTTCATTTAAAGACAATGAGTGGGTGGACTGCAAAATCCTTTGACACGTTACTTGGAGTCTTCAGCAATGCATTGCCTGATGGAGCCTTAGTACCAAAGTCATTTTATGATGCTAAGAAGTTCATAAGAGACTTAGGATTTAAGTTTGAAAAAATCCATGCATGTGTAAATGATTGTGTCCTTTTCTGCAAAGAGTTTGAGAATCTAGACACTTGTCGAAATGACAAATGCAAAGAGCCTCGTTATAAGTCGGGGGGTTCCAAAGTGCCTCACAGGCTGTTGCGCTACTTTCCTTTAACACCTAGATTATGAAGACTGTATACAAATAAAGAGACAGCATGTGACATGAGATGGCATAAGGACAAGCGTGTCGAGGATAGCAACATTATGAGACACCCAGCTGATTGTGAAGCTTGGAAGCATCTTGACCATAAGTATGAACTTTTTGCCCAAGATCCTCACAATGTCCGATTAGGACTTGCAACTGATGGATGTAATCCATTTGGCTAGTATTTGTTGTCCCCTAAAATTTGCCGCCTTGGAAATGTATGAAAGATCCATTTTTTATGTCATTATTAATTCCTGGACCTATGTCTCCAGGGACTGATATTGATGTATATTTTCAACCACTGATTGATGAGTTCAAAGATTTATGGCATGACGTTGAAGCATATGATGCATCATATAAGAGAGAGAAATTCACATTGCATGCTGCTTTGTTATGGACAATAAATGATTTCCCTACCTATGCTATGGTATCTGGATGGAGCATTAAAGGCTACCTTGTGTGTCCCATTTGTATGATTGAGACATCCTATGCATATTTGCCTATTAGAAACAAATTGGTCTATGCAGGACATCATCGTTTCTTACCTATGAACTATCATTGGCGGAAAGAGAAAAAAGCCTTTAATGGAGAAGTTGACTTTAGGGATCCTATTAATCCTTTGTCAGGGGAAGAAATTCTAACGTAGCTACACTCAATTGAGAAAGTAGAATTTGGGAAGACTTGTCAATTGCTCAATCAAAGGAAGTGAAAAAGTCATGATAATAATTTGAATTGGACCAAAAAAAGTGTTTTCTTTGAATTACCATATTGGGCAGACTTGAGGGTGAGACACAACCTAGACAGTATGCATATAGTAAAAAATGTATCAGAGAGTGTCTTCGGGACTGTGATGGACATTGAAGATAAAACCAGAGATCATTGGAAGGTTCGAGAGGACTTGAAGCAAGCAGGATTGAAGAAAGAATTGCATTTGATACCAAATGGTGATTCCTATATTATGCCGCTGGGTGCTACAATCCACCAAAGATGAGAAAAGCAGAGTATGTGACTTCTTGGCTTCAATAAAGTATTCTGATGGTTTTGGTTCAAACATCTCACGTTGCATAAAAGTTGGACAATTTCATATTTCTGGAATGAAATCTCATGACTTTCACGTTTTCATACAATGCATAATGCTACTTGCAATACGTGGATGCTTGACCAAGGAAGTTCGCCAAGTGTTATTTGAGCTAAGTGATCTTTTTAAGAAGTTATGCTCAAGAACATTGTATGTCGACATTTTGGAGGAGCAAGAAAAAAATATTGCGGTTATCTTGGGTAAATTAGAAAGGTTATTTCCCCTTCATTTTTTGACATAATGATACATTTGATGGTTCACTTACCAACAGAAACGAATATTTGTGACGACCCCACCTTCCCCTAAGATGAACCAAAAGGGGTTTGGCGGACTGCCTGCTCGGCTCTTGCTGGAACTCACTACAGTCCTCAATCAAATCTCAGTGCCAGCCTTTAATAATTACAATAAAACTCCAACAACTACATCAAATACTTCCAAATAATAACATAACCATAAATCTTACAATTTAAACTCCAATACGTACAATTCCAAATATTTCAAAATAATATTATAACTATGAAATGTTATTTCCCAAGTACTTCAATACAATAAGTACATTTCACCAGACATCAGAAATAATATACCTAAATAGAACAAGAGTTAATCCATCCAGTGACACTAGTAAGTCTCTACAAGTGGTTCCTTTGCCTCGAACCCTGTGGAAGGGAAATAAATATTTTTGGGGTGAGTTAGAAGCTTAATGAGGTTTCAGAAAAATAAGCAAATTCCCGTTTGATCAAAATCATAACACTTGAATCAAATAGTACTTTTCAAAATAGTTGAGTCATCAAAGATCACTTATAAGAGTAAGATTCATTAAGAGGTACCATAACAAGAAAACTCAAGAATACATTTGAATACGTTTATTGAAAGATACAAGAATTCAAGCATTCGAACAATAGTTAAATAAAAATTCACTTTAATCAAGAAAAAGGTACTAAGACGGGATGAGAGGTGCCTCCCACTCTGATTGAGCGTGACACATGCTACATTTCAGATTTAATCAAACACAAGCTACTGAGATGGGATGAGAAGTACCTCCCACTTATTAGAGTGTGGTATATAGTACCGCTCAACACGTATGGTCGATGAGACAACTTTCCAATCCACTTATTCAAGATTCAAGATTAGGTCAGGATGAGAGGTACCTACCACTCATTGAGTGTGGTACATACTACCGCTTAACACATATGGTCAACGAGACAATGCTCCAATCGACGTATTCAAGAGTTAAAATCAAGGCGGGATGAGAGATACCTCCCACGCATTAAGTGTGGTACATACATCTGCTTAACAAACACAAGTCAAGATTACAAGACATGACACGTATTCAACATATAAATTGTCTCTAGTCACGCGTTCAAGATCACATAAATAAATCACAATCTCATTTAGTATTTGCGAATTAAGACAAATGACATGCATGGAAACTCACCAATTAATCAAAACTGACAATCCAAGTTAAGATCGTTTTGAAGATTGCGTTGATCACCTGAGCCAAGAATAATCATCAAAAACTATCCAAACTAGCTTATGAGTGAGTAGCTAAACTTTTACTCTCATAAACCCAACTTCCAAGTATTAACTCATCCGACGCAGTCTCTAACAAAGTTCATAACTAAGGCCACACAAGTCAAAAATTAACATGGTTTATATCGTTGAAAACTAGATTCAAAACAATAGAAATCACTAGAAAGTATCAGCTGCAAATTCATTTCACAAAATGGGTTAAATTGAGCCACAAGCTGTAGCAGTTTTGGAATCATAGTCAAAACAGTCCTGAGAATTAGTCAAATTTACAGATTTGCTGCGACTGGTAGAAAATGAACTAGGGTGAAAGCTTTATACTGTTAGAAATCTGTTGGAGTCTAGTTTCAAATGCAACAAACAGCGCTCAATTCTGACTCCTGTACATTCAGTTTTGGTCTGTTTCCTAAAGGCTGGTTCACGGCCCTGTTATCAGAATTTCCAGCAGGAGTGCACACGAAAATTGCTTTATTTTTAAACTTGGTTGAGCAGGTATTTTTCACTCATTTTATCCACATTTGAAGCCAAATATATAACAAAGCTTTCTTGGGTAGTTGGAGACCAAAACACCCCAAAAGTTTTGACAAAAACCAAGCCAAGATGAAGAAGCAAATTTGGCAGATTTAAAGCAGAAATTTTTCCAGCTTTCTTGTTCTTCATTTAACTCAACTTTTGCTCACCCAAATGAAGTGATTTTTGAAAGACATTTTACACACACATTACCCAACATGTAGAAAGCATTTTAGCATCAAGAGTCATCAAAGTTTCAGAAATAAAACAAGGGAAAATGCAGCAGAAATTTCAGGCAGCATGCTTCTCTCTTCTCTCCAAATTCTTCCAAAACTTTCTCACCCAAAACAAGCCAATATTTTTACTTCCTATCCGTAAAATAAACTCATCTAACATCAACAATCACAACCACAACAAAATCCTCAAGTCCGCTACCTAAGAAGCCACCTCAAGACAACTACCTAAGTTGAGAATTCAAGAGCCCAACTCAAATATACCAAACATTATCATTTCTAGTAAAAGTAATCCATGGATCTAATAGATCTAGCACTAATGAAGTTAAAGTTAAGAGATTTAAGTGTTATACCTCAACATCAAGTAAGATCTAGTTTTGATCCACACAAGGTTAAACTTCCAAGCTTATCAACCACAAGAACTTTCAACTTAGCCAAGGATTTGCTTGCTTGTTGGTGATTTACTCCACAACTCTCAAGAGCAAGAAGATGAAGAGCAAAAGTAGCTTTCTTTCTCACTTTCTCTCTCCTTCTCATTCTCAGATTTGTCCCTCCCTCTCTCCCTCACACACTGCTGGAATGAGCAGCACCAAGGAGTGGGATGAAGCCCTCAAATGGTGTTCAAGGTGCAAGGAAAATTGAGGAAGAAGAAGAAGAAGAAGAAGAAAGCTTGAAACCCTCTCTTTTCTCTCTCTCTCTACTCAGCTGCCCTCTCTCTCTCTGTAGCTTCAAGAATGGCTGAAAATGAAGAGGCAAGGAAGCAAGAAACAAGGCTTTAAGGGGACATAATGTGTGATTACCCTTAAATTGGGGAAAAGTGGTCAAACTCCACTTTTTGTCGCTTCGACGCTCAACACCCTACCTTTACTGGTTTTTCTCATTCCGACACTGTCCTACCATAAATATATCTCTGTAATATCTT
Organism: Gardenia jasminoides; assembly: GCA_013103745.1. Lineage (NCBI taxonomy): Eukaryota > Viridiplantae > Streptophyta > Magnoliopsida > Gentianales > Rubiaceae > Gardenia > Gardenia jasminoides. Next base: position 36,745,889 of record CM023095.1, read on the forward strand.
TGCATATGCTCAGTTTCATCTTAGAGTTACTACTCATGTCTTGGAACAAAATTCGGTGCTTAAATCGGTCGAAACCAAACACTACTAAATAATTCTGAAAAAATTCTCTAAGTTAGAAAATAATAACTCAAAGCATAAATTCACTAATATTTTAGTGAATAAACATAATATAAATATTTTTATTTATTTTTTAATAAAAATAGATTTTTGAGGCCCTCACATCCTTCCTCCTTTAAAACAATTTCGTCCTCAAAATTTCATTTTCTATACAAATAACTCTGGATACTTCTTCTTCTCCATATTCTCATTGAACCCTTAATATCCAACTCGCTAAGCTTATTAACAACTTTTACACCTCCAACCCAAAACTCAGAATCCTTATATACTAAGATAGTAATTTTAAACTCTAGTCACCAATGGGCGTTCTAACCTTCAAATTGTAAGATAATCTAATAGGTTTTAAACCAACACCACACATAAGAATAAAATTCACAAGTGAATACGTAATACTAAGATCAATCAAAGTTTTAGCTAAGCGGTGAAAGGTAGAGGTTGTAACCTTCAACGACCGCAAAGGGGTCGGCAACTCATTGTTGGTCAATAGCATAGACGCTAGTGGAACCCTTGGCCAATTTTCCCTTGCATTGGTCTACTTAGAGGTTGATCTATCCACTTGCTGAACCCCATTTCCCCCTCGGGTTCTAGGACATGCAACGAACTGATGATAATTACTCCCACACCTAAAACGTTTTCCTTCTTTTCTCCAGCAAGCGTACTCAGTATGATTAGACTTTCCACAATAATTACAATGCACAGGGGGAGTTGATGCTAAGCTTTCTTACGGAGCACTCCTCGGTTCTCCCCCTCCACTTGGAGTCCCTCTCGATACTGCACCTCTCGTCATGGCTCCTCTTGGGGCTCCCAGGATGTTCACTCCACCTATTCCTCTTCCCATCTTGGGTGGTGGGGTACTCGTGTCTCCCCGTTCACTATTGCTAGTAGGGGCACTTCTTTTTCTCGCTTGAAAGCCTCTCATCTGGGCTCTTGCACTTTCAATTCTCTAGGCCTTCTCGATTGCATCACTAAAGTTGTTAATTTGAGCTACTGCTAAGCCTTCTTGAATTTTCACATTTAACCCATGTACAAATCTCCTTATTCTCCTTTGTTCACTTGCCACCAACTCAGGGGTGAATCTGGACAATTTCATGAACAGCGTCTCGTACTCCACGACACTTAGTGTTCCTTGTCGACACTTAATAAAATCATTTTCTCTTTTCTCTTGGATTAAAGGAGGGAGGAATTTAGCGTTGAACTCTCTAGTGCAGTTCATCCATGTCCTAGGGGTTTGGTCTCTATCCCATTTAGCCCTAATCATGTTCCACCATGATCGGGCGGCTCCCTCAAATTGAAATGCCGCAATCGTCACTTGTCTCTCATCCGAGTAGTTTAGAGTGGCCAATATGTCACTTATTCTTTCTAACCAATTCTCGACCATTTCGGGATCAGGTCCTCCATAGAACTTAGGTGGGGAAAATTTTGAAATAGCTCTAAGACCCTATCCTCACCACATTCAGGGCCTTTGTAAGTCCAGACCTTGTTGGTTAGCCATACACTCTAGGATGTCTGTCATGCGGTTAATTGCAGTAGCTACTTGTTCTCCAACCTCAACCCTAGACTCACGGTTTTGGTCAACCACTGACTCCCAGTCACCTCCCACATTTTGGGGTTGTCTAAACCCTCTCCCATAGCCTCGCCCTCTCCTTCTATCATCCATGATCTTTTTAGAGGACCAATATTTAAGATAAACACAAAATAAAATATTAGCAATTGAAATTCCAGACAGAACCAAAAATATATCATATCTTTATAACAAGAGAAGGAGTACTCATGTATGTCATAGAAGTACATTCATTTTCAAAGGAAACACATCAAGTCACAACACACTTACAAATAGAAGCAAGTAAAGAAATGTAGTTAAAACAATTACGGAAGCATACAAATATAGGGACGAGAACCATCTAGTGATTTTCTCACAAAAGAGGGTACTTGGTATTCCAACTTCCAACCTCTCTACTCCCGTTAGGGTTTAGAGTCATATTATTCTAGTTCACTTATAACGAAGTTAGATAACCACAGAAATCCAACACTAAAATCCTAATAATACACATTTTCAAGCACCAAAATAAGAAGAAAGTCAATTCACCTCATGGTTGGCACCCAAGAGGTTAATCAACTCAATCCTTATTCCTGCCTGACATACCAAGTAGATTACACAGTCTACTGCAAGAATACATCTAATGCTTCAACGATCCCCATAGTTGTCTGTCCCTTTAATCATCGCAGTTATTGAACTCTTAAAACTATTCACAAAATCACTTGTATATTCTCGATCTCTAATCGCACTAACAGCAAGTTCTCAGATACGCTCACTCTATTTTCTCAGTCCTTATTGTTGAATTGTATGTTCAATTCTCAAAATAAACTTTTGGAAATACAACCAGAGCTATTAAAGTTACAAAATTCTCTTCAAGTTCAGGGTTTACCTTACTAGAATGCAGGTTCATAATTCTTTGAAACTTAAGATTACTTTTTCAAGCATGGTCAAAGTCATGTAGGAAAATATATCAATTTAAAGTCAAGAATTGAAAACTTCAACTTTCCTCTTAGATCCTCTGTACAGAAATCTAGCAAACTCATAAATTTCTTTCCAATCTTAATTCAAAAATATAGTAGAATTCACATACATGTCAAGAATGACATATTATTGAGTATTTAAAGGACATATGTGTCATCTTCAACCATCGGTTGGAAAATGAAACTAGTTTGTCTCAGTTTTCTTTTAAACTTGAGGGTGAAAAATTTTCAGCAGTTAAACAAGTAGGAAAACGCATTTTGTTCTTTTGAAACCCCTCTTTTTTTAACTCAAAACCATCACATAAGGCATCAACTAATAGTTTTCAATATCTTAACTTCTAAAGCCAATACCGATAGTCGTTTCGATTCCTTCCATTCTTACGAGTACACTGATCATTCAAGTCTCAGTCGATCTTTCACTACAAATTCCTCACATAATGTTTCACTTCAATGTAACATTACCTAGTCCTTCAATTTTGTTTTTCACCAATCCCATATAAGAAACTCTTAAATTACAAATCCTCTTTAACCACTAGGATACAGTAGGTTCTCCGATTCACGTAATATTCAAGTTAATCCCACAGTCCAGTATCCTAAACTTCTAATGTAGGATACACTATAGAGATCTGAAGTCTAAACTTTGATACCACCTGTGACGACCTCACCTTCCCCAAAGGTGAACCAAAAGGGGTTTGGCAGACCGCCTGCTCAGCTCTCGCCGGGACTCACTACAGTCCTCAATCAAATCTCACCAGCCTTTAATAATTACATTGATATTTGGGAATTCATAGTGAGTCCGGGTGAGACCTGGCTGGGTCCCAACCCTTTGGTTTGCTCCTAGGTGGGCTGTCACAGTGGTATCAGATCTTACGCTTTAGATCCTTGTAGTGTATCCTAGACTAGATGTTTAGGATGCCGGACTGTGGGATTAGTTGAAAGTTAAGTGAAAAGATTACTTGTATACTTTTGGTTAAGACTTGCATTTTAAGTGGATGATTTGGAGTTTAGGAATGTAGAACTATATATTGAGGTTTAATTTATGATTAGAGGAATTTGGATGGTATGTCGGGCAAAAATGAGGGTTGAGTTGATTTACACTTTGGGGTGGCCAACCTTAGTATTGATTGACTTTGTTCTTATTTTGGTGCCTGAATACAAATATGTTATAACTATGGATATTCGCCATACTTGGAGGTTATCCAAGAACCCATGAGGAAGTAGAAGAGAGAGTTGAGAGCATGGCTCGTGAGGAGCCCTCGTAGGAGGAGCCATTCAAGGACCCATCTGGGGATTCCCGACCAGCGGTTTGGCTGTGAACTAAGTTAGGGTTTCCAATCTTTGAGTGTTTTATAAATGGTTTAGTTGGGGTGAGGCTAGTGAGGCCTATAATTGTGACTGCATGACTGTTTGTATTTCTATGGCATTTGTATGTGTTTTATCTTATAATACCCCATGGTTTGCTACTTACTTGTGAACTTGCAAATATAAATGTGTGTTAGTGTTTCTATTTTAAATGTTTTCACCATTGATTTTTATACTTAATTTGCTTTTGCGTAATGGATTTATTTATGCGTTTAGACGTAACTAAGACAAATGGATGCTCGAGGTCGAGGTCGAGGTCGTGGTCGAGGACGTGGGCGTGCACAACCTCAACCCTTCGCGAGTGTTCACCTTTTTGGGGCTCAGTCTGAGGGGAGACCGGGCGCTGGTAATGAGGATCAAATGGCTACGGCCATCAATAGGATGACTGACATACTTGAACGTCTGGTCGATAATCAAGGCCTTGGACAGCAGAATCAACCTTTAGGGCCTGACCATGGGGATGATAGGGCTTTGGAACGCTTTCTTAAGTTCTCACCACCTAAGTTCATCGGAGGGGCTGATCCCGAGATAGTTGAGAATTGGTTAGATAGGATGTCTGATATCTTCACCGCTCTAAATTATTCCGAGGTGAGACAAGTAAGCTTTGCCACTTTTCAATTTGAGAGCGCGGCGAGATCTTGGTGGAATGTAATCCGAGCTAAGTGGGAGCGAGAACAAACTCCTTGGACTTGGGTGAACTTTAAGAGAGAATTTGATGAGAAATTCCTACCTCCACTGATCTAGGAGAAAAGGGAGGATGATTTTATTAGATTAAGACAGGGATCTATGAGTGTGCCCGACTATGAGACCCAATTTACAAAGATCTCAAAATTTGCACCCGAACTAGTGACCACTGATCGGAAAAGAATTAGGCGATTTGTACAAGGACTTAACGTTGAGATCCAAGAGGCATTGGCTGCAGCCCAAATTAATACTTTTACTGAGGCTTTAGAAAAAGCCCAGAGAGTTGAGAGTGCTAGGCAACAGGTGAAGGCTTTTCATGCTAAAAAGAGAAATGCTCCGAGTAGTAGTGAAGTAGAATCGTCTGATAGAGATATGCCAACCCCTAAGATAGGAAGGGGCGCTGGTGGAGTAAGGACCACGAGTATTGAGGGAGTCTACGGCTAAGAAGTCTCTCGTGGTCAGCCCGGAATACCTCACAAGGAGGTTCTAGCTCGATGTCGATGCCACAAACGGGATGTGAATATTGTGGCAAACCAAATCATACGGTGAATGGTTGTTGGAAGAAAGCTGGAAAATGTCTGATGTGTGGGAGCTTGAACATCAAATCATCAACTCGTCCAATGTCACGCCAGGTGGTGGATCACAAAATCTACTAGGCGACGCCTAAATAGTGAGTATGGGGGATAATCGCCGAGAGTGCACCGCTAGGGTCTATGCCATGGACGATCGACCCCTAATCCTACAGAGGTCATTGAAGGTATGACCCTCCATTTACCATTGCCTAGTTAGGGTTTTAATTAATCTCGGTTCAATAGACTCTTTGTAAGCTTTAGTTCCATGAGTGGGGCAGGCGTGAGGTCAAGTAGGCTACCCTACAAGTTGGAAGTTAAAACGTTTAAGGGAAAACCAAGGTTGGATTGCCAATTTGATGTGTAAAGATTATGAGGTATGAATTTCGAGGACGAAATTCTTTTAAGGAGGGAAGGATGTGAGGGCCTCAAAAAAATTTATTTTAATAATGTTAAAATTTATTATTTTAAATAATGTTATTATTGTTATTAATTCGTTTGATTATTTTAATATTGTACTTAAACAAAATTTTTAGAAAATTTAAATGGAAATTCAATTTATTTATCTATTTATTTTTATCTCGAGGTGACTCAATTTTATTTTACCTTTAATTCCTCGTAGATTTTCAATAAATTTTTTATCTTTTTAAAATTCACTCTTTTAGTGACAAATGGACAGAAATGAGAAAACACGTTTTTCGAGGTAAAAATTCAGGCAGCCAGTGAAGTAGCTATAGAATGTAAGGACGATCACTCGTAGGTTAAGAATAAAATTAAGGGATTAGAAGTGAGTTAATAAGAGTGAAAATAAGTAGGATTTTGAAACCTTAGTTTAAGTTGGATTAACCTCCTTGAAACTAGAATTCTAATTAGCCATTGTTTCTTCCTCTTAATTCACCCTAATTCACTTCCACTTTATTCTTTTTCCTCTCTTCCCCCTAACCGAGTTTAACCCTTTAATCTTTAGTTAAGAGAGATAATTACTTTCCCACCAAAAATTGCTAGCAAAAGAGTTACTATTCTTAAGTTGACTTTGGTGCCAACAAACAAGCTTTATGTCTTGTCTTTCTTTCCTTCAAATTAATTCACCAAAATTAACACAAAAACCTACCTCTCTCTTCTCTGTCTCAGCCGAACCACCCCTCCCCTCTTCCCCTTGTGGTTTCATCAATTTCTTCTTCCATTCTTCCCTAAATTTCCCCCACAAACTTGCATTAATCTTGGCAAGCTTGGAGCTTTGGTGAAGAACACTTAGGAGGAAGCTCTTGGGAAGGTTAAGGCTAGCTTTCTTTGGGTGAATTTTGTGAAATTCTTAGAAGAGGTAAAATCCTAAATCTCTCATCTTTGTTCATTTCTTACATTTCCAAGCATGACATTAGGTTTGGGAGGTTGATAGGTTACTAGAACCTTGATGTTTGGCATTGAATTTGAGTATTGTGTTGGTTTTGAAATTTAAGATGCTAAGCTTCTTTATCTTGCATTTTTTTCATTATGGTGATTGAGTGGGCTCTTGGACTCCCACAAGTATGAGAATTTAATTCCTAGCATGATAAATGATGTATCGTTTGTAGTTCTATGTAAAATGGGTGGCTTGAATGTGGTAGGAAAACCTCAAGGAAAAACCGATTTGGAAGAGGAAAAATGAGGAGAAAAGAATTTTCTGTTTTCCCTTAGTCTTGTGGCTGCGTTTTTGGCAAGCTTGAAAGCTAAATGTGAGTCTTAAATGTTGAGGGTTAGGTTGTTATTTTGTCCCACACAAATCCCTTCAAAGGTTAAGCAAAATTGGTGGCTTAGTGGAACAACAAAAGCTGGAAAATGAGTAAGCTTGCTGTCCGAATTTGTGGGCCTGTTTTGTGCTAAAATTTGATAAAAGCCATTATCATTTCTGATCACTATTGGGTTTAGGAAGGTTAAAACTATCTTGGTTTCGAAAATGGGGTCATTTGGTGGTAGTTTAGGTATGTTTGGGGTGATTAGAAGAAGAAGATCAAAACTTCACTGGTTTGGGGCAATTCGCTGAGTGAACTTTGGGCGATTAGAAAGCTGGCTTCCCAAGGGATTTTTTTTTTGAATTTTGGTATGAACCTAGCCTATATATGGTGGAATTGGTATACCAAATTTGGTAATTTTTGGGAAAGAAACCATCACTCAAATGAGGCTTAGAATCATGCCCTGTAAATCTAGAAATCAGAAAATTCAGAATTTCGAACCTGCCTTGTTTGAACAATTATAATTTCTTTCTCGAGAGTCAGAATCGAGTGCTGTTGGTGGTGTTTGAAACTTTATACATAGAAATTTAAACTGTGAAAATTTTAGAGGACAATTCATTTTCTATAATTTTTGGTGAATTTTAAAAAAATCTGCTGGAAAACCAACCTGTTATGTTCTGTTTTGTACCGTAGCTGAACTTAACTCGAAAATATGGGCAGTTTTTGTCCAGAATTTTATCCTTGTGCCTTCTACAAAGTTTTAGAAAATTAAATGAGGTTTCCAACGGTTCCAACCTTGTAGAATTTGGACTTATGGAACTCAAGTTATGATTTTTCAAAAAATGTCGCGCAAAACTGAAATTTCTCCAAGGAGGCGATGAAAGCTTAAAAATGCCTTGGAAACATTTCCTGGTTTTCAGGCGTAATCTGTTGAGTGTTTGTGCACCATTCCAATTTTGGAAAAATGGATTTTCCAATTTCATTAGATTCCTTTTAATTTGGAATCAAAAAGCTTAACTGTTTGAAAATTGACCTTGAATGCATACTTAGGTAATTTTGATTGTGCATTTCTCAGGTGATCACGTGGACACCGAGAACCTAGATTGATCTCGTGAATTGCTCTCACTTACTCTAGACTATTGGTGAGTGTTCAAGTGCATGTTAACTAATGTAAATAAATTGAAAGCATGCTTGTGTGCCTCGGTGGCGTACTTTATCGCACACCTTCATTGAATTGCCTCTAAGTGAGTTCAATTGCTTTTAAAATGTTAACCTAATGACCGCTTGAGTTGCTTGAACTGATTGTTTTATTTATAACTATGGGGACGCCTAAACCCCATTGGGAATCCCTTCACCTTGTCCGCAACTGGGCAAGGGATGGGTGAACTCATGGGTTACACCGCTTAAAGCGTCGGTTGGAATGAGTCCGCCTACTTGGCATACTCCTAGTGGGTTGCCAATCATTGTTTAAATTTAGAAGTTCAGACCCGGTGAAGGGGGTGTAAGTAGACGAGAGAGGGATAAAAGTGGTGAATATGGACTGTGAGAGTGAGTGATTGACGGATTGTCAACGTGTGACTAGAATTGATACTGGTGAAGAAAATAATTGCAGAGAATTACGGAAATGTGGAGCCGGCCAACTGTATCCTTCAAAATTGTACTATTTAAATGTTTTATTTACTATTTTGCTCTTTTACTGTTTCATTAATTTCTTTAATTACTTTGAGTTGCCTATGCATGTTTCTCTTGGCCTCACTGATCGTTAGCTCACCCCAATTTATTTTTCTTAATAGGTTTCGAGGTGAGGCACGTGAATCGAGGAAGTTAGTACTTTTGTAGGATTTCCTCATTTTGTATAAGATTGAAATTAATGGATGAATTTAATGGTTTATGGTATTTTGGAGTTATTATCAATGAGTTATTGTCAATGTAATTTTGATGAAATTTTGGGGTTTGTATTTTGTGAGAGTTTATTAGTAATTTTAATAACATTTAATGATGACTTTACGAATGAATGTTTGGATCGATATTTGGGAATTCGTAGTGAGTCCCGGTGAGAGTTGGGCAGTGTGACAGCCCCACCTCCCCCTAAGGCGAACCAAAGGGGTTAGCAGACTGCCTGCCCAACTCTCGCCAGGACTCGATAGCTAATATAAACGAACAACTCAAAACTTACAAAACTAAATTCTCCCAAATTCAAAAGTCAACCACGTAAATTCATACCACAATTCAAACTTAAAATTCAACAGGGAATTAAGGATACAAAACAATCATCTAAGCTTATCCTTGGTAGGGTTTACTAGTACATCATCCCTCATACAAAAGTAATAACAAAACTTATACTACTCGCACATACTTCCAACCTTGAGTTCAAGCAAATCCCCCTGCTAAGGAAAACAAAAGGAAAATAGGGTGAGCTAAAAGCTCAATGAGGTTCCAAAAACAAGCAGCCGGGTATACAAGAAGAATTCACTTAACAAACAAGTATCACAAATAAATTCACCAAATAAATTGAACATATTCAATTAAAGGATACAGATGGCCTTCAAAAGCCAAATTCCCCGAAACTTGATCAAATCACATCCTGTTGACTCTCCGTCAACATTTATAGCTCAGAGCCAACCAGTAGATCTCCACTTAACATCAAACACCGTCCACCGTTTCACCCCCTTACAGGGCCCAAACACCCCAACAAATCAAATTTTAGGTGATACTCGAGTATACCAGATTTCCAGATTCACATATCATACCCCATGGCTCGTCAACTTTCCCGACCAAGCCCGTGCCGCCTCGAGTCGATTGACTCACCAACTAGGTTTTGAGCTCGAAACAAATCATATTTGTTGATGGGGTATCACCCAAGCAACTCACAAATCAAATGTGGCCAAAAGCCATTTCACATGAATTCAAATATCCAAGTATAAAATTCCAAGCACAAGAGATCGAGTGTGATAAGGTACGCATTCGTCTCGATCACATTAATTGGCTCACAAGCCACAAGAACACAAATCATCACATAGTTCAAGTATTTCAATATTTTAGCTATCAAGTTGGTGAAGTAACAAGCATGGAACACTCACCGAGTCGAGTAAAGTATCTTCAAGTATTCGCACCCAAGTCCTCTCTATTTTTTTCCTTCCAAGTCTATTAACAAATAAAATGGAACATATTTAAGCTCGACTACTCAACCAAAAGAGACCAAATGCATATGCTTGATGTTTCTTTTCACTTGATAAAAGTCATACTTGGATGCATAAATCACGAAATGACCATTCCAATTTATAAGGGTGAGCAAATAGGAGTCTTAACAACATCTTAGAACCATGCATGAGTAGGTCGGGACACAGCAAGAAGGCACAAGAATCAAAAGAAATAAAAGAAGCAATTGTGGAAGTGAAACCAACAATGGACAGGTTTGTCGAGTTTCTGTAATTTGATCATAAATGTGGCCACACTTATTGGATTTGGGTGTACTTTATGGAGTTTCGAAACTAAGACATAGCCCTACAACTTTCATGAAGAGGTCAAATATCAAATCATACTTAATCATGGTCGAAATGGCTAATCTCAGAGAACAAAGAAAACTGTCGGCTGTGATCAGGCTGGTCTAACAGCCTTGGAAAAACGGCCATAACTCAACATAGGAAAATCAAAATCAAGCTCCGTTAGTGGCGTTTAAAACTAGGTTCATAGAGCTTTCTAACGGTATAAGGCTCAGGCCCTAATTCATTTTCTACATTCAGTAGTAACCTCGGGAAACTCATTATTTTCCATTCCTAATTTCCTGTGAAATTTCCAGCTTTGGTGCAACTTCATCTATTAATTCTTTAAAGTGATTCCATCACTCAACATGGTGTTTAACATGCTAAAATAGCAATTAATTCCATCATCAAAGCATCACAAATCATTAAGCATTTCATCAAACACATGGTAGCCTACAATGAAAACCTAAGTTCTAGTTATCAAACACAAGAAACCCTTCCATGATTTACCTCTCCAAACACCCAAAAGCTCTTTAATCATACCTAACTAACATCCTCTTTGTATTTAAGATTCATTAAAGCATAAATAAGTGAAAATTTACCTTGCTAGAAGAGTGAGAAAATCCACTCAAGAACTTCACTTCTTGCAACTAAGCTTGAGGTTTAAGAAGTAATCTAGCCTAGGGTTTCACTCAAAGTTGTTTTCCTTCACTAGAATGACTAATTTTTAGCTTAGGATTTGGTGTTCTTCAAGCTTGAAGTGGCTGTCCATGAGGTGAGATAAGAGAGGGAAATTTGATTCAAAATTTTGAAATTGAAGGATTAAATAAGAAGGCTTAAGTCAAGATGCCATGGGACGGTTGACATGTGGCATTATCTTGGTCAATAATGGAATAATATCTTGGCAAATTGCCTTCTAATCACTTAATTAAAATGTGACCCACATAATACCATATAGATTTCATGCATTCGTCCATATAAAACATGAAAAATGAAATTCGAAATTAAACCATACAATACACACGAAATTGGGTAGTTTGGGAAAAATAATGCACTAAATGATTAATCGTGCTCTTAATTGGAATTTTTTTTTTCTGGGTTCTCATACTCTCTCCCCCTTAAAAGAATTTCGTCCTCAAAATTCTAACCTTGACTGGTAAATAGCTCTGGATATTTCTTTTGAATTTCTTCCTCCATTTCCCAAGTTGCTTCTTCTATTCCATGATTTCTCCACCGGACTTTCACTAAAGGAATTCTCTTATTTCTTAATTCCTTCACTTTTCAATCCAAAAGTTGTACAGGTTTCTCTTCATAGGTCAGTGACTCGTCTATATCAATTTCTTCTGACTTCAAGACATGTGTTGGATCCGGATGATATTTCTTCAACATTAAGACATGAAAAACATCGTGGCGTGCATCATGGATAAACTTGATGGTAACTGGAGTCAGTATACCACACTACCGACTCTCTGAAGAATCTCAAAAGGTCCGACGTATCTTGGCTGATGTTTCTTTCCTTTTTCCGCTGTGACACTTCGCAGTGATGTGACCTTAAGAAACACTTTGTCGCCAACTTCAAATTCCAAATCTTTTCTTCGGTTATCGGCGTAGCTCTTCTGCCGACTTTGGGCGGTTTGAAGTTTCTGACGTATCATTTTGACCTTGTCTCGTGTGTCTTCCATCCAGTGCATTATGGTCGGATCTAAGATCTTTCTCTCTCCTACTTCATCCTAATAAATTGGTGATCGACACTTCCTTCCATATAAAGATTCGTACGATGCCATTTGAATAGACGAATGGTAGCTATTGTTATAACCAAACTCCACCAATGCCATGTACTATCCCCAATTACCTCCAAAATCCATAACACACGTTCTCAACATATCTTCCAAGGTTTGAATGGTACTTTCTGATTGTCCATCAGTTTGAGGATGGTAGGTTGTGTTAAGGTTCAACTTGGTCCCGAAGGCTTCCTGTAGTTTTTGCCAAAATCGAGACACGAATCGAGGATCTCGATCAGAAACTATGCTAACTGGCACCCCGTGTAGTCTTACAATTTCACCCATGCACAGTTGAGCTAATTTTTCCATGGAGTACTTCATGTTCACGGGTAAGAAATGAGCTGACTTGGTTAAGCGATCGACCACTACCCAAACGGCATCATGACCTTTCTATGTTCGTGGCAAACCAGAAACGAAATCCATCGTAATGTGCTCCCATTTCCATTCAGGTATCTCAAGTGGTTGTAGCAAACCAAAAGGTTTTTGATGCTCCGCTTTTACTTGTTGGCACGTGAGACATGTTTGAACATGTTGAACAATTTTTCTCTTCATGTTATCCCACCAATATAACCTTTTTAGATCCTGATACATCTTGGTACTGCCGGGGTGGATCGTATATTTCAAACGATGAGTCTCTTCCAGAATCTCCTTTTTCAATGTTTCATTCTTGGGCACAACTATTCGGTCTCGAAACCTTAAAATTCCTCCGGGACTAAGATTAAAATTCGGTAATTCTCCTTTTTCTACTTTTTCCTTCCACTTCTGTACCGCGGAGTCACCTTTCTGAACCTCATTGACATGATCTAGTAGAGTGGACTTAACTGCGATGTTTCCAAACACCACATTTTGGCATTCAAGGTGAGGGTTCCATTCACAAACTTTTTCTAACATATCCCACTCTTTAATCATCAACCCTGCTATTTGAGCTTTTCGACTTAAAGCATCTGCTACCACATTACCTTTCCCGAGATGGTAATTAATCGTACAGTTATAATCCTCCAAAAATTCCATCCACCGACATTGTCTCAGATTCAAGTCCTTTTGGGAAAATAGGTATTTAAGACTTTTATGGTCCGTATAGACTTCAAAAACCACTCCATACAAATAATGTCTCCACTTCTTTAAAGCAAACACAACAGCTACTAATTCCAAGTCATGGGTTGGGTAGTTTAGCTCATGGGGTTTTAACTTCCTAGAAGCATAAGCAATCACGCTTCCATTTTGCATTAGCATACACCCCAAACCTTCTCTCGAAGCATCAGTGTATACAATGAAACTATCTTTCCCATTCGGTAAAGTTAAGATTGGTGCCTAGGTTAATCTCTTCTTCAGTTCTTGAAAACTAGCTTCACACTTAGGGGTCCAAACAAAGTTTCCATGTTTCTTTGTCAAATCAGATAAAGGTCCTGCAAGCTTTGAAAAATCCTTAATGAACTGTCAGTAATATCCCGCCAAATTCAGGAAACTACGAACTTCTGTCGGATTTTCTGGTCGTTCCATTCGATGCCTTCCACCTTGTCTTTGGATCCACTGAGATTCTTTCCCTAGAGATCACATGCCCGAGAAAGGATACTTGTTCCAGCCAAAACTCACATTTGCTGAATTTAGCATACAATTGATGGTCCTTTAGAGTTTGCAAAACTATCTTTAGATGTTGCTCATGATCTTCTCGAGTTTTAGACTATACCAGGATATCATCAATGAACACCACCACAAACTAGTCAAGATAGGGTTTAAAGACTCGGTGCATCAAATCCATAAATGCAGCTGGGGCATTAGTTAAGCCAAAAGGCATCACCAAAATTCAAAATGCCCGTGATCTAGAGTTAAAAGCAGTTTTGGTATATCTTCTTCCGACCGGTTGATAATACCCCTTAAGATCCAATATGGAAAATATCACGGCCCCCTGCAATTGGTCAAATAACTCATCGATGTGTGGTAATGGATACTTATTCTTCACACATCGCTTCAACCCACGATAATCAATACACAACCTCAAACTGCCGTCTTTCTTTTTTACAAATAGAACTGGAGCTCTCCCATGGGATTCACTCTCTCAATAAACCCTCGCTTCTAACAAGTCTTGCGGTTGCAATCTTAATTCTTTGAGTTCAGTAGGTGCCATTCGATACGAGGTTTTTGATATAGGGGTTGTCCCAGGTACCAAGTCAATCTTAAATTCTATTTCTCTTTCTGGCGGTAATGACACTAACTCGTTGGGAAATACTTCCAGGAATTCATTGACCACTAGGACATCTTCCAATTTCACCTTATCCCCAGGAGTGTTAATTAGAAAAGTTAGGTAACCTTGTGCTCCTTTGCTCAATAATTTCCTAGCCCGAATTCCAGAAATAAGTGCAGATGAGGCTAACCTACCCCGCACATCTAGCTTCAAAGTCGCCTCTCCCGGTATACAAAATTCCACCACTTTAGTCTTACAATTCAACCGAGCATGATAGTGAGCTAACCAATCCATTCCTATGATCACGTCGTACCCCTTACTAACCAGACCTATCAGATCTATCATTAATTTTCATTCCCCAATCCAAATCTCACAATTTCTAAAGATTGTGCTTGTGACTAGACGTTGATTGCCCGTAGGTGTACTAACTTCCAAATCATAGGGTAGTCTAGTAGATTTAACATCGATATTACACATAAAAGCAGGATTCACAAAAGAATAAGTGGCACCGGGGTCGATTAAAATCTTAACTAAACGATGGAACACAGGAATAGTACATTCGACCACCTTAGATGACTCGGGAATTGGGCGTTGATCCAGAGCATAAACCCTAGCAGGAACTCGAGGCCTATTCCTACCTGTAGCTGGTTGGTTGGGTTTTGGATTTGGTTTACCCGACTGTGGGGTTGTATTCCCATCACGGGGCAGATTAGGGCAGGATGAAATTTGGTGCTTGGCGCTCCCACAGCGTAAGCATTTTCTCTCCTTCCTCCAACAGTTATCTTCCGTATGGTTTGGTTTCCTGTAGTATCCACAATTTACACGAGGAGTCAATGTAATACCTCCATGCGAGGCTCCTCTTTGTGCTCCTCTCTCCACCTTGAACCCTTTGGGGGCCCTCTTGATGTCCCCAAATCGCCCTCCACCACCCTCGGCCAAACTTAGGAGGGGGCACAATTTTGTCAAATTGCCCTTGAGTACCACCTGGCACACCTCGTTTTTTTTTTGAATGCCCCAACAGAATCTGGCACTTTCCACTGTTGAGCCTTTTCCAAAGCTTCCCAAAAGTATTGATTTGAGCTACCGCCAAATCCTTGAATCTCAACGCTTTAACCCTTGAGCGAAGCTGCTTATCCGCTTTCTGGCCCAGGTGCAAACTTAGAAAGTCTAGTGAATTGAGTCTCATACTCAACCATACTCTAAATACCCCGACTGCTTAATGAACTCATCCCTCTCTCTTCTTGGATCAAGGTGGAAAGTACTTAGCATTAAACTCTCTCATAAAGTTGGCCCAATTTCTCTGGTCTGTTCCCTTTCCCAGCTTAGTCAGGTATCACAATCCACCAGGCACCGAGCTGCCCCTTCTAGCTGAAAAAAAGCAAAGGTAACTTGTCTTTCTTAGATAGTTCGAGCGGCAAAAAGTGTCAACCATTTTCTCTATCCACCTCGCCTACCTGGGTCGGGTCCTCCAAGAAACTTTGGAGGAGGAAATTTTTGAAATCTCTCTAATGCCCTATCTTCTCCTTCCACCTGATTCCCAGGGTTCCCTTGTTGATTCCCAAGGTTTCCTTGTTGATTGCCAAAGTTTTCTTGTTGATTCCCAGGGTTTTGACCAGCTATCTGGGCCAGTAAATCAGTCATACGTTGGATGGCTGTGTCTACTTGTTTATTAGGATCGACCCTTTGTTCACGACTACCTCCCGCGGCCGATTCATGTTCACCCCCTTGATCTTGGGGTCGTCTAAGTCCACTTCCACGACCTCATGCTCCACGTCTACCCTCCATTTGATTTTTACTAAGTCTAGGGTCGAATGCACATGCAAAATTAAAATGCATGTCCAAAAGAAAATTGTATGTGAGAACCCAGAGAAAAAAATGAAAAAAAAAGGGCTTGATTGCACCATGAAAGCATTAAGTGCATTATTTTATTTTAAGTACTTTGTTTTGTATGCATAGCATGACATAAATTTGGAATTTCATTTTACATGTTTTATGTAGCTAAATGCATAAAATTTATGTGGCATTAAGTAGGTTACATTCTAATTGAAGGATTAGAAGCTAATTGTCTAGAATTTTAACCCAATTCATGGCGAAGACATTTCCACTTGTCAACCATCCAACAAGTCTTGACTTAAGCCTTTCTATTTAACCTCTCATTTTCAAAATTTTGAACCAAAAATTCCCTCCCTTCTCTCTCCCCTTGGCCGAACTTCTCAAGCAAGAAAACACTAAACCCTAAGCTTGATTCTAGCAATTTTAGGTGAGGAAAAACATGTTCAAGTGAAACCCTAGCTTAAATTGTTGCTTGATCATCAAACTTGGTTGGAAGAATTGGAGCTTTTGGGGTGGTTTTCTCTCTCAACTCTCAAGGTAGCTAGACACTTAACTTTGCTTTAGTTATGTTTAAATTCAAAAAGGATGCATGATAGTTAAGTTTAAGGTGTTCGGGGTTGATTAGAAGGAAAAATTATGGAAGGAAATCTTGAGTTTGAAAACTAGAACTTAGGTTTTCATTTTTGGTTACCATGTGTTTGATGAAATGCTTAATGACTTGTGATGCTTTGATGATGGATTTAATTGCTGTTTTAGCTTGTTAAACACCTTGGCAAATTATGGAAATAACCTTAAGGGGTTGATTGAAGAAGTTGCTTCAAAGCTGGAAATTTTCTCAGAAAACAGGAATGAAAAACAGCCCACTTCCCGAGGTTACTGTTGCCTGTAGAAAATGAATTAGCATCCGAGCCTTATACCGTTATAAAACCCTATGAACCTAGTTTTAAATGCCGCTGACGGAGCTTGATTTTGATTTTTCTACGTCGAGTTATGACTGTTTTCCCGAGACTATTCGACCAGCCTGAAATTATTCCGACAGTTTTCTTACTTCTCTGATATTTGCCATTTTGACTGTGATTAAGCATGAATTGATATCTGACCTCTTCATAAAAGTTGTAGGTCTATTTCTTAACTTCGAAAAGCCATAAAATTCACCCCAATCCGATAACCACAGCCATAGTTATGATCGAAATACTGAAGGGTGACAAACCTGTCAATTTTCATTTCCTTTCTATAATGGCTTCTTTAATTCCTTTTGACTCATATTCACCTTTGCTGAGTTCCAACCTACTTAACTCATGATTTTACTATGTTTATAAGATTCCTCATTTGTTTACACTTATGCTTTGGATTAGACCTCTTATGATTTTGTGCATCCAAATTGAGATTGTTATCAAACAAAGAAACAACTAGTGTATGCATTTGGTCTCTCTTGTTTAGGGTAGTCAATCCTAAATGTTTTCATTTCATTTGCCATTAGACTTGGAAGGAGGAAATAAAGCAGATTTGGGAGCGAACGCCTGAGGTTATTTTGCTAACTTGGTAAGTGTTCCAATGCATGTTTCCTTGACGATGCATGATACTTGAGTAAATGCTATTATTTTTTTTAAAGGCCTCTTTGATTAGCATACTAATGAGTGCCATGTTATTGTGATCCCCTTGATTTGTTAATTTAAGTGATTTTCAATAATTGCTTGTTCACCATGCATAGTTGAATGTTAAATGTGTATAAATGTAGGCCGATGTGTACTTTATCGCATCGACTGAGCTTACTCTTTACCGGAACCCTATCCTTGATCCGCCATCGTGAGGTCGGTGGCCAAAAGCTTATCCTAGACCCGCCATCGCGAGATTGGATCAGCTGGACAGTTTTGGGTAATAACTTACGAATGTTAAGTGCAAAGCTAAAAACTCTTCACCCAAAGGCATTGAGTATAATATCGAATGTTAAATTTCGGGGATTGTTTATCACTTTGGAGGTGATAAGGTGAAAGTAAATTTCGGGGATTGTTTATCGTTTTGGAGGTCATAAGGTGGGAGTTCGGAGGTTATAAGGTGGAAAATGCAGGGGATTGTTTATTGGAAGTTATAAGGTGGAAGATGGCTCCTAATGAATTCCGTATCCTTTTGAGATCGTATTTAGTACTTGCTATTTGATCTACTTGAATGAGTAAATGTTTATTTGAATTAATGTTATCGTTATCGCTCACTATATACCGGACCTTATTTCTTGATTCTTAAATTGGTAATGGTTATACCTGGTGCTATGTTTCTTGAATTACATGTTAACATGTTAAATTTGGAATTGCTCATGTTTTGCTTGATTTCTTGGAATACTTACTGGGCGTAAGCTCATACCACATATTTGTTTTCCTTAACAGGATTCGAGGCAAAAAGGGCTCAAGGATAACATTAGATCATTTTGGGATTTTAGGTTTGTTTGACTGGTATATCTATCTGTAATTCCTCTTTACTTCTGGGAGAGGTGAATGTACTTAAGTTGAATTCTAAACGCCTGACCTTTTGGTCCATGAGTTTATGTAATTACTTTTGGGAGATATGTAAATGTTGTTATAAAGTACCTTCAAGGTTATGTTATCGAGAATGGATTTTGAGTATTTGTTTCTGCGAAGATATTGTGGAATGTAGTGAGTCCCGGCGAGAGTTGGGCAGGCGGTCTGCCGATCCCTTTGGTTCGCCTTAGGGGAAGGTGGGGCTGTCACATTGTAACTATATGTAGGAAAACACAAAATAATAACACACGAAAAGGTTACATATATTTACACACCATCTAGTCATATATATCACATAGCCAAATATTTACATACTCAGATGGATTACAACAAAAGAAATTCCATAGGGAAAGTAGCAAGTTTATCACAAAAGCACGTTAGGAAAACCATACCAAAATACACAAGTTACTAAGGTTTTTCCTAACCACCCTTCTCACGGGTCAAAATATAGTTGGCGCTCATGGCACCCTAACCTAGTTCCCAATAGAACTGGGACGTCCACATCCCTAGGGATGTTATTACGGCGTTGCATGTCCTCCAGATTGACGTCCACAACCTCGCCAAGCAAAGATTGACACTCAAGTAGAATGCCCTCAGGTCGATCACCCACATCCCTTAGGATCCTATTAAGGCGCTCAGTCACAGCTTGCACCTATTGGCGCATAGCATCAGTACGTTCTTGCTCTTCTATGACAGCCTCCTGAAGTTCATCAATCCTATTCCTTTGCATGATCATGATTCCCCTCATCCTCTCCATCTCATCTTGATCCTTAAAGCTTGCATTGGTTAACCTCTGCCTCTCGTCTAGCACTACTAAAACCACATGATAAGGATAGGAGTAGTTCTGGCAATGTCCACAATGCTTGTCTCGGCTAGAGGGACTCCAGAACCGAACCGGCCCACCTAACTTCATCTCATAGTCAACTATCGGAAGACACTACCGGGGCTGCTCACTTCCACCCTTTCCATTGTCTCCTTCCATAACCTACAAAACAAACACAAAGTTCAACTTAGTTGTCCTAAGATCAAGTTTATACAAACTTAAATCATGACTTATCCTACCCGGTTAATTCTAAACCTAGGCTCGATACCTGGACCCCATCTCCCCGAACCAAAGGGGTTAGCGGATCGCTTGCCCAGCTCTCGCAAGGACTCGATAGCTAATATATACCAACAACTCAAAACTTACAAAACTAAATTCTCCCAAATTTAAAAGTCAACCACGTAGTTACATAAATTCACACCATAATTCAAACTTAAAATTCAACAGGGAATTAAGGATACAAAACCATCATCTAAGCTTATCCCTGGTAGGGTTTACTAGTACATCATCCCTTATACAAAAGTAACAACAAAACTTATACTACTTGCACGTACTTCCAACCCTGAGCTCAAGTAAATCCCCCTGCTAAGGAAAATAAAAGAAAAATAGGGTGAGCTAAAAGCTCAATGAGGTTCCAAAAATAAGCAACCAGGTATAAAAGAAGAATCCACTTAACAAACAAGTATCACAAATAAATTCACCAAATAAATTGAACATATTCAATTAAAGGATACGGATGGCCTTCAAAAGCCAAATTCCCTGAAGTTTGATCAAATCACATCCTGTTGACTCTCCGTCAACATTTAAAACTCAGAGCCAATCAGTAGATCCCCACTTAACATCAAACACCGTCCACCGTTTCACCCCCTTACCGAGCCCGAACACCTCAACAAATCAAATTTTAGGTGATACTCGAGTATACCAGATTTCCGGATTCACATATCATACCTCATGACACGTCAACTTTCCCGACCAAGCCCGTGCTGGCTCGAGTCGATTGACTCACAAACTAGGTTTTAAGCTCGAAACAAATCATATTTGTCGATGGGGTATCACCCAAGCGACTCACAAATCAAATGTGGCCAAAAGCCATTTCACATGAATTCAAATATCCAAGTATAAAATTCCAAGCACAAGAGATCGAGTGTGATAAGGTACGCACTTGTCTCGATCACATTAATTGGTTCACAAGCCACAAGAACACAAATCATCACATAGTTCAAGTATTTCAATATTTCAGCTATCAAGTTGGTTAAGTAACAAGCATGGAACACTCACCGAGTCGAGTAAAGTATCTTCAAGTATTCGCACCCAAGTCCTCTCTATTTCCTCCTTCCAAGTCTATTAACAAATAAAATGGAACATATTTAAGCTCCGCTACTCAACCAAAAGAGACCAAATGCATATGCTCGATGTTTCTTTTCACTTGATAAAAGTCATACTTGGATGCATAAATCACGAAATGGCCAATCCAATTTATAAAGGTGAGCAAATAAGAGTCTTAACAACATCTTAGAACCATGCATGAGTGGGTCGGGACACAGCAAGAAGGCACAAGAATCAAAAGAAATAAAAGAAACAATTGTGGAAGTTAAACACAACAATGGACAGGTTTGTCGAGTTTCTGTAATTTGATCATAACTGTGGCCACACTTATCGGATTGGGGTGTACTTTATGGAGTTTCGAAGCTAATACATAAACCTACAACTTTTATGAAGAGGTGAAACATCAAATCATACTTAATCATGGTCGAAATGGCTAATCTCAGACACAAAGAAAACTGTCGGCTGTGATCAGGCTGGTCAAACAGCCTTGGGCAAATGGCCATAACTCAACGTAGGAAAATCGAAATCAAGCTCCATCAGCGGCGTTTAAAACTAGGTTCATAGAGCTTTCTAATGGTATAAGGCTCGGGCCCTAATTCATTTTGTATAGTTAGCAGTAACCTCGGGAAGTTTACTTTTTTCCATTCCTGATTTCCTGCGAAATTTCCAGCTTTGGTGCAACTTCATCTATTAATTCTTTAAAGTGATTCCATCACTCAACATGGTGTTTAACATGCTAAAAAAGCAATTAATTCCATCATCAAAGTATCACAAATCATTAAGAATTTCATCAAACACATGGTAGCCTACAATGAAAACCTAAGATCTAGTTATTAAACACAAGAAACCCTTCCATGATTTACCTCCCTAAACACCCAAAAGCTCTTTAATCACACCTAACTAACATCCTCTTTGAATTTAAGATTCATTAAAGCATAAATAAGTGAAAATTAACCTTGCTAGAAGAGTGAGAAAATCCACTCAAGAACTTCACTTCTTGCAACTAAGCTTGAGGTTTAAGAAGTAATCTAACCTAGGGTTTCACTCAAAGTTGTTTTCCTTCACTAGAATGACTAATTTTTAGCTTAGGGTTTGGTGTTCTTCAAGCTTGAAGTGGCCGGCCATGAGGTGAGAGAAGAGAGGGAAATGTGATTCAAATTTTTGAAATTGAAGGATTAAATAAGAAGGCTTAAGTCAAGATGCCATGGGACGGTTGACATGTGGCATTATCTTGGCCAAGAATGGAATAATATCTTGGCAAATTGCCTTCTAATCCCTTAATTAAAATGTGACCCACATAATACCATATAGATTTCATGCATTCGTCCATATAAAACATGAAAAATGAAATTAGAAATTAAACCATGCAATACACACGAAATTGGGTAGTTTGGGAAAAATAATGCACTAAATGCTTAATGGTGCTCTTAATTGGAAATTTTTTTTTTTCCGGGTTCTCACAGTAGTAGTCCAATAACCCTTTGGTTCCCTAGGGGAGGTGGGCTGTCACACCTTATACCTCCAAAATAAGAAACAATACCCAATAGTACTTCTCATTTCATTTACGGTGATCATCTCAATTTGTGGTAATACTCGACCATACCAATACATTTACCCAATGTACCGTGCCATCCAACCACGCCCTGTTGCTGGTTCGAATAGTCCGTTGACCAGAGGGTTTTGGGGTCCAGTTCAACCGATGTAATAAATTACACATTCGGCTTACAGTCATATACATTCATTTCAATTATCTGAGTACAAGAAACTAGGTCGAGTGCAATAAAGTACATACTCGTCTCTAACATTGAACATTTAGCAAGTCACATTATTCATAAACAAGAATGAACCTTCTCAACAAAACAATCATTCATTCACGAGTTGTATATAAGGAACACTTACCAATTTGAGTAGCTAAGCTTCAGATTCCAGATTAGTGGCTCGATCACTCTTGACTCTTGAGGAAAAGGTTTTAACCACAATTATTCAAGTATTTCTAAGTTTAAACTTCAGCTACTCCAAATAGATTTAGTACCTTTTGAACTTCAATTAATTTCCTACCTTTAAACTAGATATTCAATGTACCACTTTAAATACAATTTTTAGAGCAATGGAGGGTTGATTAAAATATTAAACTCATCAGTTGAGACCATAAATTATTCGGAATCAAGCTTTTAAATTCCAGTCAACGACAAGCAAACTTTAGCAACTTATAACACGTTCTCTTCAAATATTAATCAACTTAACCAACTCAAAGCAGGGGTAATTTATATGTATTTCTAGATTAATATCCCATGAAGTGTTTTAAGCCAAAATTGTAATATTTCACAATTAAACTAGTTGTAAACAAAGCTGAAAATTTTTCCATTCCACTCGACCAGCCCTAAATAGATTTTAATTGCTTGCTTTACAATTTTACTTCAAGGTCTCCAAATTTCTGGTTTAAATCCAAGGAAAACCACATGCATGTTAAAGTCAAGGGTTTGTGTAGCATCTTAGACAATATTTGCACCCAAATTACCACCGAATTTTCAAGAAATCTCACCAATACTCTCCCTCACTCTCTCGGGTTTGCAGGTTGGAATTTCCAGCAAGGATATTTAACATTTCATCAAGAGTTCCATCCTTTTCCACTTGCTTGAAACATCAAACATACACATATCTCTTATATCCAACATGTAAGATACCATATAGCTTAGATTCTTGATAAGAAAACCATCAATATCTCAAGTTTAAAGCCATAGTTAAATCTGGAATTTCTAGCAGGAAGGAATGATACTTTTCTTTTACCGAAGCTCATGCTAATCACCAAGATTTAACATGCATCCATATATAACCAAGATATAAGTTATCTAACTTGAGTTCATAGCAAAACTTCACCAAAATCTCACATACAAGGACCTTAAAACAACCAGCCAGCTTTCACAAGATTTCAGCAGTATCTCAACCAAAACAAGAAACTTCCTTCATGAAGCTCAAGCTTTCTAGCTAACTCAACATGCAAAATTTAATGGCTGGTGGTACCAAGAAAATAAAAGAACATAGTGTTGGAGTTTACCTTTACTTGCACTAGATTAAAAATGAAAAATTTTAGCAAGATGTTCCCTTGCTAGAAACTTGTTTGAGCAATGAAAACTTTGCAAGAATGAACCTTTCTTTTCCTTCAAGAATTTCTTCCTCTCAGTTTTCCTTTCACTCCAGCTCTCAAGCTCTCTCTCTCTCTCTCTTAGGGTCAAGAATAGTTGACCATGAATGGATTTGTCCAAAAAATTTTATTTTATCAAGATTCCTAGGTTGGATGGTCATTTTGGCAAATTTTGAAGGATAAATAAGTCTTTTCACCTAAGTTATTGACACATGGCAGCATTGTGGACACTTGTAAATTCTTTAGTATATCAAGCTGCATAGTAAGAGAATTATTTCCAATTTAACCAATGTAATTTTAATTAATCATTGTGTTACCCTATTAATTCTTATTCTCTCTAATTTTTAAGTCCCTACAGTTTAATCACCTACTAATATAAGACATTTTTAAGTGTTTAATGGAATACGAGAAGCAATTAAGCACACAATCCAAATAGTAGGAAGTGATTGTGACACATGAAGATTTCCAATTATCAATGCCGATTTAAGTTAAACTTTTGGACTACCACAATTTTAGGACAAATACTTTGATTATTATATTGTATAAGAAGAAATGGGTAATGAGATTACTCAAGTGGAAGTTAGAAGTAGAACCTTAGTGAAGGTGAACCTCACTTGGAGGAGTAAAATCTTGGAAAAAGTTGCCACACTTGTGCCTATAATAGCTTTTAGTTGGCTAGTTAGTTGGCAATCAATTGTAGCATAGTGCGGGTTAATTAGGAGAGTTGTAAAATTCCTTGTCTCAACTAAAGAGAGTTTAGGATATGGAAGGAGCGAGCCTTCTTATGTATGAGGTGATTTGCAACACCATCAATTGAAGAGACTATTGGGTTTGTACTACTCCAAGTTTGGTGAAACGTGGAAGTTTGGTTTGCATTTCTATCTTTTATCTATTTATCACTTAATTGTGCAATTCTTATTAAGCTCTATTTGTGTTACTACTTGAAAATTTTGTTGGGTGAATAATTTCTATTATTTGTTTCTATTTTTTTTGGACAACCTAATTCATCCCCCTATTAGGTTAATTTGGACTTTACATAAACGCCTTACTTTTTTTGTGGGATAAGTCCAGACTTACCAAAGCCTGACTTAGATGTCTCTTTCTCCCCCATCCCCCCAAAAATCAAGTTAAGGATTTATATGTCAAATGAACATTTCCATCCTATTGTCCTGAAAAACTATGCTTCTTTTTATAGACGTAATTGCAGTACATGGATTTCAAGCAAATAGATGTCTTTTACTTAATTTGTTCTGTGTGAAACCTGTTTTGACAAGTTTTTACAAAAAGGAAAATAGAATTAGAATTAGTGTTTGATAATGGAATCAGAAATTTCACTATTATCTAACTAATGTCTTGACCATGAAAGAAAATTGAATTAGATACATTTTTGCTTTCGATACAATGGATGGCACAGGCCCATTAGGGAGATATTAACCACGGGCCTAATTGCATCTCGGCTTCTATTTTCTTTAGAGCAATTAGGGGAACTTGATGCAGATAAAAAACTCAATGCAAACTTCAAGCGTATATTCGCCGAATCATCCGAACACATATTTGGTGTTTTCTTTCCTCTGGGCTCTGGCTATACATCAGCTTTTTGACTAAAGACTTTCCTTTACCTTACTCAGTTTACCTAATTTGGTCTAAATGGAAATCTTTGTTATGTTTGCTTATTCAGTTTATCGAATTCTGGTGTATCATTGATCTTCCTATTATGATGCTCCTTTTTGCTCAAGGTAAGAAGAAAAAATCGATCACTAGAATTTTTGTGTCTACTTGCATCTTATATATACCTTAATCCTTTTTTTTTTTTTTTGGTTCTATTCATGGATAAACATTAATAACACTAAATAGCATCTCCCATAAATAGATTCTTTCTCAGCGGGATAAGAGATTAAATCAGGTTGGGTGCCCTTGGTACATTTAGTTGTCCAAATGATTTTAGCACCTTTTGGGGATTATCAGAAACTGGTCCTCATTGCAAGAAATTAGATTCTAAGATCCTCTTAAGCTAACATTGACATGTTGGCATTAATGGGTGTCATGAAAATAATAGGAGAAACTTTATTTGGTCTAAACTACTTGTAACCAATTAATTGAAAACTGATAGTTGATAGTTGGTTTTAGACCAATAAAATACTCTAATTGGATAAAAAGGTTCAACATATTTGGATTATATGTAATGTGGTATTAATTAGTTCCATAATTTTACATAGAACATTTTTTATTAGTCCAAGACCAACTACTAGAATTGATAAATAATTAGTTTTGAATTAACGGATCTTTTTCCACTAGTAATATGAAGAAATTCCGAAATAGTTAGTCCATTCTGAGGTATCAAAACTAGTGAGTGAATACTGTAATTTGTAGTAATTAGTTTCATGGCGACATGATTTATTTTTAAGGTTGACACTGCAATTCCACATCATTTATTTCCATTTTCAACCTCAAGAATTTGGAAAGAACATATTCCAATTGACTTGTAGAATTTATAGGTTTATATTCTGGATGGCGAATTCCTTCAGTCAAAATGAGGAACATAAAATATCACAACAAGTAAAGAACTTCTGGACTATCCATGCATATAGCCACTTCTGTTTTTTCATATAAAAAATAAAAATTTTAAGTTTCTTGTGGTCACATTTTAAAATTATAAAAATAAAAGGAATGTGAGGAACCAAAAATTTATTTTATCTGACCTATTTATTTAAATATTTATTTATTTTCTCTGAATAATTGATTTAAATCATTTTAATTGCAATTACACTATACATTACCTCATTTTATTTTAAAAACCTTATTTAACCTTCAATTTAATTTTTCTGTCACTCAACTGGGAAAAACGAAAAAATGCACATTTTTCGAGACAAATATTTGGACTGAGAGTGACGTAAGTTTGGAAAATAAGAATGATCATTAGCAGATTAAGAAAAGCTAATCGAGGGATTAGAAGTGAGTGTTTGGAATTAAACTCCAAATGGAGCATTATTGACCACTAATTCAAAGTTGACTTTTGTATATTAAAGAGTGGCTTTATGTCTTTTCCATCTTTCACTATTTTTCATCTGCCAAAAGCTCTCAAAATTCTCTCTCTCCTCTCTTGTTTCAGCTGAACTCCCCCTCCCCCATTTCCCTTAGTTTGGGCTTCATTTTCTTCCTCCAAATCTTGCTCAAGTGTTGCTTCCAATCTTGCTTCAACCATGGACCAACTTCAAGCTTAGTAGAAGACTTGAGGAAAGGAAGATTCTTGGAGGTTGAGGGTTTAGTTTCTTGGAGATCTTGCTTGACCCTTTTGGGAGCTTAGGCACACCACCAACAAAGGTTTCCTCTTGAACTACTAGAGGTAAACATGACTCCATCAAACCCTAGTTCTTGGCTTCCATTGGTTGATTTTGGAGCTTGTAGCTCCTTGTTTGCCTTTGTGTTGAATTTGGATGATTATGTGGGCTCTATGAATTCCCACAATTCTTAATGATTAGCTATTATGATATATATGTATGTGATGGAATATGTTTGTGGTTTGTGATGAGTTATGGAGTTAGAAATTAGGAAAGGGAGAAAGAGGAGGAAACCGAGAGGAAAGGAATTGAATGCTGCCCTGTTTTGGTTGTTTTGATCACTGACATTTCCTATGAATTTTGGGCTGAATTTTGGTACAGGCCTAGTTTATATACTAAAGTTTTAGTGCAAAAAATTTGGTGATTTTATAATGGGTTTACGTTGGCCAAATGAACCATTGTTTTCAATCCTACAATCTGGAATTTAGTGTAGCAGAGTTGATGAAACAGTCTTCTTAAATCTGTTGTAACTTGGTGTAGGAAGGTCCAAATTGAGTTCCGTTTATAGCATTTGAAACCAAACTCCAAGTTCTTTAAGTGGGATAAATTTCAAGGGCTAGTTCGAATTCTGTGAATTTTGGTGAATTTTCAAAGTTGACTGAAAATCAAAACTGTTATGTCTTGTTATTACTGTAGCAGTGACTTTAAACTGAAATTAGATCGGTTATCGATTTGAATCTTGTATAAGTGTCTTCTATAGATTTTTAGTTCACTGAGTCTATTTTCCAACGGTATAAGATTCATAAATTTTGGACTTATATAACTCAAGTTATGGTTTTTTCAAAGAATGCTGTGAAAACTGGAAAATTTTACTCTTCACACTTGGCCATCTAAAAAGTTACTTTACTATGTGAGTTTTTGGCTCAAATTTGGTATACAAGTAGTTCATCTAGTAAGGTTTGAGTGTACAAAATTTGGTAATCTTTCAATGGCATTTTCATAACCAAATGTTGTTCCAAATATAGCTTTTCAAACCTGGAAAATCTGCTTTCAATTCTGTCAACATGGGCTGTTCTGTTTTAGTGTGGTTTTGGTCTGAAATTTTGCTATCACGTAACCTCCATTTGATCAAGAAATGTTGTTAGAATCTTGGTTTTGAAAATGGAATGGAATGAGGGTTGTTTTGGATGAACCAAAGGTTGTAAAAGAAAAGAATTTCATATGGCAGATTAGAACTTCAAATTTTCAGTCGACTTTGGGGGCATGGATCACTATCTTCCCATATGAGTTTTTGGCTAAATTTTAGCAAAAATGTAGTTCACATATTGAGGTTTATGTCTGCAAAATTTGGTATTTTTACAGCATCATTTCGTTGCCCAAATGATGTTCCAAAAATGACTCTTCAAAACTCGAAAACCAAGCTGTCAGACAGCTTACTGTCCCAAGTTCAAATGGCTATATTTTCTTGCTCGGAAGTCAAAATGGAGCACCGTTGGTGGCATTTGAAACTAGACTTCAAGGGATTTCCAAAGGTATATGGCTCGAATGCTAACTCATTTTCTATCAATCCCAGAAAATCAGCAAAGATGGCCATTTTTCAAGACTGATTTGCCTATTTTTGTTCCTCGCGACTTCTTGTGTCGTACTTTTGTTCACTTTACAAAATGAATCTTGGAGCGAGCCCTTCTAATGAATTGTAGTACTCCGAGTCTAGTTTCCATAGCCGTAGACCTTGCCTAATTTCGATGAGTGTAACCTAAGATATGGACTGAACAAGGAACTGTGACAGTTTGGCCTTAGATGATTTTAAGTAGTTTAAGTTAAGTGTTGAGTTTTAGTTGTTTGGCCAGTGTGTGATAGTTAAACTTTGGCTCAGGTGACCCAGACTTCATCGAGGGTGACCCGACTACCGAAGTTTGATCTTTTTGCTTGCTCGTCTGTTTCACCGACTCACGGTGTGTGTTTTCTCCTTTTCGTGTGATTTTGGGAATTAAAATAAATAGTGTGCTATCTTGTGACAAATGTGACGTCGTTGGACGAAGTTCCTCGACTAGTCTACTTCGTTGGGTGAAATCTCTCGACTAGTTTCAGTGAATTGTTGTGACGTCGTTGGGCGAAATCCCTCGACTAGTCTATTTCGTTGGGTGAAATCCCTCAAGTAGTTTCAGTGAATTGTTGTGATGTCGTTGGGCGAAATCCCTCGACTAGTCTATTTCGTTGGGTGAAATCCCTCAAGTAGTTTCTGTGAATTGTTGTGATGTCGTTGGGTGAAATCCCTCGGTTAGTCTATTTCGTTGGGCGATGTCCCTTGAGTAGTTTACCTGGTATATCCAGACAATACCCATTTACGTGTTTATGTACATGTTTTAAATTTTAAACTTGAAATATGATTTGAACTGTTCTACGTGAATTGCAAGTCTTTTGGCACTCACTGGGCTTTTAGCTCATTCTTTTAAATTTGTTTTCTTTGACAAGGATCGAAAACCCAAGTGAAGACATGATTAGTTAGGGTTGGAACGTATCTTTTGAATTTTGCCTTGAAATGCTAAATTTGATATTTTGGGTTTGTAAAATGAATTTGTGATTGTACTTTAAGTACATTGAACTGTAATTTGAGAATTTGAGTTGTAAGTTGAATTTAGTAATGCTGTTTGTTGTGGTTTGGTTTGGAATGGTTATTTACGTTTACTTTCGAAATGTTATTAGTTATTTGAGCGAATGAGTCCTGACGAGAGTTGGGCAGGCGGTCCGCCGAACCCTATGGTATTAGAGCTTAGGCTTCAGATCCCTGTAGTGTATCCTAGATTGGAGGTTTAGGATACCGGACTGTGGGATTAAGTTGAATATTATGTAAATTGGAGAACCTACTGTATCTTAGTGACTAAAGAGGATTTGTTATTTGAGAGTTTCTTATGTGGGATTGATGGAAAAAGAACTAGGTAATGTTACATTAAAGTGAAAGATTATGTGAGGGATTTATGAAAATTATTAGTTGATACCTTATGTGATGGTTTTTAGCTAAAAAGAAAAAAAGAAGGGATTTCAAAAGAACAAAATGCGTCTTCTTACTTGTGTAACTATTACAAATTTTTCACTTTGAAGTCTAAAAGAAAACTAAAATGTACTAGTTCTATTTTCAAAACGATGATTGGAAATAACACATATGTGCTTTAAATATTTTATAGCATGTCACTCTAGATATGTATGTAAATTCCACTATATTTTTGAATTAAGAGTTGGAAAAAAATTGATGAGTTTTGATAGATTTATATATAGAAGATCTAAGAGGAAAGTTGAGGTTTTCCAACCGTGTTTTTCAATTTTTGATTTTAAATTGATATATTTTCGCCCATGACTTTGGCCATGTTTGAAAACGAAATCTTAAGTTTTGAAAGAATTGTGAACTTGCGTTTTAGTAAGGTAAACCCTGAATTTGAAGAGAATTTTGTAAGTTCAATAGCTCTTGTTGTATTTTCAAAAGCTTACTTTGGAATTGAACCTACAATTCAAGTATAAGGACTGAGAAGGTAGAGCGAGCGCATCTGAGAACTTGCAGTTAGTGTGATTAGGAATCGAGAATATGCTAACGATTTTGTAAATACTTTTAAGAGTTCAATAGCTGCGATGATTAAAGGAAGAGACAACTATGGGGTTGGTTTGAGCGCTGGATGTATTCTTACAGTAGATTGTGTAATCTACTTGGTGTGTCGGGCAGGAATGAGGAGTGAGTTGATTGATCTCTTGGGTGGCCAACCATGAGGTAAATTGACTTTCTTCTTATTTTGGTGCTTGAAAATGTGTGTTATCAGGATTTTAGTGTTGGATTTCTGTGGTTATCCGGCTTCGTTATGAAGTGAACTAGAACAATATGATACTAAACCCTCACGGGGGTAGAGAGGTTAGAAGATGGAATACCAAACACCCTCCTGTTTGAGAAAATCACTGGATGGTTCTCGTCCCTGTATTTGTATGCTTGTATAATTGCTCTAACTACTATTTCTTTACTTGCTTCTATTTGTAAGTGTGACGTGACTTGGTGTGCTTCCTTTAAAAATGAATGTACTTTTGTGACATACTTGAGTGCTCATTCTCTTGTTATAAAGATATAATATTTCCGCCTGGATTTTCATTTGCTAATATTTTATTTTTACATTTATCTAAAACGTTGGTCCTCTAAAAAGATCATGGACGGTAGAAGGAGGGGACGAGGCCGTGGGAGAAGGGTTGGACAACCGCAAAATATGGGAGGTGATCGGGGGTCAGCGGTTGACCAAAACCGTGAGCCTAGGGTTGAGGTTGGAGAACAAGTAGCTACTACTATTAACCGCATGACAGATATTCTAGAGCGTATGGCTAACCAACAAGGTCCTGGACTTGCAAATTAACCTATAGGCCCCGAGGGTAGTGAGGGTAGGGCCTTAGAACGATTCCAAAGGTTTTCCCCATTTAAGTTCTTGGGAGGACCCGAACCCGAAATAGCTGAGGGTTGGTTAGAGAGAATTTCTGACATTTTTGCTACTTTAAATTACACTGAGGAAAGGCAAGTAGCTTTTGCCGTATTTTAATTTGAGGGAGCCGCTCGATCCTAGTGGAACATGATAAGTCAAGTGGGATAGAGAACAAATCCCTAGGACTTGGGTGAACTTTTCCAGGGAATTTAATGCTAAGTTCCTCCCGCCGCTAATCCAAGAGAAGAGAGAAGATGATTTTATAACGTGTCGGTAGGGGACTTTAAGTGTCACGGAGTACGAGACACTGTTCACTAAGTTGTCGAGGTTCGCCCCTGAGTTAGTAGCAATTGAGCAGAGGAGAATAAGGAGGTTTGTGCAGGGATTAAACGTAGAGATCCAAGAAGGTTTGGCGGCAGCTCAAGTTATTTGTTTTAGTGACGCAATTGAGAAGGCCCAAAGAATTGAAAGTGCGAAGGCTCAAGTGAGGGCTTTCAATGCAAGAAAAAGGAATGCTTCTAGTAGTAGTCATGAACCAGTAGACGTGAATGCTCCACCTCCCAAGCTTAGTAGAGAAATAAGTGAAGTGACCACCTCTGGAGCGTCAAGAGGAGCTATGACAAGAGGGGCACTCTCTGGCGGGTCACCAAGTTGAAAGGGACAATCAAGGAGCGTCCCGCAAGGAAGCCAAGCATTAACTCCCGGTTTGCGTTGCAATTTTTGTGGGAGGCTAAATCATACAGAGGATAGGTGTTGGAGGAAAGAAGGGAAATGTTTGAAATGTGGAAGTAGTGAGCATCAGGTGGCTACATGCCCCAAGGCCCAAGAGAGAAGTAGAGGCCGACAGATGGACAGGCCAAACTCCAGTCAGGCTAGTGCTGCTGTGGGAAAATGATCGAGAGTTCCAACCAGGGTATATGCTATTAATCATCAAGAAAGCTTCAATCCAACTGAAGTTGTTGAAGGTACTACGCCATCTCTCATCGACTAGCTAAAGTAGTGGTTGATTCAACCGCTATACATTCGTTATGAACCTTGTCTTTATGGGTGGTGTTGACCTAAAATCTATTAGATTGCCTTATGATTTGAAGAATACGTAGGGATTGTGAATTTTGGGTTGGAGGGTGAAAGTTAATAGGTTTAGTAAGTTGGATATTAAGGGTTGAAAGAGAATATGGCGAAGAAGAATTATCTAGAGTTATTTGAATGGAGAATGTGAATTTTGAGGACGAAATTCTTTTAAAGACGGGAGGTAGTGAGGACCCGAAAATTTATTTTATCTGACCTATTTATTTAAATATTTATTTATTTTCTCTGAATAATTGATTTAAATCATTTTAATTGCAATTACACTATACATTACCTCATTTTATTTTAAAAACCTTATTTAACCTTCAATTTAATTTTTCTGTCACTCAACTGGGAAAAATGAAAAAAAATGCACATTTTTCGAGACAAACATTTGGACTGAGAGTGACGTAAGTTTGGAAAATAAGAATGATCATTAGCAGATTAAGAAAAGCTAATCGAGGGATTAGAAGTGAGTGTTTGGAATTAAACTCCAAATGGAGCATTATTGACCACTAATTCAAAGTTGACTTTTGTATATTAAAGAGTGGCTTTATGTCTTTTCCATCTTTCACTATTTTTCATCTTCCAAAAGCTCTCAAAATTCTCTCTCTCCTCTCTTGTTTCAGCTGAACTCCCCCTCCCCCATTTCTGTGAGGGCCTCGAAATTTCAAATTATTTTTAAAATGCATAATACTATTTGAATTATCCTTATTTATTTGTTTATGAGTAAAATTGCGTTTAAATTGAATATTTTACAATTTATAGCATTTTATACTGATTTGTTTGCCGGTAAAAGCATTTTGGCCGTATTAGGACTTTAATTTTCTACCGAGCGTGATTAGTGACTTTAAGTTGGAATTAAGCATGAATGACAATATTTGAGGATATTAATAAGTTTGGACAGTGTCGGAATGGACCCGAAAGGTAAGTTAGGACGCTGACATAAAGTGACCGAAAAAGCACTTTTTCCCTGAAACAGGGAAAAGCACTTTTTGAGACTTTAAAGCCTTGACTTCTTGGCTTCCAAGCTTTCATTTTCAGCTGCAAAAATCTGGAGTAGAGAGAGAGAGAAGAGCCGAGAGGGAGAAAGCTTGAGAGAGAGAGATTTTGCTTCAAATTTTCTTCCAACTTTCATCCAATCTTCTTGAACTTTTAACCATCATCAACCACCATCATCTTCATCCTCCTAGCAGCCGAGAAAGAGGGGTGAGTGAAGGAGGTTTGGGCTGGAAATTCTTGGAAGAAAACAAGAGGTAAGTGATTTGATCTTCCATTTTCCTTCAACTAGGATCTTGAGCTTATGAAACTTAATGGATGGATTATGGGCTTGATTTTTCTTCCCCATTTCAGCCGAACCAAGGAGAGAGGAAAGAGAGAGAGGGCCGAAGCTCTTGAGGAGAAAAAGGAAGAGAAAAGTGAAGAAACAAGACTTGATCTTTGATGGGTTGCTTGATCGCGGGTTTGAGTCGATGCCAAAACCCGTAGATCTTGGGTGAAGTTCGAGGCTTAAGAGGTTTTTAAGCTTGGGAGCGATATTCTTGAAGGAAAGCTTGGTGGATCTCGTTGGATCTTGGTAGATCCGTAGGTACGAGACTTGAATCTTGTAGATCTAGCCTTAATAATGTTGATTAGTATAGATCTGTGGATAATATTGAAAGAATGATCTCATCTGAAAAGATGAAGTTGGGCTCTTGAAATCCCAACCTAGGTAGCGGACTTGAGGTGACCTCTAGGTAGCGGACTTGAGGACCTGATTGGGAATTTGCTTGTTATTTGTGAACTTGCTTCGATATGGTTAGAAATTAGGGTTTTTAGTTGTTGAAAAGTTTGAAGGAAAAATGATTAAAATGGCCAAAACCACACTTGAAAACTTCTATGTTTGATTTTGAAACTTTGTATTCAGTCGTGATGAATTTCTGTTTAAGAAAATATTTGATATGTACATTTATCAGTGTATGATTTTCGAAAAGATAACGAATAGTATTTCTCATGAAAATTGGGTGAAAAATGTCATTTGAGGGTTTGTAGTGTTATGGTTTCTTTTAATGAATTTTAGAAGAAAAGTTAGAGTTTAAAATGTTTTAAAGTTATATTAACGCATTTTCAAGAAGGAAATGTTGAGTTTATGTTAAAAGTGATTTTGGGTTGATAATTTTCACCTGGCTAATTTATTAGAGAAAATGTGGAAAAATGCTAGTGAGTACATCGGCAACGTATGGTTTCTGAAATGAGATAATGATTTTTCAAAGATTCGTTTGAATTATCGTATTGGAAATGAAAGTGTTCCCTTGAGAGAATTTTTGGGAAAAACATTGATTGAAAACTGAAAAGGGTGTAAATGAGTTGTTTTGACTAATGAGTGAAAGAACAGAATTCTCAACTACTGTTTTTACTTGTTTAGGGTTCGAAGAGGAGAGTGAATTCGACCCTTACGTAGAGGCTGAGCCTTATTACTTTGGTGAGTTTCCATGCCTGTTATGTGCTATGTGAAATGACTGAAATGATGTGCATTGTTGTGATTGTACTTGTGAAACCCGATTTTTGAACTCTTAGGTAGGGCAATGTACTTTATCGCACTGACCCTTATCTAAGTAAAATGATTATGCAAATACTGAACGATAGTAAAAGTAAACTCAAGTGATAGAATGTTACAGTACTGTTTAGTGACTGCATGTGTTTGAAAAGGTCAGGAAATGCCTGAGACCTATCGGTGAACCCTTCAACTCGTGCCGTAGGCTGGGCATAGGCCGAGAAGAATGGGAAGAGCCATAGGGTTATTTCAATGTCACGGGCACGGTGACTTAACCCATCGCATCAGATCGCTCGAGACCGAAGTTCGCACCAACCTGTCTCCCAAAGAGCAACCACCACCGACACCGACGGATGAAAAATAAAAGTACTGGACTTGGCTTATGGACTTGTCCCAATTGGAAGAGTACTCTAAACCACTGCAAACCACTGTAACCACTATAAACTGACTAACCACATCGCTTGGAGAACGGCCCGGGGGTTTGGAGGAGTAAAGGGAAGTGGAGTTCTACATGGTAGTGGTGATAAGTTGACTGAGTGTCAACTACTGGTTCGTGGACAAGCGACGTGGACTTTGGCTCCCGAGAGCCCCGATATCCATACTTGTATTGTTAACTTTTCTTATCGCTTTTACATTCAAGTGAAATCCTAAGTGAATATTCTTGTTGTTATGTGAATTGCATGTTTTGGGAACTCCGAGCTTTCTAGCTCACCCTTTCTCCCATTTGTTTTTCTTAGCAGGAGATGAGATCCACGATGAGGACGACTACCCTTAAGATTAGGGTTCTTCCTATTTTGATGTTTTTGAAGAATTTGGGATGTTATCTTTTGGAAACTTTTATATAATGTCTTTTGAGAACCCTGTATGATGAAACAAAGTTGTAGGGATGAATTGCCTATATATTCGGGATTGTAATTCGAATGTTATGTATTGTAAAGCTTTGTCCCTGTTATTTTGGGTTAAGAGTGTTATCTTGTCAAGTTGATCTCGAAAAGTGGAGTGATTATAGAGTGAGTGAGTCCTGGCGAGAGCTAGGCAGGCGGCCGCTGATACCCTGGGGTGCGCCCTAGGGAGAGGTGGGTCGTCACAATTTCCCTTAGTTTGGGCTTCATTTTCTTCCTCCAAATCTTGCTCAAGTGTTGCTTCCAATCTTGCTTCAACCATGGACCAACTTCAAGCTTAGTAGAAGACTTGAGGAAAGGAAGATTCTTGGAGGTTGAGGGTTTAGTTTCTTGGAGATCTTGCTTGACCCTTTTGGGAGCTTAGGCACACCACCAACAAAGGTTTCCTCTTGAACTACTAGAGGTAAAAATGACTCCATCAAACCCTAGTTCTTGGCTTCCATTGGTTGATTTTGGAGCTTGTAGCTCCTTGTTTGCCTTTGTGTTGAATCTGGATGATTATGTGGGCTCTATGAATTCCCACAATTCTTAATGATTAGCTATTATGATATATATGTATGTGATGGAATATGTTTGTGGTTTGTGATGAGTTATGGAGTTAGAAATTAGGAAAGAGAGAAAGAGGAGAAAACCGAGAGGAAAGGAATTGAATCATGCCCTATTTTGGTTGCTTTGATCACTGACATTTCCTGCGAATTTTGGGCTGAATTTTGGTACAGACCTAGCTCATATACTGAAGTTTTAGTGCAGAAAATTTGGCGATTTTATAATGGGTTTTCATTGGCCAAATGAACCATTCTTTTCAACCCTGCAATCTGGAATTTTGTGTAGCAGGGTTGATGAAACAGTCTTCTTAAATCTATTGTTGCTTGGTGTAGGAAGGTCCAAATTGAGTTACGTTTGTTGCATTTGAAACTAGACTGCAAATTCTTTAAGTAAGATAAATTTCAAGGGCTAGTTCTAATTTTGTGAATTTTGGTGAATTTTCAAAATTGACTGAAAATCAAAACTGTTATGTCCTGTTATTACTGTAGCAGTAACTTTAAACTGAAATTTGATTGGTTATCAATTTTAATCTTGCATAAGTGTCTTCTCGAGAGTTTTAGTTCATTGAGTCTATTTTCCAACGGTATAATATTCATAAATTTCGGAATTATATAACTCAAGTTATGGTTTTTTCAAAGAATGCTGCGAAAACTGGAAAATTTTACTCTTCACACTTGGCCATCGAAAAAGTTACTTTACTATGAGAGCTTTTGGCTCAAATTTGGTATACACGTAGTCCATCTAGTAAGGTTTTAGTGTACAAAATTTGGTAATCTTTCAATGGCATTTCGATACCCAAATGTTGTTCCAAATATAGCTTTTCAAACCTGGAAAATCTGCTTTCAATTCTGTCCACATGGGCTGTTCTGTTTTAGTGTGGTTTTGGTCTGAAATTTTTCTATCACGTAACCTCCATTTGATCAAGAAATGTTGTTAGAATCTTGGTTTTGAAAATGGAATGGAATGAGGGTTGTTTTGGATAAACCAAAGGTTGTAAAAGAAAAGAATTTCTATGGCAGATTAGAACTTCAAATTTTCAGTCGACTTTGGGGGCATGGATCACTGCCTTCCCATATGATTTTTTGGGTAAATTTTGGTAAAAATGTAGTTCACATATTGAGGTTTGTGCCTGAAAAATTTGGTGTTTTCCAGAATCATTTCGTTGCCCAAATGATGTTCCAAAAATGACTCTTCAAAACTCGAAAACCAAGCTGTCAGACAGCTTACTGTCCCAAGTTCAAATGGCTGTATTTTCTTGCTCGGGAGTCAAAATGGAGCGCCGTTGGTGGCGTTTGAAACTAGACTTCAAGGGATTTCCAAAGGTATATGGCTTGAATGCTAACTCATTTTCTATCAATCCCAGAAAATCAGCAAAGATGGCCATTTTTAATGACTGATTTGCCTATTTTTATTCCTCGCGACTTCTTGTGTCGTACTTTTGTTCACTTTACAAAATGAATCTTGGAGCGAGCCCTTCTAATGAATTGTAGTACTCCGAGTCTAGTTTCCATAGCCGTAGACCTTGCCTAATTTCGATGAGTGTAACCTAAGATATGGACTGAACAAGGAACTGTGACAGTTTGTCCTTAGATGATTTTAAGTAGTTTAAGTTAAGTGTTGAGTTTTAGTTGTTTGGCCAGTGTGTGATAGTTAAACTTTGGCTCAGGTGACCCGACTACCGAAGTTTGATCTTCTTGCTTGCTCGTCTGTTTCACCGACTCACGGTGAGTGTTTTCTCCTTTTCGTGTGATTTTGGGAATTAAAATAAATAGTGTGCTATCTTGTGACAAATGTGATGTCGTTGGGCGAAGTCCCTCTAGGTGAAGTCCCTCGACTAGTCTACTTCGTTGGGTGAAATCCCTCGAGTAGTTTTAGTGAATTGTTGTGACGTCGTTGGACGAATTCCCTCGACTAGTCTACTTCGTTGGGTGAAATCCCTCGAGTAGTTTCAGTAAATTCTTGTGACGTCAGCAGGAAATCCCCACTAGTCCACTTCAAGTGAAACCCCCAGTAGTTTCTGAATTGTTGTGACGTCAGAGGGCTAAGTCCCTCAGCCTAGTCTATTTCACATGTCCCTGAAAGTAGTTTACCTGGTATATCCAGCAATACCCATTTACTGTTTATCTACATGTTTTAAATTTTAAACTTGAAGTATGATTTGAACTATTCTACGTGAATTGCAAGTCTTTTGGCACTCACTGGGCTTTTAGATCATTCTTTCAAATTTGTTTTCTTTAATAGGGATGAGAACCCGAGTGAAGACATGATTAGTTAGGGTTGGAACGTATCTTTTGTATTTCTCCTTGAAATGCTAAATTTGATATTTTGGGTATGTAAAATGAATTTGTGATTGTACCTTAAGTACATTGAACTGTAATTTGAAAATTTGAGTTGTAAGTTGAATTTAGTAATGTTGTTAGTTGTGGTTTGGTTTGGAATGGTTGTTTATGTTTACTTTCGAAGTGTTATTAGTTATTCGAGCGAGTGAGTCCTGACGAGAGTTGGGCAGGCGGTCCGCCGAACCCTATGATTCGCCTTAGGGGGAGGTGGGGTCGTCACAAAGAAAATCTTCCATTTTAAGTATAAATCTCTATCTTTGTCATGAACTCCCTATAAAGAACCTTAAAATTGCCACCTGTCCTACCTCATTACTACCCGTTGCACTAGTGAAACCATCAAAAGCAGCGTCACCTCCTACACCAGGTTTGTCTATCACTCCTCCAGTTCTCCATCTCTTTAGTAGTAGATTTGAAAACTGAATTTCTTATGTTAGTTTTATTGTTTGGTGTTTCCCACCACCTTGCCAACATATGATATGCATTTTAGACGTGTTTTCTAAATGGAAAAAAATATAATTTCTACAAAATTAAGTTTACTTTATGTGTTTTCCATTATTATATGTAGTAAAAAATTTGATCATACCAATGAATAGTTTAGTTTATTTATAATTTTGATATTCTTTCCATGGAGGAAAAAGAATATATGATCTTAATAATTTTCTTTAAAAAAAAACAAAGTGTTTTGAAAAAGAAAAAGATTAGGAACACTTTTTATGAATAACAATTTTAGTATTTTTAGAAAAGATGGTTTATACTTTATAAAATCTTCTCATATTCGAAATCATGATATTATGTGCAATTATCGTTCTCAGTGTGGCCAGATAAAGAATGATTGTTATGTGAAAAGAAATATGAAATTATAAATAAAGGTCATTTGAATAGTAAAGAATAGAAATTAATCCCATGGATCCAAAAAGAAGTGGGTACCAAAAGTAAGTTCTATTGTGGAGGTACCCAAGAAGAAATTAATTCAAATCAAACTTGAAAGGTGACATAAAATGTCACTTGTAATCAATAGAATAGGGAACTTGAAAGCTGGAAAGAGGGGTGAAAGAATGAAAGGCAAATATGCAAGACTATAGAGGTAACAATCCTTTCAAGTAGATACGAAACTGTATCTACAATGAGGTATGTTCTCAAAAATTAAATTATAATATTTACCTCAAACAGGTATATTTGAATACTTGATTGATATATATCCTAATTTGCATCATTGCAAGAATAAAACATATGGATTTTGCATACCTAATTATTTTGAAATTCCATTCATATATGTTCTATGAGTGAAATCATATTTCAAAATGATGATTTGAACATATAAATGTTTGATTATAGTAACCCCCAAAATTTTTCTCAACTATGTTCATGATTTCCCAAAAAAAGGGAGAGTTCATTAACACGAGCTTTTGAGATTGAAAATATTGTCTTAATTGTGGGGGAGCCAATATTTTATATTATGAGAGTATATTGTATATTGGTTCACATGCTTCACATTTGATGATACCAAAGGGGGAAATAGATTGAATGATAATTCTTTGATCATTGGCTTATCCTACGGGGAAGTTTATTCAAGTTTGTTAATTAAAGAAATTATCATTTTGTTTGTCATCATCAAAAAGGGGGAGATTGTTGACCTTGATTGATCAATCATTGGTTTTGATGATTAACAAACCAAAATGATGATTTGGACAAATGCTTTGATATAAGAAATATGTTTGAACAGGTCCTTGGCCCGTTGGAGAAAAGATGAAATCAAATCAAGAAAAATCATGGAATATTGCTAACTGTTGGACACTCATGTCGGACGCATGATCAAGAATTGGACGTCTTATAGTTAGCGAGTAACTATCGGACACAATGATCGAACGCAGAGTACTACTAGCAGCCGTCCAACAAATTGAAGAGCCAAATTCAAACATTCTGCTTCTGTCAAATGTAGCTATCAGATACATAAGGTTTGGATTGGACATCCGATCAAGTATCGGACACTTCTATCGGATGTAGAAGTCTCTATCGGACATCTGATACTCCTAACGGGTAGTTTTTGACTATTGGAGAACCTTTTGGTGCGAAATTTCTTCTCCAATAAATATTCTCAAGTTTGAGAAGATGCAAGACTTTTGCCTATATTGTATATAAGTTATCAAGAACAATATTAAGGTAAATAATTTGATTATTGTATAGTGTAGCAAGAACCAGTTACCGAGGTTACTCAAACAGAGGCTAGAAGTAAAACCTTGGTGAAGGTGAGACTCACTTAGAGGAGTAAAACCTTGGAGAAGATTACCACACTTGTATCTACAATAACTCTTAGGTGGTTGGTTAGCTGGCAATCAATTGTAACATAGCGAGGGTTAGTTAGGAGAGTTGTGAAATTTCTTGTCTCAACTAAGGGGAGGTTAGGGTGAGGAAGGAGTGAGCCTTCTTATGTATAAGATGATTTGCAACACCATCAATTGAAGAACCTATTGGATTTGTGCTACTATAAATTTGGTGAAATTGGGAGTTTGGTTTGCATTTCTATCTCTTATCTATTTATCACTTAATTGTACAATTCTTATTAAACTCTATTTGTAATATTACTTGTGATATTTTTGTTGGGAGAATACTTGCTATTATTGGGTTCTATTTTTTTGAACAACCTAATTCACCCCTCCCCCGGCTCAAATTCCTTTGGACTTTACATAAACGTCTTGCTTTTTCCGTGGGCTGAGTCCAGACTTACCAAAGCCTGGTTTAGATGTCACTCTCCCCTCCCCCCCCCCAAAAACCAAGTTAAGGGTTCTCAAATGAACTTTTCCATCCTATTGTCCTAAAGAACTATGTTGCTTTTGATAAACGTAATTATAGTATATGGATTTCAATTAACAAAATGTCTTTTACTTAATTTGTTCTACATGAAACTTCTTTTGACAAGT
The DNA here is from genome assembly GCA_013103745.1 of Gardenia jasminoides. Taxonomy (NCBI): domain Eukaryota; kingdom Viridiplantae; phylum Streptophyta; class Magnoliopsida; order Gentianales; family Rubiaceae; genus Gardenia; species Gardenia jasminoides. Next base: position 36,787,961 of record CM023095.1, read on the forward strand.
TTTTACAAAAAGGAAAATAGAAATAGAATTAATGTTTGAGATTGCAATTACAAATTTCACTATTGCCTAACTAACGTACTAACTCATGGTTTGACCACAAAAGAAAATTGAATTAGGTACATTTTTGTTTTTGATACAATGGATGGCACAGGCCTATTAGGTAGATATTAACATGGGTCTAATTGCATCTCGGCTTAGTAATCTCTTTAGAGCAATTGGGGGAACTTGATATACATAAAGAACTCAATGCAAACTTCAAGCCTATATTTGCCAAATCACCCGCACTCTTTCCTCTGGGCTCCAGCTATAGATTAGCTTTATGGCTAAAGACTTTCCTTTACCTTACTCAATTTACCTAATTTGGTCTAAATGGAAATCTTTGTTATGTTTGCTTGCTCAATTTGCTTAATTTTGGTGTATCACTGATCTTCCTATTATGATGCTCCTTTTTATTCATGGTAAGAAGAAAAAATCAATCACTAGAATTTTTGCGTCTGCTTGCATATTCATGGATAAACATTAATAACACTAAATAGCATCTCCCATCAATAGATTCTTTCTCAGTGGGATAAGAGATGGAACCAGGTTGGATGGCCGCTGTACATTTACTTGTCCAAATGATTTTAACACCTTTTGGGGAATATTGGAAATTAGTCCTCACTACAGGAAATTAGATTTTGAGATCCTCTTAAGCTAGCATTGAAATGCTAGCATTAATGGGTATCGTGAAAATGCTAGGAGAAACTTTATTTGGTCTGAACCAATTGTAACCAATTAATTGGTAAGTTGACAGTTGATAATTGATTTTGGACCAATAAAAATACTCTAATTGGATAAACAAGTTTCCACAATTTTATTTGGATTATATGTAATGTAGTATTAATTAGTTCCATAGTTTTACATAGAACATTTTCCACTAGTCCAAGACCAACTAGTAGAATTGCTAAATGGTTAGTTTTGAACCAACAAATATTTTTCAACTAGTAGTATGAAGAAATTCAGAAATAGTTAGTCCACTCTAAGGTACCAAAACAAGTGAGTGAATACTATAATTTGTAGTAATTAATTTCATGTTTACATGATTCATTTTTAAGGTCGGCACCGTAGTTCCACATCATTTATTACCATTTTCAACCTCAAGAATTTGGAAAGTACTTATTCCGATTGACTTGCAGAATTTATAGGTTTAGATTCAGGATGGCGAATTTCTTCAGTCACAATGAGGAACATAAAATATCATTGGACAACAAGTAAAGAACTTCTGAACTATCCATGCTCATAACCACTTCTTTCTTCTTGTGCAAAAAATAAAAATTTTAAGTTTCTTGTGGTCGCATTTTAAAATTATAAAAGTACGAGGAAAAACTTCTAATTTAAATATAAATCTCTATCTCTGTCATTGACGGGCCACAAAACAACCTGTTGCATCAGTGAAACCACCACAAGCAGCGTCATCTCCGACACCAGGTTTGTCTATCGCTCCGCTAGGTCTCTTTCGCTTTATAAGTAGAATTGAAAAATTAATTTTGATTGCATATGGTTGGGTAAGCATTAATGATTCACTCCATTAGTTATTTTATGGAACTTTTGATGTTCAAGATCATTTTTAAGGTATTTTAAAGGTGTGTATGTGCTATGATGGTAAAGTTTCTCTGATCCGCCGCCGAACGCTATTATCTCCCTAATTTTCTTTCTCCTACTTCTCTCTACCTCCCTCCCCTCTTCTCCTGCTCTCTCCTCAACCTATCTATCACCTGTCCACCTTCCTTTATCCCTTTACTTCCACCCCTCACCCCTTCTCTTCTCCCCTCTTCCTGAGTTAATATTAAATTAGGGAATAAATTATTCTTTTGTCTTCATCAAGAATAAGACATATGAGACTATATTATGTTTCTCAATCAAAACCCTAGCTAAATCAAGAATCAATGAAAACCCTAGCTAGTTTTATAAACCTCTTTTTTTTTTCTTTTTTCTTATATTAGTTTTATTTTTTGGTGTTTCCTGCCATCTTGCCGACATATGATATGCAATTCGGATGCATTTTTTAAATGAAAAGAATACAATTTGAACTAAACTAAATTTACTTTTTGTGTTTTCCAGTATTATATATAGTAAAAAATTGAATCATACCATTAGATATTTTTGTTTATTTATAATTTTGATATTCTTTCATCATGCTAATTTATCCAAGTTGTCTGCTTGATTAAAATTGTTTGATAATTTTTTTGGCATATTATATGTACATTTATTATGATGTAACATGGGTAAAATAAAAAATAATTTAAAAATGGTATTTAAATCTATTCACCATCCAATTTAGCTCTTTTTTTTCAGGAACCTTTTGAAGCACAAAGATGGGAATTATATCATCAAATAATTCACTCCAAATATTATCAAATACAAATAAATACTTCCACTCAAACTACTTAAAAGCATTTAATTGATGCCACATGACACATACCTAAGCATCTTTGCAACTTCATTAGAATTTTTTTGATCAAGCAAATGTTTAGACAGATTCAACTTTGATCACTATCATAGGTCAAGGAATAACTTAAGGGCTATAAGTCATTTTCAAGGGCATCGATTAAATGGTTTATCAAGCGCTTTCATATGTAAGTAATCTAAAATAATTGTTTGAATAGAAGATTAATTTAAAAAATGGTCTCAAATAATCCTTTAACACTTTGGGATATGATGTATGTGAAATAAATTTTAAAAAAAAGTATTTATTGTACTTTTCTTCAAAATGTCACTATCCAAATAAATTTGAAAAAAGTATTAATTAGAATAATTTTAAAAAATAAAAAAAATCACTATCCAAATAAGGTCAATTGAAAAAATAATAAATTGATTGCTTTTCTTCTTCTGGTACTAGAGATTATTGCGATAGAACTGTGTCAATGTCATCATTGATCATGAACAGAGGAACTATAGGCTTGGCTTCAGTTCGGTCTACAAACTTTGCATATCTTAACCCTTAGACAACTAGACTTATCTTAACCATGCTTGAAACTTTTGCAGTTGATACTTTATACTTGCAAGTATATTCAAATATTTTCTCCTATGAGCATTAAATACTCATTTTATTGCTCTACTGTTTTATTTGTTCACGAACAACTAGAATTTTGCTAGTTGAAAATGGGAAGAGGTAACAGCAGTAGGAAGAGGCCACTGGAAATGGGTTATGAGACATCCAGTGACAGGATCCTCCTCCTTATGTTCGGCCAGGTAGGTTTCCATCAAACTGTTGGCGATGGTTCAATCAATTTTTTTGACTTTTCGGTGACATTTCAGGGATTGGTTGTGGGAGGGATTATTTTTCTTTTTGTGTATGCAAGAATTCTTTCTTGGTTTTTCTTTTTTGCTAAAGTTTTTATGTCAATGTTCATCTGTGAACTCAATATTACTATCATTATTGGTAACTCAAAAATGTTCATGATGATGAGAAAGTATATGCTTGTTACTTGTCTCATTTATCAATTATTTTACACTAGCAGTTGTATGTGATCTTACAAGACCGAACTAATATGGTCTATTAATATCTGTTACATACAACATATTGAATAACATACTCCATCATCTTTGATAAGTGATAAGGCCTATGTGTCAAGTGAAGTCCACCAATTTTCTATTGCTTATCTAGTGATAAATTGAAATTTAAGTTGAAAATTATAGGATTTTTATGCATAACGCAATGATCTTGAGCGCATAGAACACCAAGGAAATGTCAGATTCCTTACAAAATTGACGTGATCAAGAAAGACTGAAAAAATTTAGTGGTTGTAGAATTGTCCTTAATCTTGAAACTTAAAATTTTGTCCCTGAATTCAGAAGGGTTAGGGCACCTGACTTGTTGACTAACTATATAAATTTCTTCCGTTACACAATCATCATTTTTTTGAGCAATCAAACATTCTTTTTAGTTATTATCGAATTTCCTGCGATTGTAAGTTTACATTCACAATGGTATAAAAGTAACTAGCATTACTTTTGCAAGTGAATGGCTCTTTTCTCCAAGACTTCTAAGACTACTTTTCTTTTGCAATATAGGATGGTAAGATGGTGCGTTTTAATGTCAAACGTAACAAACCATTGAAGATCCTTTTGCTGAAGTATTGTGAGTACAAAAAATTTGAATATGGTGCTGTGAACTTCTTATACCTTGGACGCAGAGTCCTTGTAAGAAGTACCCCAGAGGAGGTAATGGCTTTTAAGGATATGCATTTTCATTATGAAGCTCTTTAGCTAGTATTTGTTTGTGTTTTTAATATTAAAAATCTTGTCGCAGTTACAAATTAGCTTTGATTTTTGCTATCTATGTGTAGCTTGGCATGGAAGACGGAGATATTATTGAAGCTATGGTGCATGTAGATGGAGGAGGTGTTGTTAAGGATATTTAAAGGATGTAGCCTGCCTAGATCAAGAAAGAAAGCAGGATGTTGATTTGGAAAATTTGCATTTTGATTAGTAAACAAGAGACTGGTTCAGTGTTCATCCAACTTATTCGTATAAATTTAGACCATTTTTGAATAATTCATCTTCAAGTCCAAAGCTCTTTTAGACTTAATTCTTTTGCTTTCTTCTTGTCTAGTTATGAGTTTACCCTGGTATATGTTAAAAAGCTAGAGTTTTTCTGAAAACTTAGCTTGCTTTGTCTTCCAAAATATCAAAACTTAACTTTGTCTTCTGACATCAAAATGCTAGAATTTTCACTGAAAATGTGGAGTAGTATGCTAGTTTCTTCATGAAAATTCAACAAAAGTCCAGCTTTTTTCAACATGGATTTCTATCTGTTGATAGCGTTGTCACATGAATTTTCTTGCCTGTGTTTGTCAAGATATATGGAGTTTTAATTTTGTTTGAAAATTTTCATAGCGGACCCTCTAAGTTCCAACACCTTTTTCTCACATAGTGTATTATGTTCTTAAAGAGCCAATTTTTCACTTCTCAAAATTTGGCTTTCTTCTCACATAGTACGTTATGTCCCAACACCTTCACTTTCTTAGCAAATGGAGGGTTCTTAATTTCTCATGAAATTCTGTCATGGTTATTCAAGACAGTTAAGAAACCCGACTCTGCCAAGAAAATAAAACCAAAAAAGAAAAGGAAAAAACTCTGGGATAATGATTCCAATCGTTTTCCAATTTCCAGTAGTCAGTTTCAGAGAGATTTCCATTGTGCACAAAGGACAAGTCAAAAGCTTGCTATACCAGAAACATTTAGAAATTGATGAAAGATTCAAAGAGCATTGCTACCGAGGATGGCCATCTATTGCGTGTCAGAGATGAAGTGGTTATTACAATTAGTTTCTCAACGGCTATTCCATAAACTTTTATTAACACTGAAGTGAAAATCTTGAGAATATAAAGAAGATATTTTGCATTAAAGAAAGAGAGTGTAGATTGACAGGCTAAAATTGTATGCTGCTGTAGGACATAAAATCAAGAGCCAACGTTATTATTACTCAATCTTACACGTTCACAGCAATTATTTCCATATATTTGTCAAGCAAGCACACGTACAAGAAAATTAAAGCCAAAAATGGGCTTAGTTTAAATTAAATGGACGAAATTTATTATGGAAAACAACTTTTAAAAAAAATTGATAAAATTTGTCGTATTATTTCACAAAGTTACCTATAGTCTATACTTGTTATTTAAGTACAATGTTACAAAAAGTAGTAACATTTTATTGTGTAGATACAATTAATCATTTGCATTTGGTCCATATTTACTACCTTACTATATACATTTTTTTTATATTAATAACACATTTGTATCATGTGTAGATATGAGTAACAAGGAATAATATCAAAAACCTCCACTAAATTTTCTCTTAATATCACCTAGTACTCCTATAGTTTTTAAAAATATCACTTGCCTGATTTTAAAAAATCCTAAACACTTTTTTTTGTTGCTAAATAAAATATTCCTAAATCACTTTGTTTTATTCCAAGAAAACCATCACCTAAAAACAATATCTATTAATACTGCCGCATCATAATGCTATAGCCCATAAAAATATAAATCTTAAAATAAAAAAATATTTACAAAGAAACACATTTGAACCACTTTAATTCTATATGCACTAAAATCGATTTCTTATGAATTTTATATTTTTTTCTAACTTCTTCTCAACTTATGCCCAAGCCTTTAAGTAATTCTGATCATTACAAAGATTAACTCAAAATAAATAAAGAAATCATACCCCACTTTATCACAATCACAAAAACTAAAAGATGAACAAAATTCAATTTATTGTAATTTACAAATAAAAAATCACATAGTCATCCAAAAAATGAGTAAGAGGGAATGTTGGAGAAAAAGTAAAGAGAGGAAAGTGACTTTTATTTTTATTTATTTATTTTTGAGTTCCAGTTATTAAATATATAAATTATGTATCAAGTGAGGTTTATTTTAGTCCTTTTTCCAATTATTGGGGAGTTAAGTGACATTTTTAAAAGTTCAGGGGTGCTAAGTTATATTAGGAGAAATCTCAAAGGAGATTTCTAATATTATCCCAAGTAACAATTGCATAACATTACTCATTTTGAGCCTGTGATTATTATATAACATATGTAGACACCGAATTTTCAACCTTATTTGAAAATTGTATTTGATAAAAGACATTCATTTCACATTTCTAAGACATATTTGCATACGCTTTAAATTTCAAAAGTTGAGCTTAATTTCTTTAATTTAACTCTCTTTTGTTATTTTATTTAATTGTTTTGACAGTTAGAGATCATACAAGTGGGCTTGTTTCTTCTTCAAGTGGTGTTTAAATCTAAAATAAACATATTTTAACTTCAGAGAATTTGTTAGCTTGAATTTCAATTTCCCACAATTAGCCCAAAACCAAAATCCAAATCCAAAACCCAAATCCCATTCTTGTTTCCCAAAAAAAAAAAAAAAGAAAAAGCGAAAGAAAGACGTTGCTATTGTCCTTCCCCTTTTTTGGCTTTATTTCCGGTCATGTTCTCCTGTGACGTCCCATATATGTCCCATACTTTAAATTTTACTAAATTAGATCAAATTTGACATTCACATAATTTTGTTGAAAGTTTGTTCTAATCGATCCTTTGGATGTAATTTGATTATTGAAATTTTTCTTATTTTTCTTCCCGCTCAATTGACCCATAGTACCAATTTGCTAAATTCAAATTGGCTCAAACTTGATATTTTGCCTCAATTTCTTGGGCGTAAATGTATAGTTTGGATATTTGACGGCTATACTTTGATTTAATCCAAGCTGAAAATCAATATTCATAGTTTTGAGGGGTCATTTTACAAATTTTATCCTATGTTAATCTTGAAACCAGGCATGCCAGAAACATTCCTCTCAAATTGATGCCTCCTGCTCCTTCTTGTCACCCCTTTCCTGCCGTCTTTTGCTCAGAAATTAGCTGGGAAAAAAAAAAAAAGGGAAGACACCATTTGGAGTGGAAGAAAGACCGCGAGACTAGATGGAATAGGATAAGAGGAAAGAGTGGTAGGAAGGTGCAGTACCCTGTTTTGCTGCTAAGAAAGAAAAGAGTGGGAGAAGTTGTAAGCTATCAAGGATGGAAGGATGAAGGAGCTACATGTTAGTTCTGTTAGGTTCTGGGGCAACAGACGCAGCGGAAAACAAAAATTTTAACCCCAACAACCCGTCAGGAATCACCCTAGGCTACGTATGACTCGTAGAGAAGAGGAGTTGTAGGATTACCTTAATCCTAGAAACGGCTTCTTGTTATTTTGTAGAGAGTGATCAGCCCTTTTCAGTAGTCCAAGCGTTCTACCTCTACTGCAATCAATGCGAGAGAGAAGTCTGGATCTTCTCTTGAATCGTCTCTACGATCCTAGATGTGTGTGTATGAAAGTGTAGAAAAGGTGCTAGCCTATTCTCTCTTTCTTTGGAATTTCACTCTACGTAGATTTTTCTTAAAAACCCTAGCCTCTCTCTATTCTGTCAGCCGTAGTTGTGTTGTTACAATTGCAGACGTATCATATAGTCTGTCTATTTATAGGAGAGAGGTAAAGAAAAGATAGGGTCTTGTTTGATCCAAATCAAAACAAATATAGGATAACTATTTTATCTTATTTGCTCAAATAGCCCCGGAATCCTTTATTCCTTATAATTAGACCCCATAAGGTTTTATTTCCAAATCTCCATTTGGACACATAATTTTGATCCAGAATTCAATCTCTAAACGTGTGATCCAATAGGTTCCAAATACACTGACAATAATTATGAATAATAATTCTCAAGAAGAATTAGATAAAATAAACAACAACTTTATTTTATCATTAATTACAATAATTAATTCATTCATAATTATAGATTGTGAGCGGTGTCTAGCAACACATCACAACCACCCAGATATTTGGAATTAGTCAAGAGAATTTTGACCAAACCTTTCCATGAAAAATTACTATGTAATTATTATCCTTTCACCATAGATATCCAATTAGTCAGGGAATGAGGAATAAGTGCCAATTCCCCAATGACTAATAATTTGCTAGTTCGAATTAACCTAGATTAGGTTAACTTGAAGACATTCTTCAATTAACCTAAGGTAGTCGACTATTAAGGTTAATCTCCCACTAGTGGCCATCCTGGATATCAACTCCTACTATCGGAGTGGTGAATCCTCTCTTGATCACTCACTATCTTTTCATGCTTCACACTACCCCCAATTTCTATTCTTTAAGTCACTCTTGGTGAGCAACAAGTAATAGAATCAAAAGGCAGTGATTCACACTCAAGATACTATGGTGATCTCAAGTCTAGGATCGCTTATATAATTTTCCATAAGAGATTCAACCATTGGCACTTGATAGATATCCTAATGGGATCTCTGTGTGGATCACTCCAATGAATTCGTACCTTACAATTCATCTACACATTAGTCTAGGTATCCCTATACCATGGTTGATGAGAACAACCACTACTTACACTAAGTAGGGGCTAACTATGTACTAGTATGTCCGTATTAATGACGTCCTGTCTCATTAATACTATGACTAGGGAAATTTAAGAATATTTATTATAAACGTGATTGATATCTCATAGTCAGCAACTCTTGTGACTATCATCACATTAATAAATATTCTAAGGACTTTATCAGTTATATCAAATATCAAACAGATAAAATGGAATTTCATAAAATACAAAACTTTATTAGGAATGTATTTAAACAAAATGATTGTTTTAGGGCATACATTCCAACAACCTCCCACTTGCACTAAAACAATTCATTCATAACCTTTAGTCCAAATGAAAGTACATGACTATCATGTTTCTTTTGAGATAGTACCTTAGTAAGAGAATCAACTATGTTATCCTCAGTGGGGACTCTCTCTATCTTTACATCATTTCTGGCAATGATTTCCCTAATTAGGTGAAATATTCTAAGTACATGTTTAGACCGTTGATGAGACCTAGATTCCTTTGCTTGGGCAATGGCCCCATTATTATCACAGTACAGGGTTACTGGATTAACTATGCTAGGAACCACACCAAGTTCAGACACGAACTTCTTGATACAAACGGCTTCCTTGGCTGCCTCCACGGCTGCAATGTACTCAGTCTCTGTTGTAGAATCCCCTGTGGTGTCTTGTTTGGAACTCTTCCAGCAGACAGCACCTCCATTGAGAGTAAAGATGAAGCCTGGCTGTGACTTACAGTCATCCTTATCAGATTGAAAGCTTGCATCTGTGTAGGCCTTAACCTCCAACTCACCATTTTCATATACTAAGAATAAATCTTTATTCCTTCTTAAGTACTTAAGAATGTTCTTAACGGCTATCCAGTGACCTTCACCTGGACTAGCTTGGAACCTGCTCGTGACGCTCAGAGCATGGGAGACATCTGATTTTGTACATAACATAGCATAAATAATTGATCCAATTGCCAAAACATATGGAACATTATGCATCTTATCAATCTCAACTTGTGTCTTAGGACACATGCTCTTAGAAAGGCTTATCCCATGAGTCATAGGTAGAAAACCCTTCTTAGACTGATCCATGCTAAACCTCTTTAGCACTTTATCTATGTATGTAGACTGTGAAAGACCAAGCAGCCTTTTAGACCTATCTCTATAGATCTTAATACCCAGTATATAGGCTGCCTTTCATGGAAAAGTTTTTGGACAACCAACCCTTCACTGATCGTAACATTGGGATATCGTTTCCCATAATTAATATGTCATCCACATATAATATAAGGAAAATGATTGAACTCCCACTAACCTTCTTGTATACACAAAGTTCATCCAGATTTTTAAGAAAACCAAACTCTTTGATTGTCTAATCAAATCGAATGTTCCAACTCCTAGATGCTTGCTTAAGTCCATAAATGGACCTCTGTAGCTTGCATATCTGATTGGGATTTGGTGATGCAAAGCCTTCAAGTTGTGTCATGTACACATCCTCTTGCAAATTCCCATTAAGGAATGCAGTCTTTACATCCATCTGCCAAATCTCGTAGTCATGGTATGCTGCTATTGCAAGCAATATCCGAATGGATTTAAGCATAGCTACTGGTGAGAAAGTTTCATCGTAATCGATTCCCTCTTTCTGCTTGTAGCCTTTGGCTACCAGTCTAACTTTATAGGTAATCACATTACCATCTATGTCTGTCTTTTCTTGAAGACCCATTTGCACCCTACGGGTTTTACCCCTTCAGGTGGATCAACCAAGGTCCATATCTTGTTGTCATACATGGAATCCATTTCAGAATTCATGGCCTCTAACCATTTGGAGGAGTCTGGACTATTCAAGACCTCTTGGTAGGTAGTAGGTTCGTCATCTTGAATGACTAGTACATCATTGCCTTGGCTCACAAGGAACTCATATCTCTTGGGAGTTGAGCGTACTCTTACTGACCTACGGGGTTCTTGAATGTTCACAGCTTCCGTTTGTGCCTCATCATTATGTGGCTGAACCCTTTCTTCAACAGGTTGTTCAATGTTTGTTTGATCATTTTGAACTTCTTCAAGTTCCATGTTAGTATCTTGAACTTCTTCAAATTCTATTCTACTCCCACTACCCCTTTCTAGAATAAACTCTTTTTCTAGAAAGATAGCATGTTTTGAGACAAACACTTTATGCTCAGTTGGGTTGTAGAAATAGTATCCTACAAACTCTCTTGGATACCCTACAAACAAACACTTGTAAGATCTTGGTTCAAGCTTATCTGACTCTGCCTTCTTCACATAGGCTAGGCAACCCCAAACCTTCATGTAAGACAGTTTTGGTTTCTTTTCTTTCTATATCTCATATGGTGTGGAATCAACAACCTTACTGGGTACTCTATTAAGAGTATGTGAAGCTGTGTCCAAAGCATATCCCCATAATGATTTTGGGGCACTCGAGTGGCTCATCATGGACCGTACCATATCTAATAAGGTGTGGTTTCTCCTTTCAGATACACCATTTAGTTGTGGTGTCCCTGGAAGAGTCCATTGTGGAACTATTCCATTGTCCTTTAGATAAAATTGAAACTCATCGCTTAAGTATTCTCCACCACGATCAGATCGTAGTGTCTTAATACTTTTACCGGTTTGTTTCTCTATTTCATTTCTGAATTCTTTGAACTTTTCAAAAGATTCAGACTTGTATTTCATTAAATACACATAGCCATATCTAGAATGGTCATCAGTAAAGGTAATGAAGTATGAAAATCCACCTCTAGCTGTGATTGTCATTGGGCCACATACATCAGTATGTACTAACCCAAGTAAATCACTGGCCCGTTCCCCTTTACCAGTAAAGGGCGTTTTGGTCATTTTCCAAGTAAACAAGCTTCGCATACGTCATATGATTCATAATCAAATGAGTCCAAGTATCCACCTTTGTGTAATTTGGAAATGCGTTTCTCATTTATATGACCAACCCTACAATGTCAGAGGTAGGTTTTATTTAGTTTATCTAACTTCATTCTCTTTTCTTGTATGTTGAGAATTTGGTTATCAAGATCTAGAATATATAAACAATTATTCCATTTTCCAGAACCATAAAACACACCATTCTTTGAAAAAGAACAACATTTATTCTCTTGGGTTATCTTAAACCCATTTACATCCAAACAGGAAATAGAAATGATGTTTGTAGTAAGTGCTGGAACATAATAACAGTTCGATAATTCTAAAATCAACCCACTGGGTAAACTAATATAGTAAGTCCCTACAGCTAAAGTAGCAATTTTTGCTCCATTGCCCACACGTAGGGTTATTTCTCCTTTTTTCAACTTTCTACTGTCCTTTAGACTCTGCATAGATGTGCAAATGTGAGAGCCACATCCGGTATCTAATACCCAAGAGCCAGATTTGGAAGTAGAAACATTAATCTCAATCATATATGTACCTGATGTTGAAGCTTCTCCAAGTTTCTTTTGTTTTAAGCTCTCCAGATAGCCCTTGCAGTTCCTTTTCCAATGTCCAGTTTGTCCACAATGGAAGCAGGTTGCATTGGACTGGTCTGTCTTGACCTTCTTGGGCTTCTTGGTGGGCTTGTTCTTGGGCTTCTTAGGCCCTTTTCCTTGCCTCTTCCTTTTATTGGAGGAAGCAACAACAAGCACTCCAGTAGGACCCTTCACCTTTTTGATTTCTTTCTCAGCAGTTTTCAGCAGATTCAACAATTGAGGCAATGTGTGTTGTAGATTGTTCATCTGATAGTTCATAACAAACTGAGAGAAAGAATCTAGCAGAGATTGAAGAACTAAATCAATATTTAGCTCTTGGTCCATCTTAAAGCCTAATTCAGCCAATTTCTCAATTAGCTCAATTATCTTTAAGACATGTGGAGCAACAGGTGCTCCCTCTGCCATCTTGCACCTGAACAATTCCTTGGACGTATCATACCTCACCGTCCTAGATTGTTGTTCAAACAACTCTCTCAGGTGTTGTACAATTTCATATGCCCCCATGTTCATATGCTGCTGTTGGAGTTGAGGAGTCATAGATGCTATCATGATACATGAAGCCACTCTATTATCATCCTTATGCTTCTTGTAAGCATTCTTAATAGTAACAGGTGCAGTTGGTTCGGGTTCATCAGGCATAGACCCATCAAGTACATATTCTATTTTTTTCATGAGTGAGAACGAGTAGGACATTGTGATGCCAGTCGAGAAAATTTGTGTCGTTCAGTTTACAATCAGTGAGAATTGTACGTAAGCTCAAATTATTACTCATTCTACAACAAAATAAAGATAGAGTTTGTTAGAAAAAGCTCTGTTTAATAAAATCATAAAACTTCCAAAATTATGATTTTATTTTCACTATGTTTTTTCAAATCAATTACCCTCTATAAATTGATTCGGGATTTTCTAAAAACCCATAGTGGCTAGAACCCCATCTTAACTATTTTGACTTTGAGTGAATCCCAACAAATCAAAATAATTTTAACAGGTAGGTACTTTACCAATTACAACCCATTTGTAATTTCTAAATCCGTTAGGTATCAACTCTTGATTTTACATCTTATGTATTAACCTAACCCTTGCTTCTAAAATTCATGGCCTTGAGTGAATCCCAGCAAACCATAATTTTAGTTAAATCAAACCCATCATTCTTAAGAACACTTCTTATAGTAAAAAACATGTAGTAAGTAAGGCAGTTTTGGGTGAATCCCAACAAACTAGCACTTAATGACCACATTTTGTTTTATACTATAATGATGGAAGGCGGTCTTGATTTAATATTGAATTGAGGGATTTGTTTGCCTTTTCCAAAACATTTTTAATTTGGTTTGAAGTTTTGGAAAAATTATTTGACGGTCTCATCAACAATCATGCATATAAATATTTCAAAAATAAATATAGCATAAAATGAAACATGGATGGTTGTGGATATTTCTAAATTAATTTCCCCGACCATTAGGGAAATTAATGGTTGTTTAAGGTTAAATCAAATTTGCGCCTTCTGATGGCTGGGCTCCTACACAGCTCCTTTCTTCATCTTTCAATTTACAATTTCTACACTAATTACAATTTTCTATCATCTATTCCTATCTATTGTACATTACAAATAGAATATATGAAACCCCGAGTTACATTCGGGGGGAATTAGATGAGAAGAGAAATTACAATTAGAAAAATAAGAAAGGCAGGACACGCAAGCCCTATTTATAAAAAACCAACCATTCAACCATTCATCCACAATCACATTGGGCTTATATCCACAACCATCCACCATGCATTCATTTAAATTTAAACAACTTTAAGTTAAAATAAAGCATGTAATAACAGTCAACAACTATTCATGAATTATTTGGATTTTATATCTCAAGATCCCAAACAAGTTTTGAGATCATACATGTGCAGAAAATTTTGATAAAATAGTTTTATTAGGCCACTTTTAATTCTAACTAATTTAGAAAATAAATTGGAACATTATTTGAATTAATCATATTAAAATTCAAATCAATTCCTGACATAATAAAACATGAAATAACAAAATTTCATAACAAATTTTAACAATTAAAATTCGGATCAGAATCAGAAAATTTTAGAAATTGAAAGCTCAGTTTTTCAAAAATTTTATTTCGCAGAAAACAGTTTCTCAAAGGATCCGTGACCCGATCCGCGAACAAGCTTTGCGGATCTCTGAGTGCACGGATCAGGTTCTGAGAGCTCCGCAAAGGATCCGCGAACAAATCCGCGACCTGGCCTCGCAGATCCAGCATGTTTCTGATCCACGAACCAGATACGCGAATAAATCCGCGAAGTACTATTCGCGGATCCACATCGCGTATCCGAGTCGCGATTCCCAGTTTCAGCATCCAACGATTGGGTACTGTAGAACTCTTTCCAAAACATAAACCTTTTGTCTTGTGAAAAATTTTTCAGATCTCAGAAACACTTTTCAAATTAAAGTTTACAACCTTTTCAACCAAAATTCAGCACGTGTATAGATATCAATCATATAATCCATGAACAATAATCAACAGAACATATGAAATCATACGTAAAGAACTAGGGATGGCTCTGATACCACTGTTAGGTTTTGGGGCAGCAGACGCAGCGGAAAACAAAAATTTTAACCCCAACAACCCACCAGGAATCACCCTAGGCTACGTATGACTCGTAGGGAAGAGGAGTTGTGGGATTAACTTAATTCTAGAAACGGCTTCTTGTTGTTTTGTAGAGAGTGATCAGCCCTTTCAGCAGTCCAAGCGTCCTGCCTCTACTGCAATCCACGCGAGAGAGAAGTCTGGATCTTCTCTTGAATTGTCTCTACGATCCTAGATGTGTGTGTATGAAAGTGTAGAAAAGGTGCTAGCCTATTCTCTCTTTCTTTGGAATTTCTCTCTACGTAGGTTTTTCTCAAAAACCCTAGCCTCTCTCTATTCTGTCAACCGTAGTTGTGTTGTTCTTGTGCAGACGTATCATATAGTCTGTCTATTTATAGGAGAGAGGTAGAGAAAAGATAAGGTCTTGTTTGATCCAAATCAAAACAAATATAGGATAACTATTTTATTCTATTTGCTCAAATAGCCCCGGAATCCTTTATTCCTTATAATTAGACCCCATAAGGTTTTATTTCCAAATCTCCATTTGGACACATAATTTTAATCCAGAATTCAATCTCTAAGCATGTGATCCAATAGGTTCCAAATACACTGGCAATAATTATGAATTATAATTCTCAAGAAGAATTAGATAAAATAAACAACAACTTTATTTTATCATTAATTACAATAATTAATTCATTCATAATTATAGATTGTGAGCGGTGTCTAGCAACACATCACAATCACCCAGGTATTTGGAATTAGTCAAGGAAATTTTGACCAAACCTTTCTATGAAAAATTACTATGTAATTATTATCCTTTCACCATAGATATCCAATTAGTCATGGAATGAGGAATAAGTGCCAATTCCCTAATGACTAATTAATTTGCTAGTTTCTGAATTAACCCTAGATTAGGTTAACTTGAAGACATTCTTCAATTAACCTAAGGTTGTAACGGCCTCGAAAAAAAAGAAAAAAAATTTTAAAAAAAATTATTATTATTTTTTAAATTTCAAAAATTTGAAGTTTTATTTGTTTATTTATATACTTATTTCTTTAATTATCTTGTGACATCTGATTTTTCCTCATTCACAATGTCTCATTTAATTTTAACTCTATTCCCCTGTTAATTTCGTCTCGTAGCATTTATTAGCGGTAAAAAGTTAAAGGCACATTTTTCGAGATAAATTCGGACTGTGAGTAAACTAGTGGAGATAAGTATGGATGATCACTGATAAGTTGGAAGTGTAATTAAATGACTGGATTTGGGTCTTTGAAGATGATTAATTAGGGTTTTGAAATTTTAGTTAAGATTTGGATTAACCACTTTAAGTTTAGAATTTTATCTAACCGTTAATTCTTTCAACTAAATTCCTACCAATCACTTAAAAATCACTTCTCCATCCCCTCTCCTAATCGAGATTTGTCCCTTAATCTCAAGCCAAATGAAGTGATTAATTTTCCCTCCAAATGGCTAATTAAAGTCACTATGCAAGCTTTGACTTTAGGGGCAAGACAAGACCCATGTCTTGTCTTCCTTTTTCTCATTAATTCCTCAAGAAAAATTGCACAAAATTGCTTCATTTTTCCTCTCCTCTCACCCGACTTCTTCCCTCTCTTCTTCCACTTGTTCTACATCAAAAATTCCTTCCATTTTCTTCCTTAAAACTCAACTAAATTTGCACTAAGTAGAGCTTAGCTTGAGACTTGGACAAAGAGCTTAAGGAAGAGGATATTGTGGGCTCAATCTTGCATTTCGTTTCTTGAAGTCTTGCAAACCTAAGAGAGGTATAATTCTACCAACTTCTTTCTTGTCCAATTTCTTTAAATTCCAAGCATGATAACTAGAAATTGGGTGGTTAATGGGTTCATAGAACCTTGAATTGGTGATGATTGTGTTGTGTGAAGTGTTGAGCTTCATTATTGAGTAATTTGATGATTATGGAAAAATTGGTGGGCTCTTGAATTCCCACTAAATGTGTGTAATTGATTGCTAGATGGTTAGATGATGCTATCTAAGTGCATTATGTATAATGATGGTTGTTAAAAGTTGGAGGAAACCTTAAGGAGAAAACCGGCTAGAGGAAGAAAAATTGGGGAATGAATTTTCTGATTTTTCCTTGAATTTCGTGGCTGTATTTTTGGCTAGTTTAAGGGCTGAATTTGATGTTTAAATGTTGAATGTTAAGCTGTTATTTTCCCCCACAAAAAGCCCTTCAAGAGTTGATGTAATTAGGGTTACTCATTCGGAAGTGAAAGCTGGAAAAAAATGAAGTTTATGCTGCCCGAATTTTTGAGGATTATTTCGTGATATTCTTGCCAAAAGATGTGATCATTTTTTATTACCATTAGGTTAAGGAAGTCGAATACCAGCTTAGGGTCAAATTTGAGGTGAAACGGCAGTAGTATATGTTGGATAAAAGAGACTAGAAATGAAGGAATCGAACTTCATCGGTTTGGACAGTTTCAATGAATGAACTTGAGTCACGTAGAAAACTGCCTTCCCATTTGAATTTTAAGTTGAAATTTGGTATGAATATGTATGATATATGGAAGTATTAGTGTGCAAAATTTGACAATTTTTGGACTTGAATTCATCACTCAAACAATGTTTTGAAAACTGCCCTGTAACTTCGCATTCCAGAAATTTCAGATTTCCGAACTGCCCTTGTTTGAACTGCTTTCATTTCATGCTTGGATGTCAGAATTGAGTTCCGTCAGTGGCTGTTGAAACTCCTTATGTAGTACTATATTATGTATGAATTTCAGAGGTTAAATAATTTCCTGTAATTTTTGTTGAATTTTCAAAGTACCCTGGATGGCCAGCCTGATATGCCCTGTCTCTTTACTGTAGCTGGTTGTTGAATGAAAATCTGGGTTAATTTCGTTCAGAATTTTAATTGAATGTCTTCTAAAAAGTTTTAGAGCTTTCAAATAGGTTTTCAACGGTACCAAATGCGCAAAATTCTGACTTGTATAACTTGAGTTATGATTTTTCAAAGTTTTCAGCTCAACTTAGTAAATTGTCAAACTTTCGACTTTTTGAACTAAACTTGGTCGGTGAATTAGGAGAACTCATTTTTGTTCTCTTTTAATTATTTTAGGGCAAAGTGCTGATTTTGCAACTGATCAAAACTTGGACTCCGACCCCTACTTTGTCGGTGAGTTTTCCAATGCATGTTTACTGCTTTAATTTACGAACTTAGTGCTTGAATGTGCCATGTGACTTGTCATGTGCTTTTGTTGAAACTGTTAAACCACTCACTTAAAGGAGAGTATACTTTATTGCTCCCTTTTTGTAGAGTCGGAAATTTATTTGTTGCATGTATTGAACTTGGGAGATGGAAACGTGATATACAATTACTCTTGGCCATGTGCCTCGAGTAAATTACTGTTTACTGTCTACTGTTGAATTATGTGGCGTGCGGGCCCGGTAGGGGGAGTTAGGTGGATGGAGTTGGCGTGAAGAGTCGTCTACTTGGATGGAAAGTCAACGGAGTGTCGACTAATATAAATGCTCGTGAAAGGTGGAATTTGGCTCCTGAGATCCCCTGTATCCTCAATGTGTGTTAATTGGATTTATTTATGTGTTTTAATTATTTACCTTTAATTTTACCGTTTTAAGTGCATGTGCATGAATTTTGGAAACTCACGAGCTTTTTAACTCACCCCCGTTCCCGTTTGTTTTTTCCTTAATAGGTGATGAGAATCTCGAGGTGTAGCTAGGGCTAGCGTCTTGATCTTTTGACTTTTGTTTCGAGTACGATGAAATATTTTGTATATTTGTTTGGTGTTGAGTACTTTAAACTTATGGAAGTGTATGAACTTTGGCTCGAGGGTTGTGAATATTTTAAATGGATGAATGTAATTTTAAGTTTAAATGCCCATTCTCAGTTTTAGTGTTAATGTTGTGTTATTTGGGGAAATTGCACGTTTAAGTTAGAATTGATTTAAATGCTTGAGTCCTGGCGAGAGTTGGGCAGACAGCCCGCTAACCCTTCTGGTTAGCCTTAGGGGGAGGTGGGGCTGTTACAGGTGGTATTAGAGCCTAGGTTAGAAGTCTATAAAGGAAATTTTTAAAAGTTCTTTTAGAAAGGTTTCTTGTACTTTAAGTTTGATATTTTAGCTATATTGAATATTGAAAAAAGTCCTAACTTTAAGTTGTGGTTTTAGTGTAGGTATGGAGAGTGGTAATGGAGCTGCGGGAGCTAATGGGCAGGGGGCCAATGGTCACGAGCCACCTGCTAGGCCACTGCGGTATAGAGTGAGCGGGGACGACCAAACCAGCCTTTTGTTCACCCCACGTCGAGGGGGAGGCTCGAGGTGCCCGTGTAGGAGTCGGTACTCCTACCCTAATTCTGTGGTATTGTCTATGGACGATAAGCGTCAGGAGCTATTGGATACCACTAGAGAGCTGCAGGAGGAGAACATGGTGGCGAGAGGTATCATGGCTTCTCGTCAGGAGCGGATCCGAGAGTTGAAGGATCGAGTCGAGGTATTGGAGAATCGGGTTGACACTGAGCGAGATAGGACTAGGGCCACTCGTGACCAGGTCCAGAGGTTTCGGGCCCGACTCGATAGGATGTCTGACGAGGTCCATGAGCGGACTGCTAGGATTAGGGCTGACCTCACCACCCTGGAGGATATTGTGGCTGATGTTACTGCAGAGGCCATGCTTGATGGGGCCTTTGATGAGGACTCATCTGAGGCGGAGCCTTATGAGGATATATTGATGGGGGACAACCCTTCGGAGGAGGTTGAGCCTAAGGAGGAGGAGGAGGAGGACCCGAGGGTACCCTCCAGTGGTCTCTGAGGACTAGAGGAGTAGTCCTAGAGTATTAGGGTTAGGGTTTTTATTAATTTGTTGTAAGGAGACTTTATTAGAGGGATTCTCGTCCCTGGGATGCATGTTTATCTATTGCTTTCACTATTATATTTTGTGTGGTAAATTGACTGTGAAAGCACTTTTGTGTACTCTTTTGTGATAAACATGCCACTGTAGTGTACTGAATTCCCACGGTTATATATATGAAAATTCAGTTAATTTTAGAAAATTCTCTTGTTTCCTTCTTGGTTTAATTTGTTAAATTATTTATTTTAATTTGTATTGTTTCTTTACATTTTTTTTTCTCTTATCTCACTTTACCTTGTTCCGTATTATTATGTATTAATTTTATATTATATTATATTTGTACTTAATTATGTTTACCCATTATAGAAATCATGGACGGTAGACGAGGCCGAGGCCGAGACCGAGGTAGAGGTCGAGGTCGAGGGCGCGGGGCAGGACAACCCCAAAATGAGGGAGACGACCGAGGGTCAGCAGTTGACCAAGGTCAAGGACGAGGTTTGGGACAAGGTCAAGGGGTAGATTTGGGGAACAAGTGGCGACCGCCATAAACCGATGTGGGCATCTTGGCTCGTCTGGTGGATAACAAGGCCGGGTCCGTCAATCAGCTGAGGCCACGAGGGTGGCGAGGATAGGGCATTAGAGCTTCCAAAAGTTCGCCCCACCTAAATTCTTTGGGGGACCTGATCCGGAGGTTGCTGAGGGGTGGTTAGAGCGTATATCTTGATTACTCAACTATCTTGAGGAAAGGCGGGTGTCTTTTGCCGCTTTCCAGTTTGAAGGAGCAGCCAGATCATGGTGGAATATGATTCGGGCCAAATGGGATAGGGACCAGACTCCTAGGACTTGGGAGAATTTTCCTCGGGAGTTCTACTCTAAGTTTCTTCCTCCCTTGGTACAAGAAAAGAGGAAAAATGATTTCATTAAGTGTCGACAGGGGCTTCTGAGTGTTGCGGATTACGAGGCACAATTTACCAAGTTATCTAAGTTTACCCCAGAGTTGGTGGCCACGGAGCCAAGAAGAATTCGACGTTTTATTCAGGGCTTGAATTTGGAGATTCAAAAGGGTTAGCGGCTCAGTTTTTAGTGAGGCCATTGAGAAAGCCCAAAGGATCGAGACCGCCAAGACTCAACTGAAGAGCTTTCATGCCAAGAAAAGGAGTACCCCTTCTAGTAGTCGGGGCCCAATAGATTCGAGTGCCCCGCCTTCCAAGTTTGGGAGAGGCTCAAGTGGGGCCAGTGCCTCAGGAACATCAAGAGGAACCTTTTCTCGAGGAGGGGCATCTAGAGGGTCTATCGGCGGTAGAGGTCCAACAAGGAGTGTTTCATAGGGGAGCCAAGCCTCCAATTCAGGCCTTACGTGTGGTTTTTGTGGAAAACCAAACCACACCGCCAATGAATGTTGGAAGAAGCAAGGAAAATGCCTGAGGTGTGGAAGTTCTGACCATCAAATATCTTCCTGTCCTCAAACCCGAGAGCGGAGTGGTGCCCAGAAGTCAAACCCGAGCCAAGCTAGTTCGGTGGGAAGTAGGACAAGAGTACCAGCTCGAGTCTATGCGCTGGATCATCAAGAGGTGCCTGCGTCGACTGAAGTGGTCGAAGGCACCATTCCCCTCTTCCATCGCTTAGCTAGAGTTTTAATTGATCCCGGTGCCACTCATTCTTTTGTTAATCCTGCATTTGTTTGTGGTATAGATATAAAACCTGTTGGGTTACCTTTTGACCTAGAGGTTAGAACACCAACAGGGGACAAAAGTTTGATTACGAGTTTGGTGTATAAAAATTGTGAATTGTGGATAGGAGAGAGAAAATTAATGGTTGATTTAGTAAGTCTGGATATTAAGGGGTATGATGTGATTATTGGGATGGATTATTTAGCTAAACACCATGCCAAGGTGGATTGTAGATTGAAAGTAGTGGAATTTAATATGCCGGGAGAGGCGACGTTGAGGTTGGACGTTAAGGGAATGTTGGCTTCATCGGCCCTTATTTCGGGAATTAGGGCTAGAAAACTTCTAAGTAAGGGAGCTCAAGGGTATTTGACTTTTCTTATAAACCCTCCAAATGATAAGATGAAGTTGGAAGACGTGCCGATTGTTAGGGATTTTCCCGATGTATTTCCTGAGGAATTGGAGTCTTTGCCTCCTAAGCGGGCAGTAGAGTTCAAGGTTGATCTAGTACCTGGAACGGCACCAATTTCTAAGACTCCCTATAGAATGGCTCCGGCTGAACTTAAAGAGTTGAAGGTACAGTTACAACATCTTCTGGAGTGAGGTTTTATCAGGGAAAGTGATTCTCCGTGGGGAGCACCAGTACTGTTTGTTAAAAAGAAAGATGGTAGTTTAAGGCCGTGTATAGACTATCGGGGGTTGAATGATGTGACGATTAAGAACAAGTATCTCTTACCACTCATTGATGAGTTATTTGATCAATTGCAAGGGTCAGTGGTATTCTCCAAGCTGGATCTTAGACAGGGTTACTACCAGTTGAGGATTAGGAAAGAGGATGTACCGAAAACAGCTTTCAATTCAAGATATGGACACTATGAGTTCGTAGTAATGCCTTTTGGGTTAACGAATGCTCCGGCCGTATTCATGGATTTGATGCAACGTGTATTCAAGCCCTATTTGGATCGATTTGTGGTGATCTTTATTGATGATATATTGGTGTATTCCAAAACCCTAGAAGACCATGCCGAACACTTGAAGATTGTATTGCAAACCCTCCGAGAGCACAAGCTGTTTGCCAAGTTTAGTAAGTGTGAATTCTGGTTGAGAGAAGTATCTTTTCTAGGGCATAGAATTTTCCAAGGATGGAATTACAGTTGACCCATCTAAAGTGGAAGCTGTTATACATTGGAAGAGGCCTGAAAATCCTACTGAGATGAGAAGTTTCTTAGGGTTAGCTGGTTATTATCGTCGGTTCATTCAGGATTTTTCAAGAATTACTGGACCTTTGACCGATTTAACTAAGAAAGATGGAAAATTCCTTTGGAGTCCTAAGTGTGAAGAAAGGTTTCAAGAATTGAAGAAACGGTTAACTGAGGCACCGATCTTAACTCTACCTGATGGCAAAGAAGGATTTGTGGTCTATTCAGATGCCTCTAATGATGGATTGGGTTGTGTTTTGATGCAAAATGGAAAAGTCATAGCATATGCTTCTAGGAAGTTGAAACCCCATGAACAGAACTACCCAACACATGACCTAGAGTTAGCAGCGGTTATTTTTGCTTTGAAGAAGTGGAGGCATTATTTATATGGGGTGACTTTTGAGGTGTTCACGGACCATAAGAGTATGAAATATTTGTTTTCTCAAAAGGAGTTGAATTTAAGGCAAAGGAGGTGGGTAGAGTTTCTTGAGGATTATGATTGCTCCATAAAATATCACCCTGGAAAGGCGAATGTTGTGGCTGATGCGTTAAGTCGCAAGGCTCAAGTAGCGGGTTTGATAGTGAAGGAATGGGAAATGTTGGAGCAAGTAAGTGAATGGAAACCTTGTCTTGGGACACAAAAGGTTATTTTTGGAAATGTTGAATTAAGGTCTCCATTATTGGAACGGATTAAGGAAGCACAGTCAAAAGATCCAGTAGTACAGAAATTACTGGAAAAAGTCCAGAAAGGAGAGACTCAGGATTTTAATACAGGACCAGAAGGAGTGTTAAGGTTCCGGGAAAGGATAGTAGTGCCGAATGATGAGGTATTAAAGAGAGAGATTTTAAAAGAAGCACATCGGTCCAAGTATACTATTCACCCTGGGAGTAATAAGATGTACCAAGATTTGAAAGGACTGTACTGGTGGGATGGATTAAAGAGAGATGTAACCAAATATGTGCAGACTTGTCTTACTTGCCAACAGGTGAAAGCTGAACACCAAAAGCCTTCAGGACTTCTACAACCCTTAGAAATCCCTGAATGGAAATGGGAACATATTACTATGGATTTCGTCACTGGACTACCGAGGAGTCAAAAGGGACATGATGCCGTATGGGTGGTCGTAGACCGACTCACTAAGTCCACGCATTTTCTACCGGTGAATATGAAGTATCCTTTGGAAAAATTGGCCAGACTCTATTTGGATGAGATAGTGAGATTGCATGGAATTCCAATAAGTATTGTTTCCGACCGAGACCCTAGGTTTGTTTTGAGGTTTTGGCAGAAGTTGCAAGAGACCTTGGGAACCAAATTAAACTTGAGTACAGCCTATCATCCTCAGACAGATAGTCAGTCTGAGAGGACCATTCAGACCTTGGAGGATATGTTAAGATCGTGTATAATGGATTTTGGTGAAGGTTGGAGTCGGTACACGACGTTGGGCGAGTTTGCATATAACAACAGTTATCATGCCACGATTCAAATGGCACCTTATGAGGCACTTTATGAGAGAAGGTGCCGATCACCGATTCATTGGGATGAAGTAGGGGAAAAGAAAGTTCTTAATCCGACTGCTATACCTTGGATTGAGGAGGCTTATGAGAAGGTAAAGTTAGTTAGAGAAAGGCTTCAAACGGCCCAGAGTCGGCAAAAGAGCTACTCGGATAATAGAAGAAAAGATTTGGAGTTTGAGGTAGGTGATAAAGTTTTCCTGCGAGTGAAGCTCGTGAAAGGTGGTGTAGTGTCTAAAAAGGGGAAGAAATTGAAGCCGAGGTACGTGGGACCGTTTGAAATACTTAAGCGGGTTGGAAAAGTGGCTTATCAACTGGATTTACCAGCTAGTATGTCCAAGGTTCACAATGTCTTCCATATTTCAATGCTCAAGAAATATCACCCAGATCCGAGCCATGTTTTGCAATTAGACGAGATTGAGATGGATAAGACACTCTCGTACGAGGAAAGACCTGTAAAAATTCTCGATCGAGAAGTGAAGGATTTAAGGACGAAGAAAATTCCTCTGGTTAAAGTCCTGTGGAAAAACCACGATGTGGAGGAAGCAACTTGGGAGGTGGAAGAGGAAATGCAGAAGAAATATCTAGAATTATTTGTTTAACAAGGTGAGAATTTTGAGGACAAAATTCTTTTAAGGAGGGGAGAATGTAACGGCCTCGAAAAAAAGAAAAAAAAATTTAAAAAAAATTATTATTATTTTTTTAAAATTTCAAAAATTCAAAGTTTTATTTATTTATTTATATACTTATTTCTTTAATTATCTTGTGACATCCAATTTTTCCTCATTCACAATGTCTCATTTAATTTTAACTCTATTCCCCTGTTAATTTCGTCTCGTACCATTTATTAGCGGTAAAATGTTAAAGGCACGTTTTTCGAGGTAAATTCGGACTGTGAGTAAACTAGTGGAGATAAGTATGGATGATCACGACTGGATTTGGGTCTTTGAAGATGATTAATTAGGGTTTTGAAATTTTAGTTAAGATTTGGATTAACCACTTTAAGTTTAGAATTTTATCTAACCGTTAATTCTTTCAACTAAATTCCTACCAATCACTTAAAAATCACTTCTCCATCCCCTCTCCTAATCGAGATTTGTCCCTTAATCTCAAGCCAAATGAAGTGATTAATTTTCCCTCCAAATGGCTAATTAAAGTCACTATGCAAGCTTTGACTTTGGGGCAAGACAAGACCCATGTCTTGTCTTCCTTTTTCTCATTAATTCCTCAAGAAAAATTGCACAAAATTGCTTCATTTTTCCTCTCCTCTCACCCGACTTCTTCCCTCTCTTCTTCCTCTTGTTCTTCATCAAAAATTCCTTCCATTTTCTTCCTTAAAACTCAACTAAATTTGCACTAAGTAGAGCTTAGCTTGAGGCTTGGACAAAGAGCTTAAGGAAGAGGATATTGTGGGCTCAATCTTGCATTTCATTTCTTGAAGCCTTGCAAACCTAAGAGAGGTATAATTCTACCAACTTCTTTCTTGTCCAATTTCTTTAAATTCCAAGCATGATAACTAGAAATTGGGTGGTTAATGGGTTCATAGAACCTTGAATTGGTGATGATTGTGTTGTGTGAAGTGTTGAGCTTCATTATTGAGTAATTTGATGATTATGGAAAAATTGGTGGGCTCTTGAATTCCCGCTAAATGCGTGTAATTGATTGCTAGATGGTTAGAGGATGCTATCTAAGTGCATTATGTATAATGATGGCTGTTAAAAGTTGGAGGAAACATTAAGGAGAAAACCGGCTAGAGGAAGAAAAATTGGGGAATGAATTTTCTGATTTTTCCTTGAATTTCGTGGCTGTATTTTTGGCTAGTTTAAGGGCTGAATTTGATGTTTAAATGTTGAATGTTAAGCTGTTATTTTCCCCCACAAAAAGCCCTTCAAGAGTTGATGTAGTTAGGGTTACTCATTTGGAAGTGAAAGCTGGAAAAAAATGAAGTTTATGCTGCCCGAATTTTTGAGGATTATTTCGTGATATTCTTGCCAAAAGATGTGATCATTTTTTATTACCATTAGGTTAAGGAAGTCTAATACCAGCTTAGGGTCGAATTAGAGGTGAAACGGCAGTAGTATATGTTGGATAAAAGAGACTAGAAATGAAGGAATCGAACTTCATGGGTTTGGACAGTTTCGATGAATGAACTTGAGTCACATAGAAAACTGCCTTCCCATTTGAATTTTAAGTTGAAATTTTGTATGAATCTAGTTGATATATGGAAGTATTAGTGTGCCAACTTTGGAAATTTTTGGACTTGAATTCGTCACTCAAACAATGTTTTGAAAACTGCCCTGTAAATTCGCATCCCAGAAATTTCAGATTTCCGAACTGCCCTTGTTTGAACTGCTTTCATTTCATGCTTGGATGTTAGAATTGAGTTCCGTCAGTGGCTGTTGAAACTCCTTATGTAGTACTATATTATGTATGAATTTCAGAGGCTAACTAATTTCCTGTAATTTTTGACGAATTTTCAAAGTACCCTGGATGGCCAGCCTGATATGCCCTGTCTCTTTACTGTAGCTGGTTGTTGAACGAAAATCTGGGTTAATTTCGTCCAGAATTTTAATTGAATGTCTTCTACAAAGTTTTATAGATTTCAAATAGGTTTCCAACGGTACCAAATGTGCAAAATTCTGACTTGTATAACTTGAGTTATGATTTTTCAAAATTTTCAGCTCAACTTAGTAAATTGTCGAACTTTCGACTTTTTGAACTAAACTTGGTCGGTGAATTAGGAGAACTCATTTTTGTTCTCTTTTAATTATTTTAGGGCAAAGTGCTGATTTTGCAACTGATCAAAACTTGGACTCCGACCCCTACTTTGTCGGTGAGTTTTCCAATGCATGTTTACTGCTTTAATTTACGAACTTAGTGCTTGAATGTGCCATGTGACTTGTCATGTGATTTTGTTGAAACTGTTAAACCACTCACTTAAAGGAGAGTATACTTTATTGCTCCTTTTTTGTAGAGTCAGAAATTTATTTGTTGCATGTATTGAACTTGGGAGATGGAAACGTGATATACAATTACTCTTGGCCGTGTGCTTCGAGTAAATTACTGTTTACTGTCTACTATTGAATTATGTGGCGTGCGGGCCCGGTAGGGGGAGTTAGGTGGATGGAGTTGGCGTGAAGAGTCGTCTACTTGGATGGAAAGTCGACGGAGTGTCGAATACTATAAATGCTCGTGAAAGGTGGAATTTGGCTCCTGAGAGCCCCCGTATCTTCAGTGTGTGTTAATTGGATTTGTTTATGTGTTTTAATTATTTACCTTTAATTTTACCGTTTTAAGTACATGTGCATGAATTTTGGAAACTCACGAGCTTTTTAGCTCACCCCCGTTCCCGTTTGTTTTTTCCTTAACAGGTGACGAGAATCCCGAGGCGTAGCTAGGGCTAGCATCTTGATCTTTTGACTTTTGTTTCGAGTACGAAGAAATATTTTGTATATTTGTTTGGTGTTGAGTACTTTAAACTTATGGAAGTGTATGAGCTTTGGCTCGAGGGTTGTGAATATTTTAAATGGATGAATGTAATTTTAAGTTTAAATGCCCCTTCTCAGTTTTAGTGTTAATGTTGTGTTATTTGGGGAAATTGCACGTTTAAGTTAGAATTGATTTGAATGTTTGAGTCCTGGCAAGAGCTGGGCAGACAGCCCGCTAACCCCTCTGGTTAGCCTTAGGGGGAGGTGAGGCTGTTACAAAGGTAGTCGACTATTAAGGTTAATCTCTCACTAGTGGCCATCCTGGATATCAACTCCTACTATCGGAGTGGTGAATCCTCTCTTGATCCCTCACTTTCTTTCCATGCATCACACTACCCCCAATTTCTATTCTTTAAGTCACTCTTGGTGAGCAACAAGTAATAGAATCAAAAGGCAGTGATTTACACTCAAGATACTATGCTGATCTCAAGTCTAGGATCACTTATATAATTTTCCATAAGAGATTCAACCATTGACACTTGATAGATATCCTAATAGGATCTCTATGTGGATCACTCCAATGAATTCGTACCTTACAATTCATCTACATATTAGCCTAGGTGTCCCTATACCATGGTTGATGAGAACAACCATTACTTACACTAAGTAGGGGCTAACTGTGTACTAGTCTGTCCGTATTAATGACGTCCAGTCTCATTAATACTATGACTAGGGAAATTTAAGAATATTTATTATAAATGTGATTGATATCTCATAGTCAGCAACTCTTGTGACTATCATCACATTGATAAATATTCTAAGGACTTTATCAGTTATATCAAATATCAAACAGATAAAATGGAATTTCATAAAATACAAAACTTTATTAGGAATGTATTTAAACAAAATGAATGTTTTTGGGCATACATTCCAACAAGTTCCAGGTTGAAATCATGTAATTAGGTGCAAAGAATCAGCCAAGAAAACACAAGAAAGGAGGTGCAGTATAGAGGTTGACGGAGTCATGGACAGCTTTGGAATCGTAAGAAAATCTTCCGTTTAGGTGAGGAATTTTTCCATTAATGTAGCATGTAGCTAAGAGTTTCAATTAAAGTATCAATTGGAGCCCATAAATAAAATTTCGAACTTGGAATCGCAATCCCAGAAGCTGCAGTCGGCTTTGAGCAGTCTAGGTGAATCGACTATAACATGGTGTAGAAAAACCAGAATTGATCTCCGTCTATTTCGGATGAAACTATATTCTAAGGCCTTCTCTCAGTATAAATATTGTGCACTGATTCTAAGTATAAGTCATTTGGTGTAGCTCCATAGTTAGCTGAAAATCAGCCCTGGTGTAGTTGTTTAGCTCTTGGTTTGATGCTGTCGTGTTCTTAGCTATTTTCCAATAGGTTCTGCTCCAAATTTGGGAATCACCACTTCACAAGACGTTTAGCACCTTAACTGTAGTTTCTAATGCTAAAAATATCATACTTAAATGAACTATACAGCTAAAGCTATGATGATGGGAACACAGAAGAAAACAGAATCAGTTCTGGAGTCGATAGTTCTCCCTGTACAGTTTTTGAAAATTGATCATAACTTGGTGCAGAGATGCAGGAATGAGGTGTTGTCCGTTGAGAATGAAACTAGATTCAAAGATCTTTCCAACGCTACAAGTCTCCTGCTCCAATTCATTTTCTATAAATACCAGAACCAAAAAAAAAAGGGCTGGAGATCGTAACCTGCACAGATAGAGGCTGGAAGTTTGCAATGATTTCTGGCTTAATTTGTACAAGCTTACGGTTTGAATCTCTAAAAGATTTTGAATACGTAATTATTTGAAATTCTATTCATATATGTTCTATGTGTGAAATCATATTTCAAAATGATGATTTGAACATATAAATGTTTGATTATAGTAACCCCCAAAAATTTTCTCAACTATGTTCATGATTTGCAAAAAAAAGGGAGAGTTCTTTAACAAGAGCTTTTGAGATTGAAAATATTGTCTTAATTGTGGGGGAGCCAATATTTTATATCATGAGAGTTTATTGTATATTGG
Organism: Gardenia jasminoides; assembly: GCA_013103745.1. Classification (NCBI taxonomy): domain Eukaryota; kingdom Viridiplantae; phylum Streptophyta; class Magnoliopsida; order Gentianales; family Rubiaceae; genus Gardenia; species Gardenia jasminoides. The sequence goes on from CM023095.1 coordinate 36,817,686, forward strand.
TTTACATGCTTTACATTTGATGATGCCAAAAGGTGAAATAGATTGAATGATAATTCTTTGATCATTGGCTTATCCTACGGGGAAGTTTATTCAAGTTTATTAATCAGAGAAATCATCATTTTGTTTTTCATCAGAAAAAAGGGGGAGATTGTTGACCTTGATTGATCAATCATTGATTTTGATGATTAACAAACCAAAATGATGATTTGGACTAATGATTTGATATAAAAAATATGTTATAACAGGTCCTTGGCCCATTGGAGAAAAGATGAAATCAAATCAAGAAAAATCATGGAATATTGATGACTGTTGGACACTCGTGTCGAACGCATGATCAAGAATTGGACGTCCTACAGTTGGCGAGTAACTATCGGACACAATGATTGAACACAGAGCACTACTAGCAGCCGTCCGATCAATTGACGAGCCAAATTCAAACATTCTGCTTCTGTCAAATGTAGCTATCAGATACATAAGGTTTGGATCGGACATCCGATCAAGTATCGGACACTCCTCTCGGATGCAGAAGTCTCTATCGGACATCTGATACTCCCAATGGCTAGTTTTTGACTGTTCGAGAACCTTTTGGAGCGAATTTTCTTTTCCTATAAATATTCTCAAGTGTGAGAAGATGCAAGACTTTTTCCTATATTGTATATAATTTATCAAGAATGATTATAAGGTAAATAATTTGATTATTGTATAGTGTAGGAAGAAATAGTTACTGAGGTTACTCAAACAGAGGTTAGAAGTAAAACCTTGGTGAAGGTAAGACTCACTTCGAGGAGCAAAACCTTGGAGAAGGCTGCCACACTTTTATCTACAATAGCTCTTAGGTGGTTGGTTAGTTGGCAATCAGTTGTAGCATAGCGAGGGTTAGTTAGGAGAGTTGTAAAATTCCTTGTCTCAACTAAGGGGAGGTTAAGGTGAGGAAGGAGTGAGCCTTCTTATGTATAAGATGATTTGCAATACCATCAATTGGATAACCTATTGGATTTGTGCTACTACAAATTTGGTGAAATTAGGAGTTTGGTTTGCATTTCTATCTTATCTATTTATCACTCAATTGTACAATTCTTATTAAACTCTATTTGTATTATTACTTGCAATATTTTTGTTGGGAGAATACTTGCTATTATTTGGTTCTATTTTTTTCAACAACCTAATTGACCCCTTCCCCCCCCTCCGGCTTAAATTCCTTTGGACTTTACATAAACGTCTTACTTTTTCTGTGGGGTGAGTCCAGACTTATCAAAACCTAGTTTAGATGTCACTCTGCCCACCCCTAAACCAAGTTAAGCGTTTATGCGTCAAATGAACTGTTCCATCCTATTGTCCTAAAGAACTATGTTGCTTTTGATAGACATAATTATAGTATATGGATTTCAATTAATAAAATGTCTTTTACTTAATTTGTTCTACATGAAGCTTCTTTTGACAAGTTTTTACAAAAAGGAAAATAGAAAGAGAATTAATGTTTGAGATTGCAATTAGAAATTTCACTATTGCCTAACTAACGTACTAACTAATGTTTTGACCACGAAAGAAAATTGATTTAAGCACATTTTTGTTTTTGATGCAACGGATGGCACAGGCCCATTAGGTAGATATTAACGTGGGTCTTATTGCATCTCAGCTTAGTAATCTCTTTAGAGCAATTGGGGGAACTTGATATACATAAAGAACTCAATGCAAACTTCAAGCCTATATTTGCCAAATCATCAGCACTCTTTCCTCTGGGCTCCGGCTATAGACTAGCTTTATGGCTAAAGACTTTCCTTTACCTTACTCAGTTTACCTAATTTGGTCTAAATGGAAATCTTTGTTATGTTTGCTTGCTCAATTTACTTAATTTTGGTGTATCACCGATCTTCCTATTATGACGCTCCTTTTTATTCATGGTAAGAAGAAAAAATCGATCACTAGAATTTTTGCGTCTGCTTGCATATTGATGGATAATCATTAATAACACTAAATAGCATCTCCCATCAATAGATTCTTTCTCAGCAGGATAAGAGAGGGAACTAGGTTGGATGGCCTTTGGACATTTACTTGTCCAAATGATTTTAACACCATTTGGGGAATATTGGAAACTAGTCCTCACTACAGGAAATTAGATTTTGAGATCCTCTTAAGCTAGCATTGAAATGCTAGCATTAATGGGTATCATGAAAATGATAGGAGAAACTTTATTTGGTCTAAACCAATTGTAACCAATTAATTGGTAAGTTGATAGCTGATAATTGCTTTTGGACCAATAAAAGTACTTTAATTGGATAAACAAGTTTCCAGAATTTTATTTCGATTATATGTAATGTCGTATTAATTAGTTCCACAGTTTTACATAGAACATTTTCCACTAGTCCAAGACCAACTAGTAGAATTGCTAAATGGTTAGTTTTGAACCAACAAATATTTTTCAGCTAGTAGTATGAAGAAAATCGGAAATAGTTAGTCCACTCTAAGGTATCAAAACTAGTGAGTGAATACTATAATTTTTAGTAATTAATTTCATGTTTACATGATTCATTTTTAAGGTCGATACCGTAGTTCCACATCATTTATTTCCATTTTCAACCTCAAGAATTTGGAAAGTACTTATTCCGATTGACTTGTAGAATTTACAAGTTTAGATTAAGGATGGCGAATTTCTTCAGTCACAATGAGGAACATAAAATATCATTGGACAACAAGTAAAGAACTTTTGAACTATCCATGCTCATAACCACTTCTTTCTTCTTGTGCAAAAAATAAAAATTTTAAGTTTCTCGTTGTCACATTTTAAAATTATAAAAGTAAGAGGAAAAACTTCCAATTTAAATATAAATCTCTATCTTTGTCATTGACGGGCCTCATATCCACCTGTTGCACCGGTGAAACCACTACAAGCAGCGTCATCTCCGACACCAGGTTTGTCTATCGCTCCGCTAGGTCTCCATCTCTTTATAAGTAGAATTGAAAAATTAATTTTGATTGCATATGGTTGGGTAAGCATTAATGATTCGCTCCATTAGTTATTTTATGGAACTTTTGATGTTCAAAATCAATTTTAAGGTATTTTAAAGGTGTGTATGTGCTATGACGGTAAAGTTTCTCTGATCCGCCGCCGAACCCTATTATCTCCCTAATTTTCTTCCTCCTACTTCTCTCTACCTCCCTTCCCCCTTCTCCTGCTCTCTCCTCAACCTATCTATTACCTGTCCACCTTCCTTTATCCCCTTTACTTCCACCCCTCACCCCTTCTCTTCTCCCCTCTTCCTGAGTTAATAGTAAATTAGGGAATAAAATATTCTTTTGTCTTCATCAAGGATAAGACATATTAGACTATATTAAGTTTCCCAATCAAAACCCTAGCCAAATCAAGAATCAATGAAAACCCTAACTGGTTTTATAAACCTCTTTTTTTTTGTTTACTTTTTTCTTATATTAGTTTTATTTTCTGGTGTTTCCTACCATCTTGCCGACATATGATATGCAATTTAGATGCATTTTTTAAATGAAAAGAATACAATTTGAACTAAACTAAATTTATTTTATGTGTTTTCCAGTATTATATATAGTAAAAAATTGAATCATACCATTGGATATTTTTATTTATTTATAATTTTGATATTCTTTCATCATGCTAATTTATCCAAGTTGTGTCCTTGATTAAAATTGTTTGAAAAATTTTTTTGGTATATTATTTGTATATTTATTATGATGTAACATGGGAAAAATAAAAAATAATTTAAAAAAGTATTTAAATCTATTCACCATCCAATTTAGCCCTTTTATTTCAAGAACCTTTTGAAACATAAAGATGGGAATTATATCATCAAATAATTCACTCCAAATTTCATCAAATACAAATAAATACTTCCACTTAAACTACTTAAAAGCATTTAATTGATGCCACATGACACTTACCTAAGCATCTTTACAATTACAATAGAAATTTTTTAATCAAGCAAAAGTTTAGATAGTTTCAACTTTGATCACTGTCATAGGTCAAGGAATAACTTAAGGGCCATAAGTCATTTTCAAGGGCATCGATTACATGGTTTATCAAGCACTTTCATATGTAAGTAATCTAAAATAATTGTTTGAATGGAAGATTTTTTTAAAAAATGGTCTCAAACAATCCTTTAACACTTTGGGATATGATGTATGTGAAATAAATTTAAAAAAATAAAAAAAAAGTATTTATGGTGCTTTTCTTCAAAAAGTCACTATCCAAATAAATTTGAAAAAAGTATTAATTTGAATAATTTTTAAAAATAAAAAAAATCACTATCCAAATAAGGTCAATTGAAAAAATAATAAATTGATTGCTTTTCTTCTTCTGGTACTAGAGATTATTGTTATAGAACTGTGTCAATGTCATCATTGATCATGAATAGAGGAACTATAGGCTTGGCTTCAGGTCGGTTTACAGACTTTGCGTATCTTAACCCTTAGACAACTAGACTTATCTTAATAATGCTTGAAACTTTTGCAGTTGATACTTTATACTTGCAGGTATATTCAAATATTTTCTCCTATGAGCATTAAATACATTTTATTGCTCTACTATTTTGTTTGTTCACGAACAACTAGAATTTTGCTAGTTGAAAATGGCAAGAGGTATCAGCAGTAGGAAGAGGCCACTGGAAATGGGTTATGAGACATCCAGTGATAGGATCCTACTCCTTATATTCGGCCAGGTAGGTTTCCATCAATCTGTTGGCGATGGTTCAATCAATTTTTTTGACTTTTCGGTGACATTTCTGAGATTGGTTGTGGTAGGGATTATTTTTCTTTTTGTGTATGCAAGAATTCTTTCTTTGTTTTTCTTTTTTGCTAAAGTTTTTATGTCAATGTTCATCTGTGAACTCAATATTACTATCATTATTGGTAACTCAAAAATGTTCATGATGATGAGAAAGTATATGCTTGTTACTTGTCTCATTTATCAATTATTTTACACTAGCAGTTGTATGTGATCTTACAAGACCGAACTAATATGGTCTATTAATATCTGTTACATACAACATACTGAATAACATACTCCATCATCTTTGATAAGTGATGAGGCCTATGTGTGAAGTGAAGTCCACCAATTTTCTATTGCTCATCTTGTGATAAATTGAAATTTAAGTTGAAAATTATAGGATTTTTAAGCATAAAGCAATGATCTTGAGCACATAGAACACTAAGGAAGTATCAAGTTCCTTACAAAATTGAAGTGATCGAGAAAGACTGAAAAAATTTAGTGGTTGTAGAATTGTCCTTAATCTTGAAACTTAAAATTTTGTCCCTGAATTCAGAAGGTTTAGGGCACAAGACTTGTTGACTAACTATATAAATTTCTTCCTTTACACAATCATCATTTTTTTGAGCAATCAAACATTCTTTTTAGTTATTATTGAATTTCCTGCGCTTGTAAGTTTACATTCACAATGGTATAAAAGTAACTAGCATTTGTTTTGCAAGAGAATGGCTCTTTTCTCCATGATTTCTAAGACTACTTTTCTATTGCAATATAGGATGGTAAGATGGTGCGTTTTGATGTCAAACGTAACAAACCATTGAAGATCCTTTTGCTGAAGTATTGTGAGTACAAAAAATTTGAATATGGTGCTGTGAACTTCCTATACCTTGGACGCAGAGTTCTTGTAAGAAGTACCCCAGAGGAGGTATTGGCTTTTAAGGATATGCATTTTCATTATGAAGCTCTTTAGCTAGTATTTGTTTGTGTTTTTTATCTGAAAAATCCTGTCGCAGTTACAAATTAGCTTTGATTTTTGCTATCTATGTGTAGCTTGGCATGGAAGACGGAGATATTATTGAAGCTATGGTGCATGTAGATGGAGGAGGTGTTGTTAAGGATATTTAAAGGATGTAGCCTGCCTAGGTCAAGAAAGAAAGCAGGATGTTGATTTGGAAAATTTGCATTTTGATTAGTAAACAAGAGATTGGTTCAGTGTTCATCCAACTTGTTTATATAAATTCAGACCATTTTTGAATAATTCATCTTCAAGTTCAAAGCTCTTTTAGACTTAATTCTTTTGCTTTCTTCTTGTCTAGTTATGAGTTCACCCTGGTATATGTTAAAAAGCTAGAGTTTTTTTGAAAACTTAGCTTGCTTTGTCTTCCAATCTCAAAACTTAACTTTGTCTTCTGATATCAAAATGCTAGAATTTTCACTGAAAATGTGGAGTAGTATGCTAGTTTCTTCATGAAAATTCAACAAAAGTCTAGCTTTTTTCAACATGGATTTCTATTTGTTGATAGCGCTGTCACATGAATTTTCTTGGCTGTGTTTGTCAAGATATTTGGAGTTTTAATTTTGTTTGAAAATTTTCATAGCGGACCTTCTAAGTTCCAACACCTTTTTCTCACATAGTGTATTATGTTCTTAAAGAGCCAATTTTTCACTTCTCAAAATTTGGCTTCCTTCTCACATAGTACGTTATGTCCCAACACCTTCACTTTCTTAGCAAATGGAGGGTTCTTAATTTCTCATGAAAATCTATCATGGTTATTCAAGACAGTTAAGAAACCCGACTCTGCCAAGAAAATAAAACCAAAAAAGAAAAGGAAAAAATTCTGGGATAATGATTCCAATCGTTTTCCAATTTCCAGTAGTCACTTTCAGAAAGATTTCCATTGTGCACAAAGGACAAGTCAAAAGCTTGCTATACCAGAAACATTTAGAAATTGATGAAAGATTCAAAAAGTGCAATTCTACCGAGAATGGCCATCTATTGCGTGTCAGAAACGAAGTGGTCAGTACAATTAGTGTCTCAACGGCTATTCCATAAACTTTTATTAACACTGAAGTGAAAATCTTGAGAATATAAAGATGATATTTTGCATTAAAGAAAGAGAGTGTACATTGACAGGCTAAAATTGTATGCTGCTGTAGGACATAAAATCTAGAGCCAACGTTATTATTACGCAATCTTACATGTTGACAGCAATTATTCCCATATATTTGTCAAGCAAGCCCACGAACAAGAAAATTATAGCCAAAAATGGGCTTAGTTTAAATTAAATTGATGAAATTTATTATGGAAAACAACTTTTAAAAAAGTTGATAAAATTTGTTGTATTATTCCACCAAGTTACCTATAGTCTATACTTGTTATTCAAGTACAATGTTACAAAAAGTAGTAACATTTTATTGCATAGATACAATTAATCATTGCATTTGGTCCATATTTATTACCTTACTATATACATTTTTTTTATATTAATAACACATTTGTATCATGTGTAGATGTGAGTAACAAGGAATAATATCAAAAACCTCCACTAAGTTTTCTCTTAATATCACCTAGTACTCCTATAGTTTTTAAAAATATCACTTGCCTGATTTTAAAAATTCCTAAACAAATTTTTTTCTTGCTAAATAAAATATTCCTAAATCATTTTGTTTTATTCCAAGAAAACCATCACCTAAAAGGAATATCTATTAATATTGCTGCATCATAATGCTATAGCCCATAAAAAAATAAATCTGAAAATAAAAAAATATTTACAAAGAAACGCATTTGAACCACTCTAATTCTATATGCACTAAAATCCATTTCTTATGAATTTTATATTTTTTTCTAACTTCTTCTCAACTTGTGCCCAAGCCTTTAAGTCATACTGATCATTACAAAAATTAACTCAAAATAAATAAAGAAATCATACCGCACTTTATCACAATCACAAAAGCTAAAAGATAAACAAAATTCATGTAGACACCAAATTTTGACTTTTTCATTTGTTTTCCTATGTTTTTATCTATTAATGTTTAGTTATTTATTTTTGAATTTTCTAACACATTTTTCTCATTTTTGTAGGTTTTTCTTAAAAAAAAAAGAAAAAAAAAAGAAAAAAAGGGAGAAAGTCAAAAACGCAGACCAGTTACGCAGATAAGTCCGCATAACCAGTCCGCGTAACTTGATCAGAAGCGAAAAAAATGACGCGCACGTTTCTTCCAGCCTTTCCTTCCTCATTTCCAGCTGTATTTTTGTGTCTTTGGCATCAAGTAATCGTTTTAGTTAATGCCCAAATCACCCTTGATCCTTAAGACACAAATAAAACGCATCCAATGATAAAAATTAACCCAAGAAAACCCTCAAAGTATCCAAGCCCTTGGTTGTAGGTTTTAATGCCTATAAATCACCCATGTTAGGGTTTTCTGGAGAGGGTGGAAATCTGAGAGAGAAAAAAGAGAAGAGGGAGGCTGAGAGAGAGAAAAAGGAGAGAAAAACGATCGAAAATCAAAGAGAAAAGAGAAAAAGGAGAGAAAAGAAAGAACTAGAGTTTCCTTTTTAGTGAAGATTTTCTGGATTTGGGTGATTCCTTGTCGTTCTCCTCAAACTTCTGAATCAGGTAGTCTTTCTATACTCTGTCTATTGTTTTTCCTAGTCGAAAAATTGCTAGAAATCAGACCTTTTGGTGGAACCAAGGTCTTGGCTATGTTTTTTTGATGTTTATAATATTTGATGATGTTTATTTGTTGTTATATGAGTACGTTACGTTTAGATAGCCTTGGTAAGGCTAGTAGATTTGTTTTACGCTTAAAATCGACGCTTGATGCTTCGTGATGATGTCATTGTGATTCCTCGAGAAATTTCTGGAAAAATGTTCTTCACGTTTTGAAGATGTGAAGAAACGCGGACCACTTGCGCGGAACTCTCCGCATAACGCTCCGCGTTTCCTCTTGAATGTTTGAAGATATGAAGAACGCAGTTACGTGCTAGTCCGAACCTCCTTCTAGCCGACTCTCCCCCTTCCCTTTTTTTGTCTATTTGATGATGTCGATGCTTAAGATTTGGCCTTCTTCGATTTTAGCTTGTTTTGACATGATCTGAATGTTGATGTTTAATGCTTCAAATAGACCCCTTGCCTCAAGATTTTTGTTTTATGATATTGTAAAACTGGAAGCAATCTTCCTGATGTTTTGAAGATGGGAAGAGACGCGGACGGTTACGCTGGTGAGTCTGCTTGGTCCGCTTCCCTCGGACTTTGATTTTACTTGTAACGCTGGACCTAGTTGCTCGCCCAGCTTCTACTCCGTAACCTTCTGCTTCTATATTCTTGATATTTCCGCTCTTTTGTTCCGTAATCTTACTCTATTTCCTAGTCTTATCTGTTGCTTGCGTAACTGCTTAGATACCCTCTCCTTGAATTTTTGATTGATTTTTCCTTTAAATTGGTACCTTGATCCCTTTTGTTGATATTGAATCTTAGATAACCATTCCCATCATTTAAGGATTCAATTAAGACATCACATCAAGGGATGGTAACTTCTTTTCTCTATTATGTGCTCTTATGTGTTTTTGCATGATCTTGCATGTTTTAAATTAAGTTTTCCTTTGCTTTTTATTCATGCCCAGTCTTTATTTACGTCATTTAATTTTTGGGTAAATCATTTGGAGGTCTTGGATGCCAAGTTGTAATAGATAGGTTTATTTTGGCAAAAAGTGTATTTATTCTAGAAAATGTAATAGTTAGATTATTATTCCGAATTTTTCCCTTTAGAATGTATTTAGGTTCCCCCAATGTAATAATTAGGTTTTTATATGCTTATTTTGCATGCTTGCATGATTATGTGTTTACTTGCTTTCCTAGGGTCTTGCATCTAGATATTATGCCTATGTGTTATGTGTTTATGTGTTTTATGTGTTTACTTGCTTTATTATCATGTCTACATGTTTATTGTGTAAATATATTGACGTCACCACACTAGTCCAACGCTAGTTGTGGCCTTTCCTTTCGATTTCTCACTAATCCAATGTTAGTGAGAACTTTTAGACGAGGGTTAGTCCAATGCTAGACCCTTAAATGCCGTTCATGCATTAGATACAAATTTCACACACTTTTCACTTTTAGATTTTCTTTTCCATTTTTGCATGTTGCTATTCCCCATCCCGTATGCGAGACATCTCATTTAGTTTTTCCTTTTCGTCAAAAATAGATTAGTGCATTTAAGGCATTACCTTTTGAATTAGGGAAGAGAGCGAGTATGGCTTCCTAGCCTTAGCACGCTTTTATTTCCTTCTATGAAAAGGAAGATTTAAAGTCACGAACTTAGTCCCCCACACCCATTATGTTGCATTATCCCTCTTTAGGACATACATATGCATTATTCTATCAAAATCATTCTTTCAAAGTCAATTTTCTTCTTCATGTTTTAGCAATTCAAAATCAAAAAATCGTTTTTCTTAAAATTGCATCTTTTGAAATCCAAGTTCCTCTTTGCACTTAAAATTGATCTTTTCAAAAATCCAATTTCTCTTCCTTTGAGATTTTATAAAAATTGCACTTTTTTTTGAAAACCCTAATTCTCCCCTCTTTTTCGAGTTTCATCATTTGCATTTTTCGTGACCTTCTCGAGGGATCAAACTTGGATGACACAACTAATGTGATCAAATCCAATCAAACCTCAAGGAGACATTTTGCCCCTCTTGATCCAACATTAGGTCTAGATTCTGCATCCATATAGATAACATCCAAATGTGCTAAATTTAAAGTTAGAATTAGGAAATTTTTAACTAAATCTTGCAACTAGCTTTGGCTAGGTTAGAAGGGTGCCTTAGAGACGAGTAACATCGAATCTTTGCCTTCCCTTCTTTCAACTGTGACCCCCGAACCTTTTTCTCTAATTTTCAAAGACCTGGAGTCGTCTAAAAAAGGGTTTTCTTAGTTTATTTTCATTAATTAAAACTTTTTGGGTGACTTGGTACACCTAAACTCCATACCAAGTGGCGACTCCAAACTTTTCTAAAACCCTTTTCTAGACTTTTGTTTTGGGTCCAAATCGTCGCATTTTTGTCCCATGACCCATTTCCATTTCTTTTTCAAAAAAAATCAATCCTTCCCTTTTCCATAAAAAACGGGGCGCGACAATTCAATTTATTGTAATTTACAAATAAAAAATCACATAGTCATCCAAAAAATGAGTAAGAGGGAATGTTGGAGAAAAAGGATAGAGAAGAAAGTGACTTTTTCTTTTTATTTATTTATTTTTGAGTTCCAGTTATTTGATATGTAAATTACGTATCATGTGAGATTTATTTTAGTCCTTTTTCCAATTATTAGGAGAGGTAAGTGATATTTTTAAAAGTTTAAGGGCGCTAAGTTATATTAGGAGAAATTTCAAAGGAGGTTTCTAATATTATCCCAAGTAACAATTGCGTAACATTACTCATTTGAGCCTGTGATTATTATATAACATATGTAGACACTGAATTTTCAACCTTATTTGAAAAATGTATTTGATAAAAGACATTCATTTCACATTTCTAAGACATTTGCATACACTTTATTTTTCAAAAGTTGAGTTTAATTTCTTTAATTTAACTCTCTTTTGTTATTTTATTTAATTTTTTTGACAGCTAGAGATCATACAAGTGGGCTTGTTTCTTCTTCAAGTGGTGTTTAAATCTAAAATAAACATATTTTAACTTCAGAGAATTTGTTAGTTTGAATTTCAATTTCCCACAATTAGCCCAAAACCAAATCCAAATCCAAAACCCAAATCCCATTCTTGTTTCCCCACAAAAAAAAAAAAAAGGGAAAGAAAGACGTTGCTGTTGTCCTTCCCCTTTTTTGGCTTTATTTCCCGTCATGTTCTCCTGTGACATCCCATATATGTCCCATACTTTAAATTTTACTAAATTAGATCAAATTTGACATTCACATAATTTTGTTGAAAGTTTGTTCTAATCGATCCTTTGGATGTAATTTGATTATTGAAATTTTTCTTATTTTTCTTCCCGCTCAATTGACCCATAGTACCTGTTAGATGATTTTCTAAATTGTTAGATGTTTATGATTTTTTTTTTCTAAATCATTTTAACTCTTATTGAGGGGGAGTTTCTTTCTATTCCCTTGCAAAATCATCATTTGGTTTGTCATCATCAAAAAGGGGGAGATTGTTGGCCTTGTTCCTAGGTTTTGATGATAACAAAATAATATGATGATTTGGACTAATGTTTTTATGTGAGAATTTTGTTAGAACAGGTCCTTGATTCATTGGAAAAGAAGAGAAATCAATTCAAGATGAATTGAGAAGATTTTAACTTATCGGACACTTCTATCGGACGCATATCATTATCATCGGACGTCCGATAGAATTAAAGATGAAATCAAAGGTCTCTGGTCACTGTCGGACGAAAGCTATCGGACGCAGAATTATGCATCGGCCGTCCGATAAAGAACGCAACCTATCGGACGCTTGTGTGGACGCACAAAACCCATCGGACGTCCGGGGCGTTGAGAAAAACCTGTCGGACACTCCTATCGGACGCATAACATTGTATCGGACGTCCGATAGGTCCAACGGCTATTTTTCAACAGCCATATTTTTGACCGTTGGAGAGGTTCTTGAGGCCATTTCTCACACTCTATAAATACCCACAAGTTCAAGAAGATTATAGACTTTTGCCTACATGAAATACAAGCTTACAAGTGAATATTTGGGTAGAAATCTTCTTTGTTTGTTGTATAGGTGTGGGGAAAGTTGGGTTTGTGAGGTTGCTCAAGTGAAGGTTACTCTATAGGAGGCATAAAACCTTGGTGAAGGTGAGCCTATCACTTGGAGTGGTAAAACCTTGGTGAAGGTTGCCTCACTTGTAAAATAGTTCTTAGTTGATTGGTGAGCTTTCAATTGTAGCTAGTTGAGGGTTTACTTGGAGAGTAGTAAAACTCCTTTGCTCAACCAAAAGGTGTTTGGGGTGAGGAAGGAGTGATCCTTCACTTGTACAAGTTGGTTAGTGTCACCATCAATTGAAGAAGCTATTTGGTGAATTCAACTCCAAGTTTGGAAGAAGCTTGGGAGATTGATTGGTTTGAATTCCTTTTACCCTTTTGTTACTTTATTATTTGTGGTTTAAGATTGTTTATATTTATCATTATTGTGGTTGTTTGAGTACTTGTTTGCTTGAACAACTTTAGTTGAATTCTTGGGTTGCATTTCGGGACCAACAGTACCAATTTGCTAAATTCAAATGGGCTCAAACTTGATATTTTGCTGCATTTTCTTGGGCATAAATGTATAGTTTGGATCTTTGACGGCTATACTTTAATTTAATCCAAGCTGAAAATCAATGTTCATAGTTCTGAGGGGTCAGTTTACAAATTTTATCCCATGTTAATCTTGAAACCAGGCAAGCCAACAACATTCCTCCCAAATTGACGCCTCCTGCTCCTCCTTGTCACCCCTTTCCTGCAATCTTTTGCTCAGAAATTAGCTGGGGGAAAAAAAAAGGAAAGACACCATTTGGAGTGGAAGAAAGACCGCGAGACTAGATGGAATAGGATAAGAAGAAAGAGTGGTAGGATAGGAAGAAAAGAGTGGTAGGAAGGTGCAGTACCCTGTTTTGCTGCTGAGAAAGAAAAGAGCGTGAGAAGTTGTAAGATATCATGGATGGAAGGATGAAGGAGCTACATGTTAGTTCCAGGTCGAAATCATGTAATTAGGTGCAGAGAATCAGCGTTTGTTTGAGGAATTTTTCCACTAATGTAACATGTACCTAGTTTATTGTCCTTTTGAATGTTTATATATCTAAGTTCTTGTTGAAATATCATAAGAATTTCAATTAAAGTATCAATTGTAGCCGTTAAATAAAATTTCGAACTCAGAATCGCTATCCCAGAAGCTGCAGTCAGCTCTGAACAGTCAAGGTGAATCGACTGTAACATGGTGTAGAAAAACCAGAATTGATCTCCGTCTGTTTCGGATGAAACTATATTCTAAGGCCTTCTCTCAGTATAAATATTGTGCACTGATTCTAAGTATATGTCGTTTGGTGTAGCTACAAGACGTTTGGTTCTGCTCCTAATTTGGGAATGACCACTTCACAAGACGTTTAGCACCTTAACTGTAGTTTCTATTGCTGCAAATATCATAGTTAAATGAACTGGACAGCTAAAGCTATGATGATGGGAACACAAAAGAAAACAGAATCAGTTCCCGAGCCGACAGTTCTCCCTTTACAGTTTTAGAAAATTGATCATAACTTGGTGCAGAGATGCCGGAATGAGGTGTCGTCCATTGAGAATGAAACTAGATTCAAAGATCTTTCCAACGCTACAAGTCTCCTGCTCCGATTCATTTTCTATAAATACCAAAAAAAAAAAAAAGGGCTGGAGATCGTAACCTGCACAGATAGAGGCTGGAAGTTTGCAATGATTTCTGGCTTAATTTGGACAAGCTTACGGTTTGAATCTCTAAAAGATTTTGAATACCTAATTATTTGAAATTCTATTCATATATGTTCTATGTGTGAAATCATATTTCAAAATGATGATTTGAACATATAAATGTTTGATTATAGTAACCCCCAAAAATTTTCTCAACTATGTTCATGATTTGCAAAAAAAAGGGAGAGTTCTTTAACAAGAGCTTTTGAGATTGAAATATTGTCTTAATTGTGGGGGAGCCAATATTTTATATCATGAGAGTTTATTGTATATTGGTTTACATGCTTTACATTTGATGATGCCAAAAGGTGAAATAGATTGAATGATAATTCTTTGATCATTGGCTTATCCTACGGGGAAGTTTATTCAAGTTTATTAATCAGAGAAATCATCATTTTGTTTTTCATCAGAAAAAAGGGGGAGATTGTTGACCTTGATTGATCAATCATTGGTTTTGATGATTAACAAACCAAAATGATGATTTGGACTAATGATTTGATATAAAAAATATGTTATAACAGGTCCTTGGCCCGTTGGAGAAAAGATGAAATCAAATGAAGAAAAATCATGGAATATTGATGATTGTTGGACACTCGTGTCGAACGTATGATCAAGAATTGGACGTCCTACAGTTAGCGAGTAACTATCGGACACAATGATCGAACACAGAGCACTACTAGCAGCCGTCCGATCAATTGACGAGCCAAATTCAAATATTCTGCTTCTGTTAGATGTAGCTATCAGATACATAAGGTTTGGATCGGACATCCGATCAAGTATCGGACACTCCTATTGGATGCAGAAGTCTCTATCGGACATCTGATACTCCAAATAGCTAGTTTTTTACTGTTCGAGAACCTTTTGGGGCAAATATTCTTCTCCTATAAATATTCTCAAGTTTGAGAAGATGCAAGACTTTTGCCTATATTGTATGTAAGTTATCAAGAATGATTTTAAGGTAAATAATTTGATTATTGTATAGTGTAGGAAGAAACAGTTACTGAGGTTACTCAAACAGAGGATAGAAGTAAAATCTTGGTAAAGGTGAGACTCACTTAGAGGAGTAAAACCTTGGAGAACGTTGCCACACTTGTATCTACAATAGCTCTTATGTGGTTGGTTAGTTGGCAATCAGTTGCAGCATAGTGAGGGTTAGTTTGGAGAGTTGTAAAATTCCTTGTCTCAATTAAGGGAGGTTAAGGTGAGGAAGGAGTGAGCCTTCTTATGTATAAGATAATTGCAACACCATCAATTGAAGAACCTATTGGATTTGTTCTACTACAAATTTGGTGAAATTAGGAGTTTGGTTTGCATTTCTATCTTTTAACTATTTATCACTTAATTGTACAATTCTTATTAAACTCTATTTGTATTATTACTTGCGATATTTTTGTTGGGAGAATACATGCTATTATTTGGTTCTATTTTTTCCAACAACCTAATTCACCCCTCCCGGCATAAATTTCTTTGGACTATACATAAATGTCTTACTTTTTCTATGGGCTGAGTCCGGACTTACCAAAGCCTGGTTTAGATGTCACTCCCCCCCCCCAAATTAAGGGTTCATATGTCAAATGAACTTTTCCATCCTATTGTCCTAAAGAAATATGTTGCATTTGATAAACGTAATTATAGTATATGGATTTCAATTACCAAAATGTCTTTTACTTAATTTGTTCTACATGAAACTTCTTTTGACCAGGTTTTACAAAAAGGAAAGTAGAAATAGAATTAATGTTTGAGATTGCAATTAGAAATTTCACCATTGCCTAACTAACGTACTAACTAATGTTTTGACCACGAAAGAAAATTGAGTTAGGTACATTTTTATTTTTGATACAATGGATGGCACAGGCCCATTAGGTAGATATTAACATGGGTCTAATTGCATCTTGGCTTAGTAATCTCTTTAGAGTATTGGGGGAACTTGATATACATAAAGAACTCAATGCGAACTTCAAGCCTATATTTGCCAAATCATCCGCACACTTTCCTCTGGGCTCCGGCTATAGATTAGCTTTGTGGCTAAAGACTTTCCTTTACCTTACTCAATTTACCTAATTTGGTCTAAATGGAAATCTTTGGTATGTTCGCTTGCTCAATTTACTTAATTTTGGTGTATCACCAATCTTCCTATTATGATGCTCCTTTTTATTCATGGTAATAAGAAAAAATCGATCACCAGAATTTTTGCGTCTGCTTGCATATTGATGGATAAACATTAATAACACTAAATAGCAGCTCCCATCAATAGATTCTTTCTCAACGGGATAAGAGATGGAACTAGGTTGGATGGCCTTTGTACATTTACTTGTCCAAATGATTTTAACACCTTTTGGGGAATATTGGAAACTAGTCCTCACTGCAGGAAAATAGATTTTGAGATCCTCTAAAGCTAGCATTGAAATGCTAGCATTAATGGGTATCGTGAAAATGCTAGGAGAAACTTTATTTGGTCTAAACCAATTGTAACCAATTAATTGGTAAGTTGACAGTTGATAATTGATTTTGGACCAATAAAAATACTCTAATTGGATAAACAAGTTTCCACAATTTTATTTGGATTATATGTAATGTAGTATTAATTAGTTCCATAGTTTTACATAGAACATTTCCACTAGTCCAAGACCAACTAGTAGAATTGCTAAATGGTTAGTTTTGAACCAACAAATATTTTTCAGCTAGTAGTATGAAGAAATTCGGAAATAGTTAGTCCACTCTAAGGTATCAAAACTAGTGAGTGAATACTATAATTTTTAGTAATTAATTTCATGCTTACATGATTCATTTTTAAGGTCGACACCGTAGTTCCACATCATTTATTTCCATTTTCAACCTCAAGAATTTGGAAAGTACTTATTTCGATTGACTTGTAGAATTTACAGGTTTAGATTAAGGATGGCGAATTTCTTCAGTCACAATGAGGAACACAAAATATCATTGGACAACAAGTAAAGAACTTTTGAACTGTCCATGCTCATAACCACTTCTTTCTTCTTGTGTAAAAAATAAAAATTTTAAGTTTCTTGTGGTCGCATTTTAAATATAAATCTCTATCTCTGTCATTGACGGGCCTCGTAACCAGCTGTTGCATCAGTGAAACCACCACAAGCAGCATCATCTCTGACACCAGGTTTGTCCATCGCTCTGCGAGGTCTCTATCTCTGTCGCGCCCCATTTTTTGATCTCAAAATGTTGTTTTGTGGAAAAGGGAAAGATTTGATTTTTTGAAAAAGAAAGGGAAAGGGGTCATGGGACTATAAAATGCGACGGTTTGGACCCAAAACAAAAAGTCTAGAAAAGGGTTTTTAGAAAAGTTTGGAGTCGCCACTTGGTATGGAGTTTAGGTGTACCAAGTCACCCAAAAAGTTTTGATTTAATGAAATAAACAAAGAAAACCCTTTTTTAGACGACTCCAGGTCTTTGAAAACTAGAGAAAAAGGTTCGGGGGTCACGGTTGAAAGAAGGGAAGGCAAAGATTTGATGTTACTCGTCTCTAAGGCACCCTTCTAACCTAGCCAAAGCTAGTTGCAAGATTTAGTTGAAAATTTCCTAATTCTAACTTTAAAATTTATCACATTTGGATGTTGTCTATATGGATGCAAACCCTAGACCTAATGTTGGATCGAGAGGAGCAAAATGTCTCCTTGAGGTTTGATTGGAATTGATCACATTAGTTGTGTCATCCAATTTTGATCCCTCGAGGAGGTCACGAAAAAATGCAAATGATGAGACTCGAATGAACAAAAGATAGGGTTTTCAAAATGCAATTTTTATAAAGTATCAAGAGAAAAGAAATTGGATTTTTGAAAAGGTCAATTTTAAGTGCAAAGAGGAACTTGAATCTCCAAAAAGATACAATTTTAAGAAAAGTGGCTTTTTGACTTTGAAGTGCTAAAAAACATGAAGAAGAAAGTTTGATTTTTAAAGAATGAATTTGATAGCCTTTAAAATAATGCACGTGTATGTCCTAAAGAGGGATAATGCAACATAACGGGTCTGGGACTAAATTGGACTTTAATTCTTCCTTTCATAGAAGGAAATAAAACGCTAAGGCTAGGAAGCCATACTCGCTCTTTTCCCTAATTCAAAGGGTAATGCCTTAAATGCACTAATCTAATAAAAAGAAAACTAAATGAGATGTTTCAGATAATGGATGGGAGAATAGTGACATGCAAAATGGGAAAGAAACTCTAAAAGTGAAAAGTGTGTGAAATTTGTATCTAATGCATGAACGGCGTTGAAGGGTCTAGCATTGGACTAGCCCTCGTCAAAAGGTTCTCACTAACATTGGATTAGTGAGAAATCGAAAGGAAAGGCCACAACTAGCGTTGGACTAGTGTGGTGACATCAATACATTTACACAATAAACATGTAGACATGATAATAAAGCGAGTAAACACATAAAACACATAAACACATAACACATAGGCATAATATCTAAATGCAAGACCCTAGGAAAGCAAGTAAACACATAATCATGCAAGCATGCAAAATAAACATATAAAAACCTAATTATTACATTAGGGGAACCTAAATACATTCTAAAGGGAAAAATTCGAAATAATAATCTAACTATTACATTTTCTAGAATAAATACACTTTTTGCCAAATTAAACCTATCTATTACAACTTGGCATCCAAGGCCTCCAAATGATTTACCCAAAAATTAAATGACATAAATAAAGACTAGGCATGAATAAAAAGCCAAGGAAAACTTAATTTAAAACATGCAAGATCATGCAAAAACACATAAGAGTACATAATAGGAGAAAGAAGTTACCATCCCTTGATGTGATGCCTTGATTGAATCTTTAAATGAGGGGAATGATTATCTAAGACTCAATATCAACAAATGGGATCAAGGTACCAATTTAAAGGAAAATCAATCAAAATTCAAAGAAAGGATATCTAAACAGATTCTGCAAGCAACACAGATAAGACTAGAAGATAGAGTAAGATTCTGGAACAAAAGAGCAGGAAATATAAACAGAATACAGAAACAGAGGGGTTACGCGGAGTAGAAACGCGGATAGAGCCGAGCAACACAGCGTTACAAGCAAAAAAATCAAAGTTCGTAGAGGAAACGCTGACCGAACGGACTCAGCGTAATCACAAGCGTCTCTTCCAATCTTCAAAATACCAGGAAGGTTGCTTCCAGTTTTTCAGACAATAACACAAACTAAATCTTCAGAGGCAAGGGATCTATTTAAAACATCAAACACAAGCATTCAGATCATGTCAAAACAAACTAAAACCGAAGAAGGCCGAATCTTAAACATCGACATCATCAAATAGACAAGAAAAGGGAAGGGAAGAACTGTTAGGTTAGAACGAGGATTATTACGCTGGACCGGCTGCGTAACAAGCCGCCGCTTTCACATCTTCAAGTATTCAAACGCTGAAGGCGTAGTCCACGCAGAGGTCCGCTTTCACAACTTCAAACATTCAGAGGAAACGCTGACCGTTACGCAAGTCATCCGCTAAGTAGTCCGCTTTCTTCACATCTTCAAACGTGAAGAACATTTTTCCAGAAATTTCTCGAATCACAACAAAGATCATCACGTAAGCATCAAACGTCTGATTTTAAACGTAAAAACAAATCTACTAGCCTTACCAAGGCTTTATAAACGCAACATGCTCATATAACAACTGATAATCATCATCAAATATCACAAACTAAAAGAAAAACTATCCAAGACCTTGGTTCCACCAAAAGGTCCAAATTTCCAGTAATTTTACGATCAAAAAACAGTAAATAAAGTAGAAGGATGTTACCTGAATCGGAAGCTTTGAATCTAAACGAAGGAGGAGGCTAGAAATTCCAAGAATGATCCTCCCAAGTATGAAACCCTAGCTTTTCCCTTTCTTCTTTCTTTTCTTTTTTTCTCTCAATTTTTTCTTGCTTTTCTCTCAAAGCTCTCCCAATGCCTCTTTTCTCTCAGATTTCCAACCTCTTTGTTAAACCCCATCTAGGCTATTTATAGCCACCAAACCTAGAACTAAGGGTTTTGATGTTCTTGGGATGAGGTGAGCTAATTTTGAACGTTAGATGAGTTGTTGGGGTTAGGGGTGAGTTGGGAATGTTTAAATAGGTTTCTTATCGCTCAAGCATCGGAAAATACAGCTGGAAAAGGATGATCCACTGGAAAATCCATCATTTTTTTTCGCCGATCAAGTTGACTTATCCGTGGTCCATGCTTTTGACTTTTCTCTTTTTTTTTTTTTTTTTAAGAAGAACCTACAAAAATAAGAAAAAGTGTTAGAATATTCAAAAATAAATAACTAAACATTAATAGATAAAAACATAGGAAAACAAATGAAAAGTCAAAATTTGGTGTCTCACTTACTCTTTAATGTCCTGAGTTTCAAGAAACTCTAGACAAAGACGTGACACCAAATGCTTACTGGTTTTGGGTTGTATCTGAACCATTGTAAACAAGAATGTTAAATTGCCAAATTTTCAAACTAAAATGCATAACGGACCGAACTCGTGTAGAGTTGCCTACGTATCTCGACATGAGAATCAGGTCAAACGTAGTTCCAATGCAAATGAATTATAGTGAAATGAATACTGAATCTTGTAACATTTGAGAACGGGAGAGAGAAGGGTGCCCGGTGGAGGCTGAGACTCACCAACAGAATTTTAAATATCAAGAACGGGAGATAGAAGGGTGCCCGGCGGAGGCTGAGACTCACCAACAGAAATTTAAATTTGAAGAATAGGAGATAAAAAGGTGCCCGACGGAGGCTAAGACTCACCAACATAAATTTTTAATTTGAAGAACAGGAGATAGAAGGGTGCCCGGCGGAGGCTGAGACTCACCAACAGAAATTTAAATTTTGAAGAACGGGGATAGAACGGTGTCCAGTCGAGACTCACCAATAAATTTAAATTTGAAGAAGGGAGGTAAGAAAAGTCTGTGAGAGACTCACCAAATGTAAATTTAAATTTGAAGAAGGGGAGGTAGAAGGGTGTCCCGGAGGTAGACTCACCAAATGTAAATTTAAATTTGAAGAACGGGATAGAAGGGTGCTCTGAGGGGTCGAGACAAAGCAATGAAATTTAAATTTTTCCAAATTTAGACTATTCAGTGGGATTGGACCCCAGCCTGAATGACTAGATGGGAAAATATAGATATGCTATTCAGTGGGATTGGACCCAAGCCTGAATGACTAAACATACTATTCAGTGGGATTGGACCCAAGCCTGATTGACTAAACATACTATTCAGTGGGATTGGACCCAAGCCTGAATGACTAAACATACTATTCAGTGGGATTGGACCCAAGCTTGAATGACTAAACATACGATTCAGTGGGATTGGACCCGAGCCTGAATGACTAAAAATACTATTCAGGGATTGGACCCAAGTCCCGAATGACTAAAAAATACTATTCAGTAGGATTGGACCCAAGCCTGAATGACTAAAAACACTATTCAGTGGGATTGGACCCGAGCCTGAATGACTAAAAATACTATTCAGTGGGATTGGACCCGAGCCTGAATGACTAAACATACTATTCAGTGGGATTGGACCCCAGCCTGAATGACTAAAAATACCATTCAGTGGGATTGGACCCGAGCCTGAATGACTAAACATACTATTCAGTGAGATTGGACCCAAGCCTGAATGACTAAATGGGAAAAAAAATGAATGCTGGATTGCCAGATTATGAACAATAAAACACAAGTTGTTCAAACATGATGAATGTAAAAATGCAAGTAATGATGCACTCGACGAAATGGTGTCATTCTGATTTTTGATTTTTCTTGACTTGAAAAGTAAGTGATTGATAGGAACAATGACTTCTTTTTCTCTTTTCCTTTTTCTCTTTTTTTTTTCTTCCTTCTTTTTTTTTCTCTTTTTTTTTTCTTTTTTTCAAGAATTGATGGATTTTGGAAAGTTGAAGAGTGTAACTGAAACCCTTCCTCTGCAGGGTTGGAACAAATCCACATATGTTGCCATCCTCTTGATCTGCAAATCTTTTCCGGCAAAAATTAATTTTGAATGCATTATCCAAAATTGGAGGGTACTTTTCTCAAAACAAAATTGCCCCAGTGTCAACTGAATCGTTAACCCTACAGAAGTCATGAAATATTAACCAATTAGTCCATGGCAATTCAGTTCTTCTTTTTTCTTTTTTTTTTTTAAACATAAAGTGTAAAAAAAAAAACTCTTGTGATCACAACTGTTAGCCATTAAAATAACTAAAACGTATGAGAATCATGCAATAAAACACATTCATCAGATATTCGTGCTCACGAGACATTGCTTGTTCTCAAGTAGTAGAAAATATTCATCAAAACAAGTTATGGGATTGAAATAAACCATGCGATTTTGGAAACCCAAATCCTCATAAACCAGGCAAAACATTATTATGCAATTATTCAATTTGCATCAAGTACTCATAATGTCAAGTAAAAGAGAGACAATTATACCTCAATTTTAACAATTCAAGCTTGATTTCTCACTTTCACCAAATTTTGCAATCAAACGACTCATATAGTCAATTCAAGCTTGCCTTTTTCACAGTTTTCTCAAATTCTATTGCTACAAAGGATTTATTGAAGCACATCTTCTTATTCAAATTGCAAAAATGTCTTTTGACGCGAAAATCAACACTTTTAGGTGAAGACTCCCGGTTACTCAACATATGCCTTCTTGCTCAAATAGTAAAAATGTCTTTTGACGCGAAAATCAACACTTTTAGGTGAAGATTCCCGGTTACTCAACATTTTACTTGTTCAAACTGCTTTGCATACTCGTAATTCAAGCACCGTTTTACGCGAAAGTTAACATTTGTAGATGCTAAACCTCCGGTTACTTAGTACTAGAATCATTGGAGTAGAATTTTAATTCTCACTTTGCTACTTTTTCTTGCTTTTGCTTTTTTTTTTTTTTCTATCTTTTTTTTTTTTTTTTTTCATAAAGTGCAAAAGGATCATTTGCCAACTATATCAATCATTTTCTTGAAAAATCCAATAAAAGAAGAAACCTCATTTAATAGGAAAATAACTGAGGCATAATTTTCCCTATTTTACAAAACATACTTTCAAAAATGCCAATGTCTTAATCACATAACAATTATTTCCGAGTAAGATGGAAAAAGGATTTTTCGTATCACACGGGCTTTTATTTCAAAAGGATGAAAATAATTGCAACCAAAATTGGACATTTGCACCCTTTTTGAATCAAAATTCGAAAAATAAATCAATTTGTGAGACAAATGTGCAATTTAAAATTTTTCATCTTTCTCTTTTTTTTTTTTTTTTTGAAAAAATTTTGGCAGAGTTTCCCCTATAACTGGATGAAAACTCCCTGCCAGCAACCCAAATTTTCAAATCACAATCAACACATATAAGCACATAAAAGCTGAATTTAAACAAATATACACATCCTCAAGCAATTTAACCAAAGTATGTCTAACAGTTAAACCTAATCAATACAAGATCAAACATAAAAGAGAAATAAAGCAAAGGTAGAATAAAAAATGCGAATCATGGGATCCATCATCCCCGCAGCCTACCCATCGCCGGTCTCCTGGATAGTCGCCAGGCGAATGCAGAGAGATGCGCTCTATACTGGCTCAATCGAGTGCTCAAAGCCCCGACTGCTCCTCCATACGCCCATCGAAGGCCGAATCTGCTCCATGCGATCCCATCTTCTCGATCATCCGGGTCGAAATCCTTCAGAGTGTCCATGACACCGCCACCCAGGCGTGGTGGTGGTGGTGGTGGTGCGGCCGACGATGAGCCAGCCTCCTCTCCTCCTCCTTAGCTTCAGCTCGGACTGCTCTCGCTGAGGTCGGGCGGCCCGATACATCTATATGTAGGTCCTTCAATCCAATGTCGAAGCTCAGCCCACCGGCCCTCGGGGTAGGGTGGGATACTGGGAATCACCCTGCCTGGAGGAGAAGTGAAATAAGTCGGGAAACCCAAAGTGGAATGATCGGACGCCCTCCGGCCACGTCCTAATATGACCGATAACAATATTAGGGAATTGCAAATGGTGAGTCTCCTGACCGTGGAACATACGATCTAAAAGTATAGATCCCGTTTCTCGCTTCCTCCCCGGCCTTCTTCTTGGGATGACATTGTGGGCCGGTGTACAATATGATAGCACTATATGGCGTCTTGAAAAGATCGAGCCTTCGTTATGGCTGGGACCCTGAACTTCCTCATATGCGACTCCAAATCACGCCATAGCATGTGAGGGATCCCATCAAAGTGACGAAGTCCTTCTTCAAATCAATGGTGGACCTCACACTGCACCCCAAGCGAGTAGTGCTCCGGTGATCTCCACGATGAACTCCCCTAACAGAGGTCTCAATCCTCTCTGATCAGTCCCCTTCTTGTCCTCGATGTTCGTGATAGAACTCATGCCGGACCAAGTCTGGAAGATCCGGTAGAATGCTGGAGACCCACTGATCGGCAAGCTGGCAAGAATCTGGTGGGCCCATAAATCCTTACTCGAGCTATGTGCTCATATACAAAGTCTATGCTCGAGTCGAGCGACCACTCGGTTCTCCCAGAGAGAACCGGTGATATCATCCGATGCCTCGCTTCGCCTCTTCCTCACCATGGCGCTCTCCGGCTCACTCCCTCGGGCTGGGGTGGTTCGACTATCGCTTTGTCCAATGCTCGTGACATAGTACCGAAAGATAATTTTAGATGATTAATTGCAAACAATTTGACAAAGCGACGAGTAAATACATAAACAGATTAGAAATTTTGAAAACACCCTAAAAAAAAAATTCCTAACAAAAGACTGAAATTCAAACAATTTCTACAAAGTCTTAAAAAATTCAAAATTCTAAAAGATTTCAATTAAATTCACAAAAATGTAGGAATTTCAAAATTCCTTTGAAATTCAACAAAAGTGCACAGAACAAAGAGTGCAATAATTCAACAAACTTTCCAAAATTTCAGGAACAGAATTTTAACAAGACCTATGAAAAATCTCAAGAATTTTACAACAAAAGAATACCAACCCAAAAAAACCCAAAGTTTCTAAAAAATCAATAAATTTCACAAATGATTTTAAATTCCTAAAATCTAAAACTCAACTAAATTCCACACAAAACCTAAAATTCAACAATTCCTATAAATTACAAAAACTTCAACAATTCAATTAATTGTGACTAATTCAAAACTCCCAATTCTTTTCCATAAATTTTCACAAAATCAACAATTCACTAATTTTATCCAAATTCCTATAAAAAATACAAAAATCAAAGAATTCAAGATTTCTAATTTTCACATTAATTCTACAACAAGCAAGTTAAAATCCCACAAAATTCCATGTGACTAGAAATTTCAACAAGTTCCAAATTAAACAAAAATTCTCCAATTTCTACATTTGACCATCCAAACGTATTCAATTTTAATCTAACAATCCTATCAAACCTATTAATTAACAATACAAAAATTAAATTCAGAAATTGATACAAATTAACACAATTCAAATAAATAATAAATAAACAAATAAAATAAAAGAAAAAATCACCAACATTTATAAACGTAGAAAATTGTATAAATTTCCATCAACACCATACAAATTTTATCCCATTCTGTAAAAGTACAAAAATCAAAGAATTCAAGGTTGATTTCTAATTTTCACTCTAATTCTACAACAAAGATTGCAAAAATCCCACAAAATTCCAAACAGACTAGAAATTTCAACAAGTTCCAAATTAAACAAAAAATTCTAAAATTTCTACATTTGATCATCCAAACGTGTTCAATTTTAATCTAACAATCCTATCAAACCTATTAATTAACAATACAAAAATTAAATTCACAAATTGACAAAAATTACACAATTTAAATAAATAATAATTAAACAAATAAAATAAAACAAATAAAATAGATAAATGGCTCACCAACATCTTTTAATCACATAAACAAGTCTAATAATCATTAGAAACAACAACAATAAACATTATAATTGAAAACAGAAAAAATCAGCGAAAAGAAAGGAAAAAGAAAGAATTTTCAGGAAATTCAAAAGATGTAATTCTCGTAGATTTCTTACCGCGAATCACGTGAGTGGAGTGTTTGAGGAGTGAAATGATGCAAGAAGCCCAAAAATCAAGCTCGAATCGACCCCAATTGACCGTCGGTTTTACTTTCGAAAACAACCCCCAATCCAGAACTTTGATGTGTTTTCGTGATGTTTTGTTCGATGAAAAGGTTCTAAGAAGCCTAGGGAATGTTCCGAAGAAATATGGAAGAAAGAACGATTGAGGATTTGGGTGAGTTGCGGAGGAGAAAAGGAAAAGCAGGGAAGAGAAGATTTGTGCTTTTGAGCTCTGGAAATAAAGCCTTGGTGACCTGTGGGACCAACCTCACAGTATCGTCTTGGTCAGCGTTACCATATGAACAGGGAAACTTTGTCACATAGGAAGCGCGGGATGAAGTAAGTAACTTCAGCGTAATATCACAGCGTTCTTTCAAATATAAAAAATGCAAAGAGTCGTGAGAAAAAGCTGGAACAATCCATAAAGACTCAGCGTTACAATCCGAAGAAGATATGAATTTCAAAGAAGCGCTGGACGAAAAACGATTACTCTAGCGCAACAACCAGCGTTACTTTTAGGAAGGGACATGAATTTGTAAAGAAACGCAGAAGGAAACGCGACTTTGGTCCATAATACCAGCGTTACTTCTCGGAGAGATATAGAATTTGTAAAGAAAGCGCAGCGAAGGAGAACCTGCCAACCACCAGTTACTTCTCGAGGATATGAATTTGTAAAGCGTGGGGAAGCAGGGGCTGGTCCGCATAACCACCGGCGATCACTTCAAAAAATTTTTTTTCTTCTTTTTTATTATTATTATTTATTTTGAACTGGGCTATAACGCTTGGTGGTGTAGGTAAGAAACCTTACTTTCAACATTTTTCAAAGAATTTATCCTTTCTTGATTTTTTCAAAACATCTATCTTTATTTATTTTTTTGTATGCAGCTAAAATGGTCTAATCATGCATTCTAAACATTTACTCAAACTAAAGCCCGACTTCTCGATTGGTCCGATTGGTCACTTGTCCTGCCGCTTCTCGCAAAAGAAAAGAAATGGTGAAAAAGTAATGATAACGCGCCACCATTTCTACCACTTTTATCTCCCGAGCGACCAGTAAACATGAGTTCTTGGATGTCGACGAAGTGATTGTCGTTGAATTCTTCTTGTTTTACCGGTCGGGATATGTTCTGTTGTCCCGCTTTTAACCCATATCACCCATTTCCTTCATGGTAATCTAAGAGGATTGTCCTTTGATGAAAATGCCCTTTTGATGAAAATATGTGCAAAATTTGGGCAAGGAAAGAAAATTTATTTTGACATCATGACCATAGAATGAATGCTAAACATAACATTTTAAAACAATAAAAGCTTCGCTTAGGAAAATTATTTAACACAAAAGCATCGCTTTCGACCCTTTTGGATATCATCTCCTTGGAACTCACGTGACAAGGGGTGTTTGATATAAGGTAAACCACGATGAGGCGTAATCATGACTTGCCTTGTCCCATGAACCTTTCCTTTTCTGCTTGCTGCTTGTTGCTTTTCAAAACTTGCTTTAGTATCCTTTCGGTTTGCCCTGATAAGGTAGTCTAATGAAATGGACGGAGACTTAAACCAATTTAGATCAATTTAAACATGTTTGTTAAAATAGTGGCATCGATTGAGACAATCCCCGACAAAATTCAAATAGAATGTATTTGCATCATTTGCCTTTGATTGAAAAAGTTCTCTTCAGATTTTTTGCAAAAGGTGGAGTCTATAACATTAGGCTTTTGGGGTTAAGTGTGGTGTAGAATAGTAAACTTAAATGCAAAATTTTTTTTAATAGAAAATTTGCCGCTTTGGTCCCTTTTTTTTTTTTTTAAATGTTTTGTTATTTTTTTTCTTTTCAAAAATACAAAATTGCCCGATGTGGGGTTTGTGATTCTCAAGGGGGTTTGCTAAATAATTAAG
The DNA here is from genome assembly GCA_013103745.1 of Gardenia jasminoides. Lineage (NCBI taxonomy): Eukaryota > Viridiplantae > Streptophyta > Magnoliopsida > Gentianales > Rubiaceae > Gardenia > Gardenia jasminoides. Next base: position 36,845,828 of record CM023095.1, read on the forward strand.
CTGTTTTATAGGCCCAAATAAGAAGCGGAGGTTGAAGTGTTTAAGCGAAAGGAAGAAGGTCAGCTTTTCGGACCTGCACACTTTTGCAAAAAAATTTCTGAAGAAACCTTGCTCAATCATATGAAAAATCTTTTACATGTCTGATTGATTGGTTGAGGAAAAGTCTCATCCGATCCATCTCCATGAGAACCTGACCCTCCAGTGCTAGCACTTTTGAATAATGAGCAGACCCTTGCCAATTGGAGCGAATTTCCCAGCAAACTTCTTCTTGTATCGAAGGATTCGTTTCAAAACCTTGTCCCCAGCACTTGAACTGCGAGGTCTAACTTTCTTGTTATAAGCGAGCCATCCTACTTTGGTAACATTGCCATGACAAATGGCATTCAATCTCCACTTTCATCGATCAAAGGCTTGCTTCGTGGCGTTGCTTGGTCCATTCAACTTCTTAATTGAGCTTCCATTAGAATCTTGTGAAGGGGATTTCAACTGTAATACCGCTTACCATCCATACATGAGAGTAGGTGTTGCCCGGTAGAAATCGATTGCAATTCTCCATGCCAAAGGGTAGTTTCTCATGCCAATCTCGGTGTGTTTGATTATCTTACAAATGATCTACATCCAAGTTCATGAGATATCAGAATTTTTTCGTCCCACCTAAATTCCAAAATGATGGCGTCCAAGGGTCAAAGGTTTTATTCATGATCATCCAAGAGCAAAATAAATAAATGTGCAAAATAAAATAGGTGGACCATAGCCTGAAGGACAAAGGAAAAATTTCATTTCATTTGGCAAGAGCAGAATATGAGATAATATCATGGAAGCATAATTAAAGGCATGATTTTAAACAAGCAAAAAGTGAGATAACAAGTGCATTGTTTTTGAAGAAATGATTGACATTAAAACATGATTCATTTTTCAAGGACAAACCCCAGATTGCAAAACCTCCTCCGGCGGCCGGTGTCGGTAGCCAATCTTGTGGTGGCCTCTTAAGGAATCAAAACTCCCACATTCTCAGGTAGGATCGGATATCAGGATGATCCCGACAAACAGTTGAGATAACCTTGTCTCTATATCATCATCAGACCTTTCCTTAAATGATCCACCACCATCCTCATCTTCTTCGCTTTGCCGAAATGACATGGTCAACAATTTCCTCCCTCCATGTTGATCATTCCAACGGCGTTTTTATGTTAGGAAGGGTTTCTATTGATCGCGTTCGCCCTTGCTCATTCTTTTCTTTTTTCAGAACTATATCCCGGCATCCACCATGTCTTGAATTTTATGCTTCAAGGCCCAACAGTTGTCGTTGGATGACCGGGCTTCCGAATGTAGCGCCAGATAGCATGGGGATCATATCCAGTAGGGAGTCCTCGGGGATACAATTTGGGAGGGACAGTGCTAATTTTCCCAGTGAGCTCCCTCAACAGCCATAGCTGGTCAATGGTGACCCAAATTGGTGAAAGTCGAAAGGTTTTGATTCTGCATTTCATTATGCTCAAAAGAATTTTGGACAGGATTTTGTGGAGCAGGTCTAGGAGCATAGTTTTGACGGGGGTAGGAGATAGGTTGGGAAGTTGAAGGCAAAGATTGGGGATTCAAATAAATAGGTGGGGTGAGGCATTTGGGCGGCAGTGTGATAAACAGGTGATGGTAGGGATAAGGTAAGTATGAGCTTGGTTGGTGGGGTGACTCCGAGCTCTGGGCCTGAGAGGTGGGTTCTGATCCACACAAAAGCACCTCTCCTTCATTCTTTTTAAATGGGAGTTTCCTCCACGCCATTTTGCCCTTGTAATGTTCCAATTGCTGTTTGGTATGTCACATTGACAATTTTCCCGATTTTCACAAACTCATCATACTCCTCCAGCTTATTGACAATTGTAGCAAAAGAACTCCCAGTCATTCGAAAAATCTCTTCAAAATAAGGTGAGTCATGTGCCTTGATGAAAGTATGAACAATCTCTTCTTCTGTCATGGGAGGCTCAACTTTAGCAGCCAACTTTCTCCATCGCTTGGCATATGACTTGTGATCTTCTGAGGGTCTCCTTTTGATTCCTTCCAATGTTGTTCGTGTCGGTGCCAACTCACAATTATTCTTACTATTTCACAAAAGCAGTTGACAAATCCAACCAAGTTTTGATCTCTTGAGATTTCAGGTTTGAGTACCAATCCAAAGCATCTCCTTCTAGGCTCTCGGGAAAGCGAGCGCATAGGCAAGTTCTCATCATCCACCGGCTTACCAAACTTGTTGGCAAACATTTTAGGAGTGCGTCTTAGGATTCCGGTACCATCATACTTCTGAACTTGGGGTCTTGAAACCCATAGGTAGCTGGACGTCAGGAAATAGGCACAGATCATCGTAATCCAATCCACCATGTCGGTTCGGACCTTGGTTCTTCTTTATAAACTCCTCGAACCTGTCCAATCTCTTCATCAGATCTTTGTCGACTGGCATGGCAGGCTCATCCATCTCGGCTTTCCTTGGGAGGCAATGCCCCATACAAAGGGTTAGTGGTATGAAGATAAGGCTTGGTATGGCCGGGAGGTATGTTTAAGGTGATCTGGGGTTGAGTATGAGGGTTTGCCTTTTGGTTGGGCTCGGTAAGACATAGTCGGGTGAGTGTATGGAAAACCGGTGTTGTGGTGAGAAAAACAATCTCATGAAGGTTAGGAATAGGTGGAACAAGGGTGGTTTGAATATTGGTGAGAAAAGGGTGGATTACTTGTCGGGGAATGCTAACAAAGTGTTCATGATCATTCAGTACCACCTCCACTACTCAAGACCCAGCCTGGTGATCAATTACATGCTTCTTGCTGCCATCTCTATCTCATTAAACCTTCCCAGTACTTCACTTAACTGAGCTCCCAAGGCAGCAAAATCAGGCGAAGTGACCAAAGCATTCCTATCCGAGCCTTCTGGTGCAGAACTCATGCTTACGGGCTGCTTTGAGCTTTTGCTTTTAGAACGGGTAGCGATGGGGTTCTAGCATTGAAGCTATTTTAAAAATACACTGAATGGGAAAAGAAACACACTTTAGGCTTATTTCAAGGGCTGCAGAGATTTATTTGAAAAAAGGAAAAAGAGCGAAGTTAGTGATTGCTTATATAATTCGGATGCATGTCCTAGAGGGGAGCCCTTTTATGCCAAGGGTAGGCCTAGCATGAAAAATGCAATCCTTTGGGGTATGCACCATACAATACCTGATGGGTCCGATCACTCTGTTGATATGCGATTAGTAATCGGTCCACAGGGTTGACCAAAAGAATATGCACTGTTTGGGCACCTTATGAGGACGAAATTCGAATGGATTCATTACTTTAATTGATATGTAAAGAGAGGTTAAAAAGGTTAATTTAGCATGAAAAGGATTATTCTTGAGGGAAATATGGATCTAGCTCAAATGGATTGGATGGGATTGATGGCTTACCCAAAAGTCGACTAGGTTCATTGCTTACCTGTAACTCCACATCTCCATTTTATTTGTAACACACTAGCTCATAAGCCTTCTAAAATCAAGATTTGGCCTTGATAAAAAAAATCATTATCTCATTAATGAGAAATTATTTGTGCATTTTTCAAATTAGTGTCCTTGTGCATGGGATTTTACCAACTTTGATAGAATGGCCAAAAAATGATTACTAGAGGTTTATATTCTAGCATGCGAAGGTCACTCCATATCTTTGGATGCCATCATAGAAGGGATCGGACCCTACCTTACCTTGTCGCTACCCCTTTGGATGTTCGAAAACATAAACATGCAAATCTCATTGGATTATATATCCGAGACACAAGGGTAGTTTTATTCTAACATGGGATTCCCTATGGCATTCCCTCTATGGTTTATGCATGATGCCAGTTTATTAAAGCAAGTAAAGGTGCAAAATGAAACATGGCCTATAGGAGCCCCATTTGAATGCCGGGGTAAGCCTAAAAGTGATATGCCATTACAACTTAAATGCAATAAATTCAAACGTGCAATAGCCTATCTAGAAGGATGGCTTGTCTTAAAAGAGTGCCAAAACTCTTATCTTCTAGAGTTTGTGAAATGCAAGAAAAGGGAAGACAACGAAAGGTTAGTTTAATCAACAAATATCACATAACACGTTGGAGCAACAAATTGCACAAAAATAAAGAGGGGTGGAATCCCTCCTCTAGGTGTCTAGTGATCCTTAATAGGGTAAGGTAGACTCTCCCTAGGCAATTCTAACATGGATGCATGAGGTTGAGCTCACTAATGCATCTAGACTTCGATAAAGGTTCAGCTCCCAAACCTTCAGACCAAAGGCAAAGGTCATCAATCCAAATGCCTCAAGTCGGTTGGTTGAGTGATCCCTAGACATTGCTACGTGCCGCGTCGAACCGCGACCACATGTCCAAGTGGATTGATCCTAATCCTAATAGGGAAGAGTGGCGTGACAAGCCACTAAAGTAAAAAAAGTAGGGTCAAAGTAAAATACATATGCATTATGAAAGTGATTCCCTTTGAGAGGAGGGATTCAAACATCAAACATTTTGAGGCTCTAGGGTAGATGCACACCACCCCAAATGCAAGGCGGTACAAGTAAATAAATAAACAATAATTCATTCATCATGTATGCGATGTGTGGGGTGATTACGGAAAACCCTAAAGAGAAAAGAAAAAGAATGCAACCTAAACATCCAAATGTGATATATAAGAAAGTTAGAACAATGAAATATTCAACTAAATCAAGTGCTCGGACCCTCTTGGAAAATCCCAGATTGGAGTGCAAGGCTGCAGCCCATTTTTTGATCTCAAAATGTTGTTTTGTGGAAAGGGAAAGATTTGATTTTTTGAAAAGAAAGGGAAAGGGGTCATGGGACTATAAAATCACGGGTTTGGACCCAAAACAAAAGTCTAGAAAAGGGTTTTAGAAAAGTTTGGGTCGCCACTTGGTATGGGTTTAGGTGTACCAAGTCACCCAAAAGTTTTGATTTAATGAAATAAACAAAGAAAACCCTTTTTAGGCGACTCAGGTCTTTGAAAACTAGAGAAAAGGTTAGGGGTCCGGTTGAAAGAAGGGAAGGCAAAGATTTGATGTTACTGTCTCTAAGGCACCCTTCTAACCTAGCCAAAGCTAGTTGCAAGATTTAGTTGAAAATTTCCTAATTCTAACTTTAAAATTTATCACATTTGGATGTTGTCTATATGGATGCAAACCCTAGACCTAATGTTGGATCGAGAGGAGCAAAATGTCTCCTTGAGGTTTGATTGGAATTGATCACATTAGTTGTGTCATCCAATTTTGATCCCTCGAGGAGGTCACGAAAAAATGCAAATGATGAGACTTCGAATGAACAAAGATAGGGTTTTCAAAATGCAATTTTATAAAGTATCAAGAGAAAAGAAATTGGATTTTTGAAAAGGTCAATTTTAAGTGCAAAGAGGAACTTGAATCTCCAAAAAGATACAATTTTAAGAAAAGTGGCTTTTTGACTTTGAAGTGCTAAAAAACATGAAGAAGAAAGTTTGATTTTTAAAGAATGAATTTGATAGCCTTTAAAATAATGCACGTGTATGTCCTAAAGAGGGATAATGCAACATAACGGGTGCGGGGACTAAATTCATTGACTTTAATTCTTCCTTTTCATAGAAGGAAATAAAATGTGCTAAGGCTAGAAGAAGCCATACTAGCTTCTTTTCCCTAATTCAAAGGGTAATGCCTTAAATGCACTAATCTAATAAAAAGAAAACTAAATGAGATGTTTCGCATACGGGATGGGAGAATAGTGATATGCAAAATGGGAAAGAAACTTTAAAAGTGAAAAGTGTGTGAAATTTGTATCTAATGCATGAACGGCGTTGAAGGGTCTAGCATTGGACTAGCCCTCGTCAAAAGGTTCTCACTAACATTGGATTAGTGAGAAATCGAAAGGAAAGGCCACAACTAGCTTTGGACTAGTGTGGTGGCGATCAATACATTTACACAATAAACATGTAGACATGATAATAAAGCGAGTAAACACATAAAACACATAAACACATAACACATAGGCATAATATCTAAATGCAAGACCCTAGGAAAGCAAGTAAACACATAATCATGCAAGCATGCAAAATAAACATATAAAAACCTAATTATTACATTAGGGGAACCTAAATACATTCTAAAGGGAAAAATTCGGAATAATAATGTAACTATTACATTTTCTAGAATAAATACACTTTTTGCCAAATTAAATCTATCTATTACAACTTGGCATCCAAGGCCTCAAATGATTTACCCAAAATTAAATGACATAAATAAAGACTAGGCATGAATAAAGCCAAGGAAAACTTAATTTAAAACATGCAAGATCATGCAAAAACACATAAGAGCACATAATAGGAGAAAGAAGTTACCATCCCTTGATGTGATGCCTTGATTGAATCTTTAAATGAGGGGAATGATTATCTAAGACTCAATATCAACAAATGGGATCAAGGTACCAATTTAAAGGAAAATCAATCAAAATTCAAAGAAAGGATATCTAAACAGATTCTGCAAGCAACATAGATAAGACTAGAAGATAGAGTAAGATTCTGGAACAAAAGAGCAGGAAATATAAGCGAATACGAGAAGCGAGAGGGGTTACGCGGGTAGAAACGCGGATAGAGCAGCAACACAGTCCAGCGTTACAGGCAAAATCAAAGTTCAGAGAGAAACGCGGACGGAAAGCGGACTCAGCCAGCGTAACGTCAAGTCTCTTCCAATCTTCAAAATACCGGAAGGTTGCTTCCAGTTTTGAACAATAACACAAACGAAATATTCAGAGGCAAGGGGATCTATTTAAAACATCAAACACAAGCATTCAGATCATGTCAAAACAAACTAAAACCGAAGAAGGCCGAATCTTAAACATCGATATCATCAAATAGACAAGAAAAGGGAAGGGAAGAACTGTTAGGTTAGAAGCGAGGACTGTTACGCGGACTGGCCTGCGTAACAAACCAGCGTTTCTTCACATCTTCAAGTATTCAAACGAAGCAGCGGGCGTTCACAAAGTAGTCCACGCAAGAGGTCGCGTTTCTTCACAACTTCAAACATTCAAGGAAACGCGGACCGTTCTGCAAGTCATCAGCGCAAGTAGTCCGCGTTCTTCACATCTTCAAAACGCGTGAAGAACATTTTTCCAAAATTTCTCGGGAATCACAAGACATCATCACGAAGCATCAAGCGTCGATTTTAAGCGTAAAACAAATCTACTAGCCTTACCAAGGCTTTATAAACACAACATGCTCATATAACAGCTGATAATCATCATCAAATATCCCAAACTAAAGAAAAACTATCCAAGACCTTGGTTCCACCAAAGGTCCAAATTTCCAGATAATTTTACGATCAAAACAGGTAAATAAGAGTAGAAGGATGTTACACAGATCGGAAGCTTTGAATCTAAGCGAAGGAGGCTAGAAATTCCAAGAATGATCCTCCCAAGTATGAAACCCTAGCTTTTCCTTTCTTCTTTCTTTTCTTTTTTTTCTCTCAATTCCAGTGTTTTCTTACTCTTTTTTTCTCTCTCAAAGCTCTCCTAATTGCCTCTTTTTCTCTCAGATTTCCAACCTCTTTGTTAAACCCTAATCTAGGCTATTTATAGCCACCAAACCTAGAACTAAGGGTTTTGATGTTCTTGGGATGAGGTGAGCTAATTTTGAACGTTAGATGAGTTGTTAGGGGTTAGGGGTGAGTTGGGAAATGTTTAAATAGGTTTCTTATCGTTCAAGCATCGGAAAATACAGCTGGAAAAGGATGATCCGAATTACGGAAAAATCAGCGTCATTTTTTTTTTACGATCAAGTTACAGCGGACTTATCCACAGCGTGGCGGTCAGCTTTTGACTTTTCTCTTTTTTTTTTTTTTTTTTTAAGAAGAACCTACAAAAATAAGAAAAAAGTGTTAGAATATTCAAAAATAAATAACTAAACATTAATAGATAAAAACATAGGAAAACAAATGAAAAAGTCAAAATTTGGTGTCTACAATCTCTTTAGAAGTAGAATTGAAAAATTAATTTTGATTGCATATGGTTGGGTAAGCATTAACGATTCGCTCCATTAGTTATTTTTGGAACTTTTGATGTTCAAAATCATTTTAAAAGTATTTTAAAGGTGTGTATGTGCTATGATGGTAATGTTTCTCCGATCCGCTGTCGAACCCTGTAATCTCCCTAATTTTCTTCCTTGTACTTCTCTCTACCTCCCTTCCCTCTTCTCCTGCTCTCTTCTCAACCTATCTATCACCCGTCCACCTTCCTTTATCCCCTTTACTTCCACCCCTCACCCCTTCTCTTCTCCCCTCTTCCAGAGTTAATATTAAATTAGGGAATAAATTATTCTTTTGTCTTCTTAAAGGATAAGACATATGAGACTATATTATGTTTCTCAATCAAAACTGTGAGGGTCTCAAAATTTAGATTTTATTTTAAAAATATATAATATTATTTATATTGTGTTTATTCATTGAAATATGAGCGAATTTATATTTAAATTGAATATTTTCTAATTTAGAGAATTTTACACGAATTATTTGCCGGTGTGTGGTTTCGGCCGAATTAAGTGTTAAATTTTGTTCCAAAATGTGAATAGTGACTTGGAATTGAATTCGAGCATATGTAGTGACATTTTAGAAATATCATTAAGATTGGACAGTGTTGGAATGAAGTAAAACAGTGTAAGTTAGACTGTCGCGCTCGGCGCGACATAAAGCTCCCAAAAAGTAGCTTTTCCTTAAAAAGGGGATTTGCTACCTTTTTGTCCCCTTAAGTCTTGACTTTTTGGTTCCTTTAGGCTTCATTTTCAGCTGCAAATTGGAGAGAAGAGAGAGAGGAGGGCCGAGAGAGCTAAGGAGAAAAGAGAGAGAGGAAAGCTTGCTAGTTTCTTCCAATTCTTCTTCCTTCCTTTCTTCAACCTTTGAGCCACCATTGAAGACTTCCATTTTCTTGCTTGTTGCAGCCGTGAGAGAGAGAAGGAAGGAGAGGGGCTGGTCCAAAACTTGAGGGAGAAAAGAGAGAAAGATCACCACTTAATCTTCCATTTTTTTCTTCATCCATCATTTTGAAGTTGTGAGACATTAGTGGAGGATTTTGGCTTGTTCCTCTTCATCCTTGGCAGCCGTGAGTGAGAGAGTGTGTGGGTGTGTGATCTGAGCTTCAAGGTTGAGGAAAAGAGAAGAAATAAAGCTTGTGGGAGTGTCTTGTGCTGGTTCTCGAGTTTTTGGGAGAAATCACCGTCAAAACAAGAAGATCTCGAGCTAAGGTTAGAACTTTGCGGAGAAATCAAGCTTGGAATGTCCTTCTTGTAAGGTGCTCACAAGATCTTGGGTGATCTTGTCAGATCTACTCAGATCTGAAGGTATAAGACTTGAACTTTTTAGATCTGGCTTGATTAATGTACAATAAGATAGATCTACGGTGTATTTTTGTTAGAAATGTTTATATTTGAAATGATAAAGTTGGACTCTTAAAATCCCAACCAAGGTAGCTGACTTGAGGTGAATTTTAGGTAGCGGACTTGAGGACCTGATTGTGGACATGATTGATATTCATGAAATAAGTTCATATTGTGGCTAGAAAATAGATCTGGTAGTTGAAAATTTTAAAGAAAAATAGTGAGAGCTGGCCGAACCACTTTCTGGAAATCTTGACTTGTGATTTCCAAATTTTATGATGTTACTTGGCTAGATTTGCCTAAATAAATATGTATTATGTTCATTTGTAAGTATATGTTTGAATGGATTAAAAATCTTAGATTTTATTGAAGAAGAATTGAGTTTTTGCTAATCGTTAGGTAAATATACTTTTGGACAGATTTGAAGCTTTTGAGGGTTTGAAATGTTTTATCTAATTTTTCATGACTTTTGAGCATTGAGATTTGGTTAAAACAGTTCTAAATATGTGTTATAATCTTTGTTAAAGTTGAGCGTTGAGTTAAACTTGAATGGGTGATTTTTGAGGTGAAATACCTCACCTTATGTATTCGTACTAAAAAATTTAGAAGTTGCCTGAATGGAGTACGTCGATAGCATAGATTGGTTATTTGATATCTCAATTTGAAAATGGAACCTTTTAAGGAGATTTTCGACTCGAATGACTATTTATCATTCGAGCAAAAGTTAGAGGATTTCTTGTGAAGAATTCCGATGAATCAAATGAATAAACTTTGAGTTTAGTTTCGTTAATTGTGAGGTGAAACTTATTTCTTCTGTTTACTTGATTTTAAGAAGTGTGGAAGGCTTTGAAACCAAGCGAACTTTGGAATCCGAATCTCACTATTTTGGATGAGTTTCCATGCATGATACTTGACTATGTGAATTTAATTTGGAATATGAATGATTAAGTGATTTGATATGAAAATCTGATTTTTGATCCCTCAAATGGAGTAGTGTGTACTTTATCGCACTTTCTCCTATTTGAATGGCAAACTCTGTAAAAGTGGCATTTCAAGTATGTTTTGAACCTTTTGACTTTTGATATGATGTGAACTCTGTTTTGAATATATAAGGTGATGTGATGTGTTATGTGATTATTATTCTTAAGAATACTCAATCCTCTTGGTATGTTATCGACTCAAGCCGTTAGGAAGACCAGGTCGAGGAGATTTAATTACCTTGGGTTACGAGATAAATTGTGTGCTCTGGACTTGGCAATTTGGCCTTGTCCCTGATGGAGAGCAATACACAAATACATAAGTTTATGTGTGAGGGTCTCGAAAAATCCCGATTTTATTTTTAAAATGCCAAATATTGTTTATATTGTGTTTATTCATTGAAATATGAGTGAATATATGTTTTGAGTTATTATTTTCCAATTTAGAGAATTTTGAACGAATTATTTGCCGGTGTGTGGTTTTGGCCGAATTAAGTGTTTAATTTTGTACCGGAGCGTAATTAGTGACTTTAAGTTGAAATTGAGCTTATGTAGTGATATTATAGAAATATTATTATGGTTGGACAGTGTTAGAATGAAATAAAACAGTGTAAGTTAGACTGTCGCGCTTGACGCGACATAAAGTGACCATAAAGGTAACTTTTCCTTAAAACAGGGAATGAGCACCTTTTTGTCTCTTAAGTCTTGACTTTTGGAAACCTTGAGGCTTCATTTTACAGCTGTAATTTTGGAGGTTAGAGAGAGGGGCTGGCCGAACTTGAGAGAAGAGAGAGAGAGAGAGAGAAAATTCTTGTTTTCTTCATTTCTTCTTCCTTGCTTCCTTGAAGCTTCAAGAATCGTTGAAGACCATCATCTTCTTCACCTTGTAGCAGCCATGAGAGAGGAAAGGAGTGAGAGGGCTGGTCTGAAATTTGAAGGAGAAAAGAGAGAGAAAAGCTTCAACCTTGATCTTCCAAATTTCTTCTTCATTCATCATCTTGAAGTTGTGAGACTTGATTGAAGGATTTTGGGCTTGTTCATCTTCATCTTGGCAGCCGTGTGAGTGTGAGAGAGAGAGGAAGTGGTTCGAACTTGAGGGAAGAGAAAAGTGAAGAAATAAAACTTGTTCGAGTGGTGTGTTGCTTGATCTTGAGTTTTTGGTGGAAATCAACATCAAAGTAAGAAGATCTCAAGCTAAGGTTGGAACTTCTTGGAGATATCAAGCTTGGAGTGTCCCATGAAGTGCTCACAAGATCTTGAGTGATCTTGCTAGATCTGCTTAGATCTGAAGGTATAAGCTTCAAAACTACTAGATGTAGCTTTATTAGTGTTAAATGTTGTAGATCTGTGGTTTACTTTGGTAAAAATGGCTATATTTGAAATGATGAAGTTGGGCTCTTGAATTCCCAACTTAGGTGGCGGACTTGAGGTGGCCTCTAGGTAGCGGACTTGAGAACCTGATTGGGATTTGTTTGATATTTCTGAAATTTGTCATGATATGGTTAGAAAGTAGGGTTTTGCTGTCGGAAATTGTGATAGAAAATGTATGAGACGGCCAAACCCATGCTTGGTAATTTTCATGTTTGATTTTGAGATTTTGTGGTTATTGTGATGAATTTCTGTCTAAGAAAATATATGGTATGTTCATTTATGAGTTTATGAATTTTAAAAGATGAAAAGTGAAATTTCTCGTGAAGTTTTGAGTGAAAAATGTTATTTGAGGGAATTTGAGAGTTTTATAGTATTGTGGCTAAATTTAATGAATTTTGAAAATAAAGATATGGTTTGAAACATTTTAAAGTTATATTAAAGTATTGTCAAAGAGTGAGTGCTGACTTTTGTGATAAAAGTGATATATGAATTTCAAAAGACTCATTTGAATGTTGAATCCTGTAAAATGAGTGTTTTTCCTTGAGGGATTTTGGGAAAAATATTGATTGGAAACTATGAAGTGAAAGTGGAATGTTTTAGTTAATAAGTAAAGAAGTGAATCTCAACTACTGTTTTTGAAATTGTTCTAGGGAGTGTACAAGGAACTGAACTTGAACGTTACGTGGAAGCTGAACTCTACTATTTCGGTGAGTGTTCTAACTCTCCTTTAAATGAAAATCTTCCAATGGTTTGCAAATGAATGATTTGTGAAATGAATTGCTAGTATTTACAAAGAAATGTTTTATTGAAGTGATTTACTACTATTTCCCAATGAAATGCTTTACAAGTAAACTTATAATGAGTTTGTGAGTTTCTATGTATGTTACTTGTCTTGACTCACATATACTAACTGAGATGGTGATTTGTTCATGTGAATTTGAGACTGTGATTAGACATGAGTTATATGTTGAATATGTGCTGTGACTTGAAATTTGATTTGTGTTGATAAGCGGAAGTATGTACCACACTCAAGTGAGTGGTAGGTGCCTCTCATCCTGCCATATGTGTTATGTGGAAGTATGTATCACACTCTACGGAGTAGTAGGTACCTCTCATCCCGCTTGAATCTTACCTTTGAATGAGTCGATTGGAGCGTTGTGTCGTCGACTAAATGTGTTAAGCGGTAGCATGTACCACACTCAATGAGTGGTAGGTACCTCTCATCCCGCCTTGAGAGTGAATGTTGAATAAGTCGATTGGAGCGTTGTCACCGACCCTATGTGATAAGCGGCGGTATGTGCCACACTCTATGAGTGGTAGGTACCTCTCATCCCTTAATCCTAGCTGTGAATATGTCGATTGGAGCATTGTCTGCAGGCCATGTATTGAGAGATAGTATGTACCACACTCGAATGAGTGGGAGGTACCTCTCATCTCATCTCAGTATTTTAAGTGTAAGTGAATCTGAATGAAAGTATGTGTCATACCAAATCAGGGTGGTAGGCACCTCTCATCCGATCTCGGTACCTTTGAAGTGATTGAAATTGAATTGCTTGTTTATTTATTGTTCAAATGCTCAAGTGAGTGAAATGAGTTTCCCCGAAGAGATTTACTCGTGTTTGGAATTAACTCAAGTATGATTTACTATCGCTCTCCATGAAAGGTTTTGCTCATGATTTAAGTTGAATGGTAAATATTTTGGAAAAGTGCTATTCAATTCAAGTGTTAAGATTTTGACTAAATGTATATTTGCTTAATTTTCGGAACCTCTCTGAGCTTTTAAACTCACCCAAAAAATGTTTTATTTCCCCCCCACAAGGACTCAAGACAAAGGAAGCACTTGAAGAGACTTACTAGAGGGACTAGCTGGATTGACTCTAGTTCATCAGTGTATATTATTCCTGGTGTCTTGGACAATGGGCTTATTGTATTGAAGTATGGAAGTAACATTTCATGATTGTAACATGATTTTGAAATACTTGGATTCTATGTAATAGAGTTTAAATTGTAAGATGTATGGTTATGTTATTATTGGGAAGCACTTGGACGTAATTGTTGGAGTTTTACTGTAATTATTTAAAGTTGGCACTTCAATTTGACTGAGGATTGTAGTGAGAGCCGAGTAGGCGGTCCGCCAACCCCTTTTGGTTTGCCTTAGGGGAAGGTGGGACTGTCACAGGTGGTATCAGAGCTTAATCTTCAGATCTCTGTGGTGTATCCTAGATTACAAGTTTAGGATACCGGACTGTGGGATTAACTTGATTGTTACGTGAATTGGAGAACTTACTGTATCCTAGTGATTAAAGAAGATTTGTGACTTGAGAGTTTCTTGTATGGGATTGGTGGAAACAAAATTGAAGAACTAAGTAATGTTATATTGAAGTAAAACATTATGTGAGAGATTTGTAGTGAAAAATTGATTGAGACTTGAATGACTATTGTACTCGTAGGAATGGGAGAAATCGGTACAATTATTGGTATTAGATATAGAAGATAAGAAATTGAGATTTGCTAGTTAAGTCCTTACGTGATGATTTTGAGCTAAAATAAAAGAGGTTTCAAAAGAACAAAATGTGTCTTTCTACTTGTTTAACTACTAGAAGTTCTTCACCCTAAAGTTTAAAAGAAAACTGTGATGAACTAGTTTTATTTTTCAACTGATGGTTGAAGATGACACGACACATATGTGTTTAAATACTCGCTAACATGTCATTCTTGACATGTATGTGAATTTCTCTATATTTTTGAATTAAGAGTTGGAAAGAAATTTATGAGTTTGCTAGATTTCTGTATAGAGGAAAGTTGAAGTTTTCAATCGTGTTTTCAATTCTTGATTTTAAATTGATACATTTTGCACATGATTTTGGCCATGTTTGCAAAAGAAATCTTAAGTTTGAAAGAGATATGAACTTATGTTTTTGTAAAGGTAAACCTTGAACTTGAAGAGAGTTTTATAACCTCAATAGTTCTGGTTATATTTTCAAATGCTTATTTTGAGAAGTGAACATACAATTCAGGTGTAAGGACTGAGAAAGTAGAGTGAGCGTATATGAGAGCATGCAGTAAGTATGATCGGGGATCAAGAATGTATTAGTGATTTTGTGAATAGTTTAAGAGTTCAATGACTGTGATGATTGAAAGAAGAGACAACTATGGGAATGGTTTAAGCGTGGGATGTATTCTTGTAGTGGATTGTGTGATCTACTTGGTATGCCAGGTGGGAATGAGAATTGAGTTGATTGACCTCTTGGGTGGCCAACCATGAGGTGGTGCGTGCTTCATCGCACTTACCTCTATTTGAATGAAAATATTTGTGAAAGTGTTTTGAAGTAACCTATGTGTGCGTGTGAAATTTCGGGAATCCCCGAGACCTATCGGTGAGTCATTTCGACTCGAGCTGTAGGCCAAGCTTAGGTCGAGAAGAAAGGGACGAGCCATAGGGTTATCAATGTGATGTGAAGTGAAGTGATATGTGCTCGAGACTTGGCATTTGAATTTGTCTCGAAAAAGAATAATATACAAGTGATGTGATGTGAAGTGATATGATGTGATGGAATGTGATGTGTTCACGTTCCTGTATTTGCATGCTGGTGCAATTATTCTAACTACCATTTCCTTGCTTGCTTCTATTTGTAAGTGTGATGTGATTTGATGTGTTTCCTTTGAAAACGAATGTACTATTGTGACATACTTGAGTACTCCTTCTCTTGTTATGAAGATATAAAATATTTTTGATTTCCCTTGGAATTCAATTTGCTAACATTTTATTTTCACATTTATCTAAAACGTTGGCCCTCTAAAAGGATCATGGACGGAAGCAGGAGAGGACGAGGCTGTGGGAGGGGGTTTAGACAACCTCAAAATATGGAAGGTGATCAGGAGTTAGCGATTGACCAAAATCGTGAGCCTAGGATTGAGGTTGGGGAACAAGTAGTTGCTGCCATTAACCGCATGACAGACATCTTAGAGCACATGGCTAACCAACAAGGTCCGGGACTTGCAAATCAGCCTATAGGCCCCGACGGTGGTGAAGATATGGCCTTAGAGCGATTCCAAAAATTTTTCCCACTTAAGTTCTCTGGAGGACCTGACCCTAAAAAGGCCGAGAATTGGTTAGAAAGAATAAGCGACATATTCGCCACCCTAGACTACTCTGAGGAAAGACAAGTGACTTTTGCAGTGTTTCAATTTGAGGGAGCAGCCCGATCGTGGTGGAACATGATTAGAGCTAAATGGGATAGAGACCAAACCCCTAGGACATAGATGAATTTCACTAGAGAATTTAACGCTAAATTCCTCCCTCCTTTGATTCAAGAGAGAAGAAGATGATTTTATTAAGTGTCGAAGGAACACCTAAGCATCGCTAGAATCTTTCACAAATTGTCCAGTTCGCCTCAATTGCTGGCAACTAAACAAAGGAGAATAAGAAAATTTGTACAGGGGTTAAATGTGGAAATTCAAGAAGGCTTAGCAGCAGCCCAAGTTAACAACTTTAGTGATGTAATTGAGAAGGCCCAGAGAATTGAAAGTGCAAGAGCCCAAGTGAGAGCCTTTCAAGCGAGAAAGAGAAGTACCCATACTAGTAATACTGAACGGGGAGACATGAGTGCCCCGCCGCCCAAGATGGGAAGAGGAATAGGTGGAGTGAGCATTCAGGGAACCCCAAGTGGGGGCATGACGAGAAATGCAGTATCAAGAGGAACTCCAAGTGGAGGGGGAGAAAAGAGGAGTGCCTCGTAAGAAAGCTTAGCGTCAACTCCCCGGGTGCATTGTAATTATTCTGGAAAATCTAATCATACCGAGGATACTTGTTGGAGAAAAGAAGGAAAATGTTTTAGGTGTGGAAGTAGTGAACATCAGTTTGCTGCATGTCCTAGAAACCGAAAAGGGAATGGAGTTCAGCAAATGGATAAACGAACCTCTAAGCAGACTAATGTAAGGGAAAATTGATCAAGGGTTCCAGCTAGGGTCTATGCTATTGACCAACAACGAGTTTCCAACCCACCCCCCTGCGGTCATTGAAGGTACAACCTCCATCTTTCATTAATTCGCTTAAGTATTGGTTGATTCAGGTGCTACATTCATTGTGAATTTTGTCTTGATGAGTGGTGTGACCTAAAACCTATTGGATCGCCTTATGAGTTGGAGTTTAGAACACTTCCTGGGATCCAGAGTTTGATTACTATCTTGGTAAATAAGGATTGTGAATTTTGAGTTGGAAGGTGAAAGTTGTTAATAGGCTTGGTGAATTAGATATTAAGAGTTGAATAAGAATATGGTGACAAAGAAGCATCTAGAGTTATTTTTATAGAAAATGTGAATTTTGAGGACGCAATTCTTTTAAGGAGAGAAGGATGTGAGGGTCTCGAAAAATCCTGATTTTATTTTTAAAATGCCAAATATTGTTTATATTGTGATTATTCATTGAAATATGAGTGAATATATGTTTTGAGTGATTATTTTCCAATTTAGAGAATTTTGAACGAATTATTTGCCGGTGTGTGGTTTTGGCCGAATTAAGTGATTAATTTTGTACCGGAGCGTAATTAGTGACTTTAAGTTGAAATTGAGCTTATGTAGTGATATTATAGAAATATTATTATGGTTGGACAGTGTTAGAATGAAATAAAACAGTGTAAAGTTAGACTGTCGTGCTTGACGCGACATAAAGTTACCATAAAGGTAACTTTTCCTTAAAACAGGGAATGAGCACCTTTTTGTCTCTTAAGTCTTGACTTTTGGCAACCTTGAGGCTTCATTTTACAGCTGTAATTTTGGAGGTTAGAGAGAGGGGCTGGCCGAACTTGAGAGAAGAGAGAGAGAGAGAGAAAAAATTCTTGTTTTCTTCATTTCTTCTTCCTTGCTTCCTTGAAGCTTCAAGCATCATTGAAGACCATCATCTTCTTCACCTTGTAGCAGCCGTAAGAGAGGAAAGGAGTGAGAGGGCTGATCTGAAATTTGAAGGAGAAAAGAGAGAGAAAAGCTTCAACCTTGATCTTCCAAATTTCTTCTTCATTCATCATCTTGAAGTTGTGAGACTTGATTGAAGGATTTTGGGCTTGTTCATCTTCATCTTGGCAGCTGTGTGAGTGTGAGAGAGAGAGGAAGTGGTTCGAGCTTGAGGGAAGAGAAAAGTGAAGAAATAAAGCTTGTTAGAGTGGTGTGTTGCTTGATCTTGAGTTTTTGGTGGAAATCAACATCAAAGTAAGAAGATCTCAAGCTAAGGTTGGAACTTCTTGGAGATATCGAGCTTGGAGTGTCATTTCCCGTGAAGTGCTCACAAAATCTTGAGTGATCTTGCTAGATCTGTTTAGATCTGAAGGTATAAGCTTCAAAACTACTAGATGTAGCTTTATTAGTGTTAAATATCGTAGATTTGTGGTTTACTTTGGTAAAAATGGCTATACTTGAAATGATGAAGTTGGACTCTTGAATTCCCAACCTAGGTAGCGGACTTGAGATGGCCTCTAGGTAGCGGACTTGAGGACCTGATTGGGATTTGTTTGATATTTGTAAAATTTGTCATGATATGGTTAGAAAGTAGGGTTTTGTTGTTGGAAATTGTGAAAGAAAATGTATGAGACGGCCAAACCCATGCTTGGTAATTTCCATGTTTGATTTCGAGATTTTGTGGTTATTGTGATGAATTTCTGTCTAAGAAAATATATGGTATGTTCATTTATGAGTGTATGAATTTTAAAAGATGAAAAGTGAAATTTCTCGTGAGTTTTTGAGTGAAAAATGTTATTTGAGGGAATTTGAGAGTTTTACAGTATTGTGGCTAAATTTAATGAATTTTGAAAATAAAGATATGGTTTGAAACATTTTAAAGTTATATTAAAGTATTGTCAAAGAGTGAGTTTTGAGTTTTGTGATAAAAGTGATATAGTGAATTTCAAAAGACTCATTTGAATGTTGACTCCTGTAAAATGAGTGTTTTTTCTTGAGGGATTTTGGGAAAAATATTGATTGGAAACTATGAGACCAGTCGTGCATAGTCGTGACCAATCGGTGTGCGAATCGCAGGATGGGAGCTCGGAACTGCGGCCAGCTAAGCGGAGCAAAACGACCGTGGCGACTAATGGTGTGAGTCTGGAAGTAACAAAGAAGTAGTAGCGGAAGCCTTAGTCTCGTTGTGTGCACGTCGATGTACAGAGGAGCTTTGAAGGGGCCAAACTGGGACGTTGAGATTTACCGAGCCGTAAGCTTTGGGACGTGATTCTTGTGGAAGATAACCCTTGTTTGGGACATGTTTGAGTTCCTTATGAAGGTTGGAAGTGGAAACGAGAGTCCTGGGTGGAAGTTTGGTGAAGTTGCAAAAGTGGAGTTTTGGGCGCATTTTAACTACCGGTCCTAGGTTTTGAAAGTGGAATGTTTTAGTTAATAAGTAAAGAAGTGAATCTCAACTACTGTTTTTGAAATTGTTCTAGGGAGTGTACAAGGAACTGAACTTGAACCTTACGTGGAAGCTGAACCCTACTATTTCAGTGAGTGTTCTAACTCTCCTTTAAATGAAAATCTTGCAATGGTTTGCAAATGAATGATTTGTGAAATGAATTGCTAGTATTTACAAAGAAATGTTTTATTGAAGTGATTTACTACTATTTTCCAATGAAATGCTTTACAAGTAAAATTATAAATAGTTTGTGAGTTTCTATGTATGTTACTTGTCTTGATTCACAAATACTAACTGAGATGGTGATTTGTTCATGTGAATTTGAGACTGTGATTAGAGATGAGTTATATGTTGAATATGTGCTGTGACTTGAAATTTGATTTGTGTTGATAAGCGGAGGTATGTACCACACTTTCAGTGAGTGGTGGTGCCTCTCATCCGCCATATGTGTTATCGAGTATGTATCACACTACGGGAGTAGGTACCTCTCATCCCTTGAATCTTACCTTTGAATGAGTGATTGGAGCGTTGTCACCATTCGACTAAATGTGTTAGCGGCAGCATGTACCACACTCAATGAGTGGTAGGTACCTCTCATCCCGCCTTGAGAGTGAATGTTGAATAAGTCGATTGGAGCGTTGTCTAATTTATGTGATAAGCGGCGGTATGTGCCACACTCATGAGTGGTAGGTACCTCTCATCCCTTAATCCTAGCTGTGAATATGTCGATTGGAGACATTGTCTCAAATTGACCATGCATTGAGAGATAGTATGTACCACACTCGAATGAGTGGGAGGTACCTCTCATCTCATCTCGATTATTTTAAGTGTAAGTGAATCAACGAGCAGTATGTGTCACACCAAATCGAGGGTGGTAGGCACCTCTCATCCGTCTCGGTACCTTTGAAGTGATTGAAGTGAATTGCTTGTTTATTTATTGTTCAAATGCTCAAGTGAGTGAAATGAGTTTCCCCGAAGAGATTTACTCGTGTTTGGAATTAACTCAAGTATGATTTACTATCGCTCTCCATGAAAGGTTTTGCTCATGATTTAAGTTGAATGGTAAATATTTTGGAAAAGTGCTATTCAATTCAAGTGTTAAGATTTTGACTAAATGTATATTTGCTTAATTTTCGGAACCTCTCTGAGCTTTTAAACTCACCCAAAAAATGTTTTATTTCCCCCCCCCCTACAGGGACTCGAGACAAAGGAAGCACTTGAAGAGACTTACTAGAGGGACTAGCTGGATTAACTCTAGTTCATCAGTGTATATTATTCCTGGTGTCTTGGACAATGGGCTTATTGTATTGAAGTATGGAAGTAACATTTCATGATTGTAACATGATTTTGAAATACTTGGATTCTATGTTATGGAGTTTAAATTGTAAGATGTATGGTTATGTTATTATTGGGAAGTACTTGGACGTAATTGTTGGAGTTTTACTGTAATTATTTAAAGTTGGCACTTCAATTTGACTGAGGATTGTAGTGAGTCTCGGCGAGAGCCGAGTAGGCGGTCTGCCAACCCCTTGTGGTTCGCCTTAGGGGAAGGTGGGGCTGTCATATTATGTGAGGTGGGTGGGCCCGAACCGGGGGTTTTGAAGGAGGAAGGAGTAAGTGGCTGTCTACTTGGTACGAAAGTTGACGGAGTGTCAACTACAAGAATCGTGCACCGGTCCAGGAATGTGCTCCAGTTTCGAGGACCTTAGCCCCTGAGGGCTACTCGTATCTTACTCTTATGTGGTTATTTGCTTTCCTTACTTGTTTATCTCCAAATATGAATTTTGAAGTAAAATCTCATATGTGTTATGTGCTTTGCATGTTTTTGGAACTCACTGGGCTTTTAGCTCATCCTTTCAAATTTGTTTTCCTTAGCAGGGACTGAGAACTCAAGTGAAGGTACTCATCGTTAGTCTCAAGGTTTACTTTTGTATTTGTCTTCAGAGTTTTGAATTATAAATTTGGAATATTGTAAGGTGGAACTTTAGATATGTATTAAGGGATTCTAAAGTTTGAATCGTGAATTTACGAGTTATCATTTGGTTTAAGTTATTATTGAAATTTTGGGATTGTAAGGTTGAAGTTGATCGACTATAAGTTAACTATAAGTGTGGGAATTGGCATTTAAACTGTTTCTTTGAAGAATTAGTGATTGTTCGTGTGAGTGAGTCCTGGCGAGAGCCAGGCAGGCGGTCCACCAAATCTTTTGGTTCGCCTTAGGGGAAGGTGGGGCTGTCACAGGTGGTATCAGAGCTTAGGCTTCATATCTCTGTAATGTATCCTAGGCTTAAAAGTTTAGGATATTGGCCTGTGGAAAATAGGGTTAAAGTGTTTCTAGTGCTTAATGGATGGTAAGTGTGGCTGCTTGAGAGTTTCTTATATGAATTGATTGGATCGAGAGTTTGACACTACTGTGATCGAGGCATGAGAGTGACTCATAGTGTTTGATTGACTTTTGAGGATTGTCTTGACCCTGATTAGTATGAATTGAAAAGTTGAGAACGGCACCCTTGAGGGGAAGAGAGTGTACCACTCCGAAACTTATAGGTGATTTTGAAATGTATTTCGAAGGATCTACTTTGAATGAAAGTTATTTCTTAGTGATTGGAAAGTAAGTTACATATGCATATAATTCCATATCTACTTGTTTTCGTTCAATTATTTTATGAATATTTGCAAGGGTTTAGTTGACCTAGTCAAGCCTATTTGAGATGTGAAATATATTTGGATGAAAAAGAAGGGCTTATTGGCTAAGTTTCAAAACTATTCTAGAGGAAAGCAATGAAAGCTTGACATTTAGTACCAAACTAATAGTTATAGTTTTTGATCAAATAATATAAATAACTAAGTTTGCAAACCTTCCATCATCTTTTATTTTCTTGTACAAAATTTTGAGAGGAAAAAGTGAAAAGAAACCCTACTTGCTTAGCTTCATTTTCTTGCCAAAACATGAGAGAAAAAGAGACAAAATTGATTTTCCTCCATGAAGTTACAAATCACCCTTGGAAGGTTTCCCTTAGTGGGGAACCCTGGTTTCATTTTCGTGGGATGCTGGACTGTGGGATTAGATTGTGTGTTAATCCCAGAGTGACTTTATCATTTGATGGTTGGCTAAGAATTAGAGTTATTAAGTATTTGAGAGTTTAATGGATTAGAAAGAAATGTAAGATATAGCCATACTTTATGTTTATGTGTTAATGAGACCTAAGTTCGATTCAGTTCTAAGTGAATTGAGGAGAATGTAGTGGCAAATGATGAGGTTATGGGAGGAGATGCCATTATGGCTGAGGCAGATCCCCAATATTTGGAGTCTGACCCATCAGAGAGTGCTTCCATGGAGACTTCCGCTTCTGAGGCTAGATAGACTAGCTGAGCATGAAGTTAGGATTATGTGTAACCTTTTGTGAGAAAAAGCCGTTCGAGTGGTTCTCAGTCTTTGTAATTACATGTTTGCTAACTTTTCGAAATTCTATGTTTTGTTTGATCGCAATTGTGAATGTGATATGACTTTTGTTAAAGACATGCTCCTATGATGTACTCCTGGCACTCCTTTATGAGTAGTGTATATAAAGTGTTTTGCGTACTTTTCAAAATGATTCCTCTAATAGTGTATCTATTTTCTTGTGTTTAGATTAAATTGTCTGCCCTCTAATGAACTATGGAGGGGAGAAGAGGTCGAGGTCGAGGGCGAGGAATTAAACCACTCTAAGATTGAAGAATAATGTGTATAGATTAAGGATGTGGTATAAATATTTGGGGTAAAAACTCTTTACTTCCTAAGTACCCTCATCATTGATGATAGGGCGTTGAATTTGAGAAAAAGAGGTAACTTTAAAGGAGAAATCTTGTATTTTCTTGATGAAGTTATTAGTTTGAATGGCTCAAGATAACAAGTTAAATTAGGGTAGCTCATGTGTAAATTTTCATGGTTATGCTTGGTACGGATCTTGACTAGATGGTTCCTGACATATTAGTGAAAAGGATCTTGTGGAGATGCTTGGATAAGTTGGAGCATTGTGAAATCAATGATGAGAGATTGTTAATAGAAATTCTGTTTAGTAACGGCCAAACCAAGTGATGATGAAGGTGAGCCGGTGATGCACGTAGAACAAGTAAATGTGCCCTTGGGGCCACTGACACGTGCTCAAGCCAAGCAAATGCGGGAGGCATTACAAACCCTTGTACGTGTGGTTCAAGCATCGGTTGGCGACGTTCGTATTAGCTGGTATAAGAGTTAGTTGAAGGTTTGCGTTATATCAATTTTCGTCATTTTTGTTCATTGAAAATTTCATGTTATTCTAGCCATCTAGGGTTTATTGTTTGAGTTCTTCTTGAGTCGTGATTTGTGTGTTCAAACTAGTAGTCATCTACAATTTTGGTTGAGTTGTGTTTGTGGAAAAAAGAAATTTTCCTTCACGAGCTTGTAGCACCAGATTCTTGTTCTGGTATAGTTCTTGTTCATCAAAAATTTTTTTTGCTGATTGTGTGTGTTCTGTCTTGTGTCAGCCGTGGTTGTGTTGGATTAAAAAAAAAAAAGAAGAGAACAAGAAGAAAAAAAGATTCGAGCATTAAAAGAAAGAAAAAAAAATAAGATCGAGTCTTTTATTGAAAATTCTGAAAATCCAAAACAACGAGAACCACGAGGGTCTTCTTTATTGAAAACAAGAAAAGCCTACACTAATTGGTGGCCTAAAAATTCTGGTCTACCACTTCACCAACTTCATCTTCAATCCATGGGTATTGGGGAATTTGCTTTCGACGTCGTGTGAAAAATTTCTTGTACTCTCGAGCAGTCATCTTTGGTTTGGTGTCGTTCTTGGGAACATCTTGGGTAGCCTGTTTGGGGGAGCCTGAGTTGGGTTCACAACTTCGCCGTCAATCTTGCTTGACTCGTCCATAGTCCTTGTGTTGTTGGTCTAAGTTTGTAGTGTTTTGTTTCTTCTTGTTTGTGCTGTCCGTCCTTTCCTTGTTGTGTTCTTGCCGAGTTTTGGCTTTAAAAATACAAGCAAGAGCCGTCAAATCCTAGTCCAAATCTGGTTTAGGTTGGTTCACAATTTAAGTCCAATTCCAAGTCCAAATTAGGTTGATCATAGCAAGAAGTCTAATTGTGTCGTGTGTTTTTCTTTTCTTTCTTGGTCAGCCGACCTTCTTCCTAGATTTTAGGGATTGAGTCAGCCCCAACCTCTTCTTCAGGTAGAGGAATCCGAAATTATCCTTCATTATCTTCTAAATTCTAGCTTTCCTACTAATCTCAAACTCCTACATCCTCTCCTACATTCTAGCCTTGTCTTATCTCCTACATTATCTCCTAACCCTTAACTTATCCTAACCCAAATACCTATGATCCTAATCCCAAAATACTTACCATCATCAATCACAATCCAGCTGCATCCTATCCTAAACACTAGGAGCTCTATTCGGCCAATTCAAGCCTAGGACTCCAACCGACAACAAACCTCTAGAACTCCACCCCAATTCGACCTAATAAACTACCTCAGCCCTAGCCGCCCCTACAAACTAAATATAACCCTAGCCACCTTTCTATCTCTCTCTTACCCTTCTCATCTTGCCTTTCTTTCTCGTTTGAGTCAACTTTCTTTGGGTATAGTAGAGTGTTATCAACTCGTGTGTACTACATTGATCAAGTTGATCGTTTACCTAAGGAAACCTAATTTCTTCAAGGTAAGCCTTCAAGTACTTGAGAGAGTAAGGTGAGCACATCATCGAGATATACTGTGTGATACACGAGTGTTGAGACTAAACACTTCAGGGAGTGTGTGAGGTCTACATAGCATCAACTTGTATTCTCTTTGCTAACTCTCTTTGCAGGTACAAGTCATTCATGGCAGGTGAAGGTGATAAAACTCCATCTGATCAAAAATTGTTCAACGAGGCATTGATCGAGCAAATGCAAAAGATGTTAGGAATTCTCCGAGTCAATGGAAGACTAGAGCGTCTTGAATCAGCCATACCACCTCTTCCTCGGGCAAAAATAGAACTCCCCAAAATGACAACTTTACCCTTGAGCTTCTGAAGAGGATTTCATTCGTAGGCGGGGATTATGGGCCAAGTAGATAATCTACGAGGCATCAAGATTAAGATCCCAGCCTTCCAAGGTAAGTCAAATCCAGAAGCCTATCTAGAATGGGAGCAACGCATGGAGTTAGTGTTAGAGTGCCGAGTTATCTGAGGAGGACCAGAAAGTCAAATTGGCCACACTCGAATTCACAGACTATGCCATCATCTGGTGGGAGCAGGAGCGCATCAGCAGGAAACATAATATGGAGTGTCCAGTGAGTACCTGGGCCGAGTTAAGAACCTTGATGAGGAAACGGTTAGTGCCCAACCACTACTACCGAGAGCTACACCAGAGGCTCCAAACCTTAGTCCAAGGGAACCGCAGCGTGGAAGACTACTTCAAGGAGATGGAGATCACAATGCTCCAAGCAGATGTCCAGGAGGATCGTGAGGCTACAATGGCTTGAGACCTGAAATTGCTGAGCTGGTAGAATTACAAACGTACGTAGATATGCCCGAGCTAGTCGATAAAGCTTCCAAGATTGAGCGAGGAGGCTCAGAGGAGGGTACTACACACCACCAACATCTCGACATTAAGCGTCGTGGAGGAGTAATCCTACTTTTGAGCGGGAATGACCCCGTGGGAAAATTTCCAAATTTACCCCTAAGTCTGAACCACCAAAAAAAGCTCCAACACCTACTCCAAGGCCGCAATTTGATCCAGCCAAGCCTCGAAGTAAAGACAAGTGTTTCAAATGCCAAGGTTTTGGCCATATTGCATCCCAATGTCCTACCAAGTGAACCATGATCGTCCTTCCTGATGGAAATGTTGTATCTAAGGACAAAGACGAGTTTGCAGACATGCTACCATTGACAGAAGAAGGTGGTGAATCAGAGGAAGAAGTGTCCGCCCCTGACGAGCAAGTGGGAGTGGCACTAGTGGCGCGTCGAGCTCTAGCGACGCACATCAAAAGGGATGATGAGACTCAACGTGAGAACATTTTCTACACCAGGTGTCATGTTAAAAGCAAAGTTTGTAGCCTCATTATAGATCCCGGGAGTTGCACCAACTTGGCCAGTACAGTGATGGTAGAGCATTTATCATTACCCACGATCACGACACCTAATCCCTATCGCTGCGGTGGTTGAATGAAGCGAGTGACATCAAAGTCAACAGGCAAGTGGTGATCCCTTTTCGCATAGGGAAGTATGAGGACGAGGTGCTTTATGATGTCGTCCCTATGCAGGCATCTCACGTCTTGTTGGGGAGACCGTGGCAGTATGACAAGAGAACCACACATGACGGCTTCACCAACAATTACTCCTTCATGCACCACAACAAAAAGGTAACTCTCGTCCCTCTTACCGCTCAGGAAGTGCATGAAGATCAAGTGCATTTGCAATAGGAGCATGAACAAGAGATGGCCAAGAAAAAGTCCAAAGCTGCTGCTTGCCAACAAAGACCAGTGACCATCAAAGAATTGGCCAAAGTGGAGAAGAAAACAACCTTGCTAGCACGGAATGGGAAGTTGAAAAACTCTACTTGCTAAGCAAGTTGTTTACATCTTAATACAGCAAAGTAATTTTGTTATCTCGAGTCTTTGAGTCACTTACCTCCTGATATTACTTCTTTATTGCAGGAATTTGAGGACGTTTTTCCTGATGAGATTCCCGATGGACTTCCACCAATTCGAGGGATCGAGCATAAAATAGATTTTGTACCAGGAGCGTCTCTACCCAACAAGGTAGCTTACAAGATGGGTCCCGAAGAGACCAAGGAAATTCAACGTCAAGTAGAGGAGCTGCTTGCTAAGGGATGGGCTCGAGAGAGCATGAGCCCGTGTGCTGTTCCCGTCATCCTCGAACCAAAGAAAGAGGGCACGTGGAGGATGTACGTGGACTGTCGTGCCGTGAACACCATCACAGTTAAGTATCGTCACCCTATTCCCCGTTTAGATGATATGCTTGACGAGCTGTATGGTGCAGTCATCTTCACCAAGATCGATCTTAAGAGTGGATACCACCAGATTCGAATGAAGGAAGGTGACGAGTGGAAGACGGCATTTAAGACCAAGTATGGCCTATACGACTCGTTAGTCATGCCTTTTGGGCTAACTAACGCTCCCAGCACGTTCATGCGGTTGATGAACCACGTGCTTAGGTCATTCTTAAGTAAGTTTGTGGTTGTTTACTTTGATGACATCGATCTACGCAGCCACGAGAACGCGTGCACCGCGACTGTCCTGAAGTGCTACGTGGAAAGGTTATTTGCCAACTTCAAGAAATGCACTTTTTGTACTAACGAGTTGGTCTTTCTTGGTTATAAAGTTAGTGCCGGGGCATCTGGTGGATGAAAGCAAGGTAAAAGCCATCAATGAGTGGCCGTGCCAGAAATATGAGTGAAGTCCGAAGCTTCCATGGACTGGCGAGCTTTTATCGTCGCTTTGTGAAAGACTTCAGCTCAATCGCCGCCCCTTTGACTGCTATTATCAAAAAGGATGTCAAATTTGAGTGGGGCGACGCACAGGATAAGACGTTCCGGCTCCTTAAACACAAACTCACACACGCACCTATATTGTCCTTACCAAATTTTGACAAAACTTTTGAGGTTGAGTGTGATACTTCTGGTGTAGGAATTGGAGCGGTCTTGATCCAAGAAGGAAGGCGAATTGCTTACTTCAGCGAGAAGCTGAGCGGTGCCGCCCTGAAATACTCCACATATGACAAGGAACTCTACGCACTCATCCGTGCTTTGGAGACCTGGCAGCACTACCTACGGCCTAAGGAGTTCGTCATCCACACTGACCATGAGGCGTTAAAGCATCTTAAGTCTCAACAAAAGTTGAGCAAGAGACATGTCAGGTGGGCCACATTTGTGGAGACCTTCCCATACGTCATCAAGTATAAGGCTGGCAAGACCAACGTGGTTGTCGATGCGCTCTCTCGACGCTATGGCCTAGTTGCCATACTTGATGCCAAGCTTCTCGGGTTCCACATGCTCAAGGAGCTGTACGACACCGACCAGGATTTCTCTGACATCTACAAGCAATGTTCTAGGTCAGGTCAAGGTAAGTTCTTTATCCATGATGGATTTCTTTATTGTAACAACAAATTATTCATTCTGTCATGTTCTATTCGTGAGTTACTAACTCGTGAGGCTCGCGGAGGAGGTTTGATGGGACACTTCGGTGTCACCAAGACATTGAGCTCATTACAGGAACATTTCTATTGGCCACGGATGCGTCAAGACGTGGAACGAGTGGTTGCTCGGTGCACTACCTATCACCGCGCCAAGTCGAGACTTCAACCCTTCGGTTTGTATACCCCCTTACCTATCCCTTCTGCACCGTGGGTTGATCTTTCCATGGATTTTGTTCTTGGTTTGCCTAGGAGTAAAAAAGGTCATGATAGCATTTATGTTGTGGTTGATTATTTTTCCAAAATGGCCCATTTTATTCCCTGTCATAAGACGGATGACGCTGTGCATGTAGCTGACCTTTTCTTTAGGGAGATTGTCCGTTTGCATGGCATTCCTAGGACAATAGTGTCCGATAGAGATGTAAAATTTCTGTCTTATTTTTGGAAGACATTGTGGGGAAGCTGGGAACTCAGTTGCTCTTTTCTACGTCCAGCCACCCTGGCCGATGGCCAAAGAGGGTTGTTAACGCACACTATCCACGTTACTTAGAGCCATCACTAAAAAGAATTTGAAAACTTAGGAGGAGTGTTTACCACACGTCGAATTTGCATATAACAGTACCGTGCATAGTGCTACTCATTTTTCCCCTTTTGAGGTTGTTTATGGTTTTAATCCCCTAACTCCTCTTGATCTCATGCCTTTGCCTATGTCGGAGCATACTAACCTGGATGGCAGGAAAAAGGCAGAGTTCGTGAAGTCCCTTCATCAGTAGGTACGTGTCAACATTGAGGCCCGGACTGCGCAGTACCTTAGACATGCAAATAAGGGACGACATAAGATGGTTTTTGAACCAGGGACTAGGTCTGGCTACACTTGCGTAAGGAACGCTTCCCCGTGCAACGCCGCAACAAGCTTTTTCCCGTGGAGACGGTCCTTTCCAAATTGTGGAGCGTGTTAATGACAACGCCTACAAGCTCGACCTACCTGGTGAGTACAATGTTTCCGCAAGCTTCAATGTTGCTGATTTGAGTCCCTTCCTTGCAGATGACGAAGGCGATTTGAGGACAAATCTTTTCCAAGAGGAGGGGAATGATGACGAAGGTGAGCCGGTGATGCACGTAGAGCAAGTAAAGGTGCCCTTGGGGCCACTGACACGTGCTCGAGCCAAACCCTTGTACGTGCGGTTCAAGCATCGGTTGGCGAAGTTCGTATCACCAAGGGAAATAAATCAGCTTTAATTTCCACACTTCCTTGATAACCTTGGGCAAGTTATTGTTCAGTGAACTTGTGAAACATCAATTTTCACTTGTATGCAAAACTGTGCATTTTCTGCCTTGAATTCTTTAAGGATCAATTTCAGTCAACTTCGTAGATTTTTTGATATGAATTGGTAACAACTGAGAGCTTGAGTCCTATGCCATTGAAAGCTCTATGAATTTAATTTCAAATGCCACTGATGGCAACCGATTCCAATTATCCTACTTGGAATTATGGTTAATTACTCAAGTGACCTAATTCAAATCCACAGTTTTATACACTTCTGTGATTGTTATCTTGATCACAGAAAGGTATGAATTTGATTCCAAAGTCTTCATATGAAATGTGACACGATGTCCTAGCTTTGAAATGGCATAAAATGCCTCTTAATTCGATAAGTAAAGTTCGAGATAAACTGAAAAGGTAGCAAAGCTATTAACTTTGCTCCTTTTTGGCATTCTTGCCTTTATTTTCCTTGGTTCAATTCACTTTCCTTAGATTCTAAATAACGTTTTCACTCTATTCTTGTATGTGGACGTTTGCCCTGAAATATTTGTAAACTTTCCATTGATTTGCATCCAAGGTCTTGTGAGATTAGAATTAAGATTGGAGAATTAAAGGTGGTAATGTTGAATGAGATATGTAGATTTGTCAATGTATGAAAAAGGATTGGTTCTTTGACTTACGTGAGAATTTGTGAGACGTACAAGGATTATTGGATTTGAATTATACTCCTGATCAGAAAGTGAATGTCTTTGCTGTACAATTATGAATAGATTGATCTAGTATAAGTAATGAAAGTTCTTTTAAGATGAAATTATAAGAATATTGTCAATTGAAGACTAGTAAGGATATATACTAACAGTATTATCATTGACCAATATGGTACATTTAAGATTTGAGAAAGGCATAAGTAAGGCTTAAAGGTAGTATTGCAACTCTTAAGAAAGAAATATTATAGGTCAAAATCTATGGAGAGTAAACTTCGGTGGGAACATAATTGGAATAAGGTGATCTTTGGGAAAAATACATATCTGGAGAGCTTAAGTGATGACTTCCTCATAAGAGTTAAATGTATGCTATTGTCAATGCAATGAGTATTAGTATGGATTTGAGAATTAAGAAAATTCTTTTGGTTAAAAATCCTATGGAGGAATCATTGAATCAAGAGAGTAACTTGGGGAAAAGAAGAAACATTTTGGAAGAAATACCCAGAGTGGTTTGTACACCAAGATATGAATTTTGAGGACAAAATTCTTTTAAGGGGGAGGATGTGAGAGCCTCAAAATTCAGATTTTATTTTAAAAATGCATAATATTATTTATATTGTATTTATTCATTAAAATATGAGTGAATTTATGTTTAAAGTGAATATTTTCTAATTTAGAGAATTTTACATGAATTATTTGCCGGTGTGTGGTTTCGGCCGAATTAAGTGTTAAATTTTATTCCAAAGTGTGAATAGTGATTTGGAATTGAATTTGAGCATATGTAGTGATATTTTGGAAATATTATTAATATTGGACAGTGTTGGAATGAAGTAAAATAGTGTAAGTTAGACTGTCGCGCTCAACACGACATAAAGCGCCCAAAAAGTAGCTTTTCCTTAAAAAGGGGATTTGCTACCTTTTTGTCCCCTTAAGTCTTGACTTTTTGGTTCCTTTAGGCTTCATTTTCAGCTGAAAATTGGAGAGAAGAGAGAGAGGAGGGCCGAGAGAGCTAAGGAGAAAAGAGAGAGAGAGAAAAGCTTGCTAGTTTCTTCCAATTCTTCTTCCTTCCTTTCTTCAACCTTCAAGCCACCATTGAAGACTTCCATTTTCTTGCTTGTTGCAGCCGTGAGAGAGAGAAGGAAGGAGAGGGTCTGGTCCAAAACTTGAGGGAGAAAAGAGAGGAAGATCACCACTTAATCTTCCATTTTCTTCTTCATCCATAATCTTGAAGTTGTGAGACATTAGTGGAGGATTTTGGCTTGTTCCTCTTCATCCTTGGCAGCCGTGAGTGAGAGAGTGTGTAGGTGTGTGATCCGAGCTTCAAGATTGAGGAAAAGAGAAGAAATAAAACTTGTGGGAGTGTCTTGTGCTGGTTCTCGAGTTTTTGGGAGAAATCACCGTCAAAACAAGAAGATCTCGAGCTAAGGTTGGAACTTTGTGGAGAAATCAAACTTAGAGTGTCCTTCTTGTAAGGTGCTCAAAAGATCTTGGGTGATCTTGTCAGATCTACTCAGATCTGAAGGTATAAGACTTGAACTTTTTAGATCTGACTTGATTAATGTACAATAAGATAGATCTACGGTGTATTTTGGCTAGAAATGTTTATATTTGAAATGATGAAGTTGGGTTCTTGAAATCCCAACCTAGGTAGCGGATTTGAGGTGAATTTTAGGTAGCGGACTTGAGGACCTGATTGTGGACATGATTGATATTCGTGAAATAAGTTCATATTGTGGCTAGAAAATAGATCTGGTAGTTAAAAATTTTAAAGGAAAAGAGTGAGAGCTGGCCGAACCACTTTCTGGAAATCTTGACTTGTGATTTCGAAATTTTATGATGCTACTTGGCTAGATTTGCCCAAATAAATATATATTATGTTCATTTGTAAGTATATGTTTGAATGGAGTAAAAATCTTGGATTTTATTGGAGAAGCATTGAGTTTTTGCTAATCGTTGGGTAAATATCCTTTTGGACAGATTTGAAGCATTTGAGGGTTTGAAATGTTTTATCTGATTTTTCATGACTTTTGAGCATTGAGATTTGGTTAAAACAGTTCTAAATATGTGTTATAATCTTTGTTAAAGTTGAGTGTTGAGTTAAACTTGAATGGGTGATTTTTGAGGTGAAATACCTCACCTTATGTATTCGTACTAAGAAATTTAGAAGTTGCCTAAATGGAGTACGTCGATAGCATGGATTGGTTTTGATATCTCAATTTGAAAATGGAACCTTTTAAGGAGATTTTTTACTCGAATGACTATTTATCATTCGAGCAAAAGTTAGAGGATTTCTTATGAAGAATTCTGATGAATCAAATGAATAAACTTTGAGTTTAGTTTCGCTAATTGTGAGGCGAAACTTATTTCTTCTGTTTACTTGATTTTAGGAAGTGTGGAAGGCTTTGAAACCAAGCGAACTTTGGAATCCAGATCTCGCTATTTTGGGTGAGTTTCCATGCATGATACTTGACTATGTGAATTTAATTTGGAATATGAATGATTAAGTGATTTGATGTGAAAATCTGATTTTTGATCCCTCAAATGGAGTAGTGTGTACTTTATCGCACTTTCTCCTATTTGAATGGCAAACTCTGTAAAAGTGGCATTTCAAGTATGTTTTGAACCTTTTGACTTTTGATATGATGTGAACTCTGTTCTGAATATATGATGTGATGTGACGTGTTATGTGATTATTATTCTTAAGAATACTCAATCCCCTTGGTATGTTATCGGCTCGAGCTGTTGGGAAGGCCAGGTCGAGGAGATTTAACTACCTTGAGCTACGAGATAAATTGTGTGCTCTGGACTTGGCAATTTGGCCTTGTCCCTGATGGAGAGCAATACACAAATACATAAGTTTACGTGAGGTGGGTGGTCCCGAACCGGGGGTTTTGAAGGAGGAAGGAGTAAGTGGCTGTCTACTTGGTATGAAAGTTGACGGAGTGTCAACTACGAGAATCGTGCACCAGTCCAGGAATGTGCTCCAACTTTGAGGACCTTAGCCCCTAAGGGCTACTCGTATCTTACTCTTATGTGGTTATTTGCTTTCCTTACTTGTTTATCTCCAAATATGAATTTTGATGTAAAATCTCATATGTGTTATGTGCTTTGCATGTTTTTGGAACTCACTGGGCTTTTAGCTCATCCTTTCAAATTTGTTTTCCTTAGCAGGGACTGAGAACTCAAGTGAAGGTGCTCATCATTAGTCTTAAGGTTTACTTTTGTATTTGTCTTGAGAGATTTGAATTATAAATTTGGAATGTTGTAAGGTGGAACTTTAGATGTGTATTTAAGTACTATATGTATTAAGGGATTCTAAAGTTTGATTCGTGAATTTACGAGTTATCATTTGGTTTAAGTTATTATTGAAATTTTGGGATTGTAAGGTTGAAGTTGATTGACTATGAGTTAACTATAAGTATGGGAATTTGCATTTAAACTGTTTCTTTGAAGATTTAGTGATCGTTCGTGTGAGTGAATCCTGGCGAGAGTTAGGCAGGCGGTCCGCCAAACCCTTTGGTTCGCCTTAGGGGAGGTGGGGCTGTCACAAAAACCCTAACTGAATCAAGAATCAATGAAAACCAGTTTAATAAACCTCTTTTTTTTTTTACTTTTTTCTTATATCAGTTTTATTTTTTGGTGTTTCCTGCCATCTTGCCAACATATGATATGCATTTTAGATGCATTTTTTAAATGAAAAGAATACAATTTGAACTAAACTAAATTTACTTTGTGTGTTTTCCAGTATTATATATAGTAAAAAATTGAATCATACCATTGGATATTTTCGTTTATTTATACTTTTGATATTCTTTCATCTTGCTAATTTATCCAAGTTGTGTCCTTGATTAAAATTGTTTGAAAATTTTTTTGGTATATTATTTGTACATTTATTATGATGTATCATGGGTAAAATAAATATAATTTAAAAAAGGTATTTAAATCTATTCACCATCCAATTTAGCTCTTTTATTTCAGGAACCTTTTGGAACATAAAGATGGGAATTATATCATCAAATAATTCACTCCAAATATCATCAAATACAAATAAATACTTCCACTTAAACTACTTAAAAGCATTTAATTGATGCCACATGACACTTACCTAAGCATCTTTACAACTACATTAGAATTTTTTTAATCAAGCAAATGTTCAGACAGTTTCAACTTTAATCACTATCGTAGGTCAAGGAATAACTTAAGGGCCATAAGTCATTTTCAAGGGCATCGATTACATGGTTTATCAAGCGCTTTCATATGTAAGTAATCTAAAATAATTGTTTGAATAGAAGATTATTTTAAAAAATAGTCTGAAATAATCCTTTAACACTTTGGGATATGATGTATGTGAAATAAATTTAAAAAAATAAAAAAAGTATATTATGGTATTTTTTTTCAAAAAGTCACTATCCAAATAAATTTTAAAAAGTATTAATTTGAATAATTTTAAAAAATAAAAAAATCACTATCCAATTAAGGTCAATTGAAAAAATAATAAATTGATTGCTTTTCTTCTTCTGGTACTGGAGATTATTGCTATAGGACAGTGTCAATGTCATCATTGATCATGAACAGAGGAACTATAACCTTGGCTTCAGTTTGGTCTACAGACTTTGCATATCTTAACCCTTAGACAACTAGACTAATCTTAACCATGCTTGAAACTTTTGCAGTTGATACTTTATACTTGCAGGTATATTCAAATATTTTCTCCTATGAGCATTAAATACTCATTTTATTGCTCTACTGTTTTGTTTGTTCACGAAAAACTAGAATTTTGCTAGTTGAAAATGGCAAGAGGTAATAGCAGTTGGAAGAGGCCACTGGAAATGGGTTATGAGACATCCAATGACTGGATCCTACTCCTTATGTTCGGCCAGGTAGGTTTCCATCAATCTATTGGCGATGGTTCAATCAATTTTTTTTGACTTTTCGGTGACATTTCAGGGATTGGTTGTGGGAGAGATTATTTTTCTTTTTCTGTATGCAAGAATTCTTTCTTGGTTTTTCTTTTTGGTGAAAGTTTTTATGTCAATGTTCATTTGTGAACTCAATATTACTATCATTATTGGTAACTCACAAATGTTCATGATGATGAGAAAGTATATGCTTGTTACTTGTCTCATTTATCAATCATTTTACACTAGCAGTTGTATGTGATCTTACAAGACCGAACTAATATGGTCTATTAATATCTGTTACATACAACATACTGAATATCATACTCCATCATCTTTGATAAGTGATAAGGCCTATGTGTGAAGTGAAGTCCACCAATTTTCTATTGCTTATCTTGTGATAAATTGAAATTTAAGTTCCAAATTATAGGATTTTTAAGCATAACGCAATGATCTTGAGCACATAGAACACCAAGGAAATAACAGGTTCCTTACAAAATTGGAGTGATCGACAAATACTGAAAAAATTTAGTGGTTGTAGAATTGTCCTTAATCTTGAAACTTAAAATTTTGTCCTTGAATTGAAAAGGTTTAGGGCACAAGACTTGTTGACTATCTATATAAATTTCTTCCGTTACACAATCATCATTTTTTTGAGCAATCAAACATTCTTTTTAGTTATTATTGAATTTCCTGTGCTTGTAAGTTTACATTCACAATGGTATAAAAGCAACTAGCATTAGTTTTGCAAGAGAATGGCTCTTTTCTCCATGATTTCTAAGACTACTTTTCTATTGCAATATAGGATGGTAAGATGGTGCGTTTTGATGTCAAACGTAACAAACCATTGAAGATCCTTTTGCTGAAGTATTGTGAGTACAAAAAATTTGAATATGGTGCTGTGAACTTCTTATACCTTGGACGCAGAGTTCTTGTAAGAAGTACCCCAGAGGTGGTAATGGCTTTTAAGGATATGCATTTTCATTGTGAAGCTCTTTAGCTAGTATTTGTTTGTGTTTTTTATCTTAAAAATCCTGTCGCAGTTACAAATTAGCTTTGATTTTTGCTATCTATGCGTAGCTTGGCATGGAAGACGGAGATATTATAGAAGCTATGGTGCATGTAGATGGAGGAGGTGTTGTTAAGGATATTTAAAGGATGTAGCCTGCCTAGATCAAGAAAGAAAGCAGGATGTTGACTTGGAAAATTTGCATTCTGATTAGTAAACAAGAGACTGGTTCAGTGTTCATCCAACTTATTTATATAAATTTAGACCATTTTTGAATAATTCATCTTCAAGTCCAAAGCTCTTTTAGACTTAATTCTTTTGCTTTCTTCTTGTCTAGTTATTAGGGGTGGCAATTTCCGACACAACCTGAAAACCCGACACGAATCTAACACGAAAATAATGGGTTTGGGTCAAGACTTGACGGGTTCGGGTCAGAATCGGGTCGAACCCGACTGACCCAAAAAATAAACAGGTCGGGTCATTAACGGGTTGACCCGTTTGACCCGATTGACCTGTTAAAAGTCAAAAAATTCGGGTAATTTCGGGTCATTTCAGGTCGACCCGCCAACCCATATCAGGTCGTGTTCGGGTTGGATAGTTTCGGGTTGGCGGGTCGGGTTCGGGTCAATGGATTTTGTGTTATACCATTCTCTCAACCCGAACCCAACCCGATTGCCACCCCTACTAGTTATGAGTTTACCCTGGTATATGTTAGAAAGCTAGAATTTTTTTGAAAACTTAGCTTGCTTTGTCTTCCAATCTCAAAACTTAACTTTGTCTTCTGATATCAAAATGCTAGAATTTTCACTGAAAATGTGGCGTAGTATGCTAGTTTCTTCATGAAAATTCAACAAAAGTCTAGCTTTTTTCAACCTGGATTTCTATTTGTTGATAGCGTTGTCACATGAATTTCCTTGGCTGTGTTTGTCAAGATATTTGGAGTTTTAATTTTGTTTGAAAATTTTCATAGAGGACCTTCTAAGTTCCAACACCTTTTTCTCACAGTGTGTTATGTTCTTAAAGAGCCAATTTTTCACTTCTCAAAATTTGGCTTCCTTCTCACATAGTACGTTATGTCCCAACACCTTCACTTTCTTAGCAAATGGAGGGTTCTTAATTTCTCATGAAAATCTGTCATGGTTATTCAAGACAGTTAAGAAACCCAACTCTGCCAAGAAAATAAAACCAAAAAAGAAAAGGAAAAAACTCTGGGATAATGATTCCAATCGTTTTCCAATTTCTAGTAGTCAGTTTCAGAAAGATTTCCATTGTGCACAAAGGACAAGTCAAAAGCTTGCTATACCAGAAACATTTAGAAATTGATGAAAGATTCAAAATTAAAGAGCAATTCTACCGAGAATGGCCATCTATTGCGTGTCCGAGACGTAGTGGTCATTACAATTAGTGTCTCAACGGCTATTCCATAAACTTTTATTAACACTGAAGTGAAAATCTTGAGAATATAAAGATGATATTTTGCATTAAAGAAAGAGAGTGTACATTGACAGGCTAAAATTGTATGCTGCTGTAGGACATAAAATCTAGAGCCCACGTTATTATTACGCAATCTTACATGTTGACAGCAATTATTCTCATATATTTGTCAAGCAAGCCCACGTACAAGAAAATTAAAGCCAAAAATGGGCTTAGTTTAAATTAAATTGATGAAATTTATTATGGAAAACAACTTTTCAAAAAATTGATAAAATTTGTTGTATTATTTCACCACGTTACCTATGGTCTATACTTGTTATTTAAGTACAATGTTACAAAAAGTAGTAACATTTTATTGTATAGATACAATTAATCATTGCATTTGGTCCACATTTATTACCTTACTATATACATTTTTTTTATATTAATAACACATTTGTATCATGTGTAGATGTGAGTAACAAGGAATAATATCAAAAACCTCCACGGAGTTTTCTCTTAATCTCACCTAGTACTCCTAAAGTTTTTAAAAATATCACTTGCCTGATTTTAAAAAATCCTAAACAATTTTTTTTCCTTGCTAAATAAAATATTCCGAAATCACTTTGTTTTATTCCAAGAAAACCATCACCTAAAAATAATATCTATTAATACTGCCACATCATAATGCTATAGCCCATAAAAATATAAATCTGAAAATAAAAAAATATTTACAAAGAAACACATTTGAACCACTCTAATTCTATATGCACTAAAATCCATTTCTTATGAATTTTATATTTTTTTCTAACTTCTTCTCAATTTGTGCCCAAGCCTTTAAGTCATACTGATCATTACAAAAATTAACTCAAAATAAATAAAGAAATCATACCACACTTTATCACAATCACAAAAACTAAAAGATGAACAAAATTCAATTTATTGTAATTTACAAATAAAAAATCACATAGTCATCCAAAAAATGAGTAAGAGGGAATGTTGGAGAAAAAGGAAAGAGAAGAAAGTGACTTTTACTTTTTATTTATTTATTTTTGAGTTCCAGTTATTTGATATGTAAATTATGTATCAAGTGAGATTTATTTTAGTCCTTTTTCCAATTATTAGGGGAGGTAAGTGACATTTTTAAAAGTTCAAGAGCGCTAAGTTATATTAGGAGAAATCTCAAAGGAGGTTTTTAATATTATGCCAAGTAACAATTGCGTAAGCCTGTGATTATTATATGACATATGTAGACACCGAATTTTCAACCTTATTTGAAATTTGTATTTGACAAAAGACATTCATTTCACATTTCTAAGACATATTTGCATACACTTTATTTTTCAAAAGTTGAGTTTAATTTCTTTAATTTAACTCTCTTTTGTTATTTTAGTTAATTTTTTTGACAGCTAGAGATCATACAAATGGGCTTGTTTCTTCTTCAAGTGGTGTTTAAATCTAAAATAAACATATTTTAACTTCAGAGAATTTGTTAGTTTGAATTTCAATTTCCCACAATTAGCCCAAAACCAAAATCCAAATCCAAAACCCAAATCCATTCTTGTTTCCCAAAAACAAAAAAGGGGAAAGAAAGACGTTGCTGTTGTCCTTCCCCTTTCTTGGCTTTATTTCCCGTCAGGTTCTCTTGTGACGTCCCATATATGTCCCATATTTTAAATTTTACAAAATTAGATCAAATTTGACATTCCCATAATTTTGTTGAAAGTTTGTTTTTGGATCAAATTTGACATTCACATAATTTTGTTGAAAGTTTGTTCTAATCGATCCTTTGGATGTAATTTGATTATTGAAATTTTTCTTATTTTTCCTCCCGCTCAATTGACCCATAGTACCAATTTGCTAAATTCAAATGGGCTCAAAGTTGATGTTTTGCCTCATTTTCTTGGGCATAAATGTATAGTTTGGATCTTTGACGGCTATACTTTAATTTAATCCAAGCTGA
Source organism: Gardenia jasminoides (assembly GCA_013103745.1). Lineage (NCBI taxonomy): Eukaryota > Viridiplantae > Streptophyta > Magnoliopsida > Gentianales > Rubiaceae > Gardenia > Gardenia jasminoides. Next base: position 36,885,362 of record CM023095.1, read on the forward strand.
AAATCAATGTTCATAGTTCTGAGGGATCATTTTACAAATTTTATCCCATGTTAATCTTGAAACCAGGCAAGCCCGCAACATTCCTCCCAAATTGACGCATCCTGCTCCTCCTTGTCACCCCTTTCCTGCCATCTTTTGCTCAGAAATTAGCTGGGGAAAAAAAAAAGGAAAGACACCATTTGCAGTGGAAGAAAGACCGTGAGACTAGATGGAATAGGATAAGAAGAAAGAGTGGTAGGATAGGAAGAAAAGAGTGATAGGAAGATGCAGTGCAGTACCCTGTTTTGCTGCTGAGAAAAAAAAGTGTGAGAGAAGTTGTAAGATATCAAGGATGGAAGGATGAAGGAGCTACATGTTAGTTCCAGGTTGAAATCATGTAATTAGGTGCAAAGAATCAACCAAGGAAACACAAGAAAGGAGGTGCAGTATAGAGGTTGATGGAGTCATGGACAGCTTTGGAATCGTAAGAAAATCTTCCGTTTAGGTGAGGAATTTTTCCACTAATGTAACATGTAGCTAGTATATTGTCCTTTTGAAAGTTTATATATCAAAGTTCTTAATGAAATATCATCATTTTTCAAAATCTCAAATGCAATGTGAAGTCAATATAAGACATTTACGAGTAAAATTTTATACTAAACAAAATGAAGAATATATAAGAGTGGCTCTTTAACATCTTACCACATATAATGAGCTTTATGTTAAGACTTCAACGGCTACTCCTACAATTAAACAAGTATGTTTTCTAAAGAAAAGAAAAATAAATGAATTAATATTAACAAAGTATTTAGCAGGAAAGGAAAGATATTGTACTCATTTGATCCAAAAAGAATTAAGAGAATTAAATTCTATTATATGTTAACCGTGTTAAATGCAGGATGCTATGGATTCAAAGGCTCAATCAGTTAAAGATTATGAAATGTCAGTAACTCAAATTCCAGACTTCCCTCCACTTTCATATTCCCAAGCAGCTCAAATCTCATCCATTCAAACTCAACCTAGACCTTCTGCTACAAAGCCAAAGAAGAGAAAAAAGAAATTGCAACATACTCTACCAAGAATATTACTCAACACATTACATTGACCCGATTCAAAGAAGTACCTCCTTATCAATCACTGAACAATCTTACTCAAAGAATCTTTCCCTAAGGATGCTATTGGTGTTGAGATGACTCTTTAAAAGCTCAAAAATATTATGAATTAATCTTGCTTGATTCAAACTCTGCTGAAATTCATCATAGACAAGATGGAAAAAACTCTCAAATCATCGGATATTCAAAAATTACCATCCATAAAGTTTGCAAGCCATCAGAATGGACATCATTATATTCAAAGAAATAATTCTCAGTAAGACATATTCCAGATGGGTATACTTATGAAGATTACAAAATGGCATGGTACATGGTTCTTTTTTTAGATCCTTTGATCATTCCTGGTTTATTACCTTTCATTCAAATTGCGATAGAGAATTTCCAATTTGGTTCTATCATTGGTAGACTTATTTTGGTCCCCAATAAGAAATTCTTCCCCCAGAAGTAAAAATGGAATTTCAATTATATTTACGCAAAGCTCCCAGAGAAGCCTATTTAAAGCCAATGATGTTCATTTTAACTTGTCTATTTTTAGACGCATTGTGGAGGTGATAGATTTTTGGGGCAGATTTTAACTCCGATTGATCAATTGCATTTCTGCAGTCACTGTTGAGATTTCTGATACTGAATCGGATTTTGGGTGTTTCAATTCATTAATGTGTGACCTTGATTTGAGTTTTCATCTCACTGTAAGTAAATTTAGCATTTTGTTTGAAAATATTTCGGTTTTGGCAGATATTCATGTGGTGTTAGAAATACCGCTGTGACTAATTTGACACAATTTTTGGTTGGAAAATTTGGGAATTAAATCTTGAAAATCGGCTTCTTAGCAGCGACCGCAGCACCACATGGGTGGCCAGATGCAGTAGAGCAATTCTGCTATCACTCTATATGATCAACCCGAAAATGGGGACCCCGCTGGCAGTGATGCTGAAGATGCTGTCATGCAATGGTGGCTTCAATCTTCGTTGGCCTCTGCTGCTGTTGATCGTTGCTCCTTCTTAGTCTTCTCATACTGGTGATTCTCTACCTACAATGTCTCTGCACTTTTCAGTTTTCTACATGTTGGGGAAATGTCCACAAAGCTTGGACTTTTGTATAGATGAAAGAAGGTGCACTGATTGCTTTTGAAGTCTTGGATTTGTACGTATTTGGATGTTAATGTTTTCATACTTAAATTAAACCTTCTGCTTAGATTGAGAGTTTGATGCTTTATTTTCAATCTATGAAGCTAACTGGACTCGCTACTGTTTGTGTGTCCTACAGTGTTTGCAGCACAATATCTTACTGTATGTGCATATGTGAGGGCAACTTGATCTTTTCACTGGTTGATGGGGTTTTCCCAGTTCTTCTAATAACCACAATTTTCTATTGCATTTTGGCTTTTATCAAAGGACCATGTCATGGAAATGAAAATTGATTTGCTTTTGCCTTTTGCATTTGGAGATGGAAGAAGCCCATTTATCAAGGTAAAAGAAATGCCAGTACCAAATAGTATGTTTGCATGTATTTATCCTATTAGTTTAGCTATACTGTTATATTACTTGATGAACAACAATAGAAATTTGCCATTATTTAAAAAAGGGTTATGGAACACAATCTGCAGAGATAAATAAAGGCTTTTCAAATTAATGAGAAACCTGAATTTTAATGGTGCACCTGGTTCTGAGCCATATGCTTGTAGCTCACAAAATTTAAGTGGGTTTACTGCAACAGATTGTCTTTTATTCTCGTGAGTTTGGGGGGGATTTTGGTGCTGCCCTTTTGGACTTACATTCTATGAGCCACACAGAGCTCTTCTATGAGGCTAGATATATATTCACCTTGCTTATATGGTGTTTCTTAGTATTGAACTTCATATGATGGGTGCTTCCAGCTATCTTAGTAAATAATGTACCTAATATTGGAACAATTGAAAACATCACAAATAAAACAGTCACCCACCTCCTTTTTAATACGAGCTTTGTTTGGTGAGATTGGGACTGGACTCAGTTTTTGCACTTAGTCCCCTCCTCTTTCACTCCCCTTTTTTAACTTTTTCCCTTTTCTTAAACTTTTGTTTCTTTTTTCATTCAAGTTTTTGAAGTTTTGCTTGAAAATTTTGTTTTACCAGGTTTTTATTAACTAATTTGTACGTTTCTTATAAGCAGTAGATATTGGAGAAATTGAAACTTGGAAAAGTAAAGCTAATAGAAAAAAGATGAGCCTTGGCATAGCTGAACAGGTTTAATTCAATCACTTTGGTTTGCATTTGTCAAAAGTTGAATAAACTTGGTTTCAAATTCCAGTCAGGTGCTATGGTTCTGAGAATCAGTTGTCCATTGGACTGCTGTTTGTAAAACCTTAAAACTAAGGAAATTGCTTTTTTATGATAAGCAACTTGGTTGCTTCTAAACATTTTGCTTGTCTCCTTTTTGTTCCTAATAAATTGCATTAGTTTTATATTGCACAGTTACAGTCTAGAACTTTAGTGGCCGCTCTGCTTTAGTATGGTACATTGTAAAACCTTTTTCCTGAAATTGGATGTTGCATGAATAATTGACAGCCCTATTAAGCTTTTTGATGTGATTAAGGCTTAAATTGTTACTGTATGTCCATATCTTTTGCACCCAAAGGCTGCAACATTTAGTCTTGAAAATTCTCATGCTATATATATTGTTATTTGCTGGCGAAGAACCTTGCTTTCTACTCAAATTGTTTATGGATTAGTCTAATGTACAGCTTGAATTCCTGTTTCTGGCTTAGAAATTTTGATTTCCAACAATCATGTAGGGTATGAAGTTGGCAAGATATATTGCATGTCTAATGAAGGAACGAAAAATAAATTTTGCTTTACATTTGAGTCTCTGATGTTAATTGTTTAGCTTGTAGGTTTCAATTGCTAATTGATGATGTTCTTCCGGAAAGAATTTCAACAAAATGAAGTAGATTGTATATATGCTTGTATTTTTGATGGAGGTTCTTTTCAGATTTTAATAGAAATGTTGCTAAATTTTTGTAAATATTGAATATTGTTGTCATATTCTTGGTGTTTGAATATGAATTTAGTATTTATTGTTTTATGTTACAAGGAAATTTTATATAAGGCACCTTTGTGGTTTTTGGTGATGCTAATGCATGTGTTTGTTCTTATGTTGTCCATATTTTTATGAAGTTGCAATATTGTAATGGGAACTTAGATATTTTTTTAGTCTTGCATCTGAATATTAAGAATTTGGAAAGTTCTTCATGGCAATATTGAGTTTAATACTTCCTCTGGTGTTTGCATTCTTTGAACCCCAGTTTTGAAGTACCAAGTAGTTTAGCATGATTGCCAAGATGATTGCCTAATTTTCTTTCATGCTAGCTTTGACTTTCCTTTCATGTCTTTCTAAAATTAGATGAACAGTGAGGCTGTGAGATGGTTTCCTGTAAGGAATTTTAGAATAAAGTGTCTGGTTAACCAATCAAAAATCTCAACATGGAATAACTGCAACTCGGCCATTGAAAAACATAACAGAAGTACTCTTCAACATACACATACACATCTATCTAGGAACATTTTTCTGGACTTTCTATTGCCATCATTATCATTATTTATTTATTTACCATATAAAAAGTACCATGAGTCTTGGTAACTTGGAGTGTAAATGTAAGCATTGTCTTGATCTTAGTTTTTTGTTATTCCAATTATGCCCTTATTAATGGATGATAGAAGTTTCATATTATCCTCTTTTTAATTTTTTTATGTTGATTAAAATTCATTATATCATATCTATTGATTAAGAAGAAAATAATGGTTAATGACAATAAGCATTAGAGACTAAGCAGGATCTGGACTTTGGTTTTCTATTTGTGCAATATACCTTCTCCCTATTTATTGCATTTTAATAGTAATTTAATTGTTGCAGTTAGTAAAAAAAACTATAACCTTCATTAAATTTGAATTATGAAGACGACAAACAAAATATAACACTCCAAACGAATATGTCTTTTTACATTCTATTTTTAATTTTTTATTTTAATTAGAAATTCTTGATTAGTTATAGCCTAAATAAATTTTCAAATCTTCAAAAATATTTCTATCGATACTAAAACAAGATGCTCTTAGGACAATAAATTCTTCGCTATTTATGCTTTACATCATATTCTGACAAAAAATAAAAATAAAAAGAAAATAAAGGGGAAAAACTCAATTATTTCCACTAATGAAATTTCAATTCTCAAAAATGAATAGTTAGATAGAAAAATTTATATATGGTGGATCATTTGTACTACGTTATTAAAAAAAATAACACTCAAAATAATGCAAAGAGTTCAATTTCAAAGAATATACATTTCTTCGTTTTTCAGAGAACAATGGATGTAACTTCATATTGATGAATTTTATCAAGATAATGACAAATTTAACTCATGTAACATAAAAAATGATAATTGTAAATCATGTGACCGATATTTATGCAAACAATTAAGCATTGTTATGTAAACATTACTGTGGTCTTAGTATTTGTTATTCCAATTGTGCATGTATTAACATCTTTGATTCCAAGCCAAAATGTTCCATGTTTCTTTTTTCCACATTGCTTGCTTGCTTCGTTCAAACTTCAAAAGGGCAGGCCCCTTGTATAGAGGATGAAAGCTAAGCCTAGACTAGCTATAATTACACTGAGAAGCTTTATGTTAATTAATTTACTCAGTCTGTCATGGCAAGTATTAAAGTACCATGAGTCTTGGTACTTTGGAGTGTAAGTGTAAACATTATTATGATCTTACTTTTTGTTATTCCAATTATGCCCTTCTTAATTTGATGTTAAAGGTTCATATAATATTAATTGTGGTTAAATTTTTATTATGAATTTCTAATGACCAAAATCAATTGTATCATATATACTTGATGAAAAATAGAAAATAACAACCAATCATTATCATACAACCTATCAATATCATTAATAGCAATCCCTTAACATAAGAAAAAGTGAAAAAACTAAAAATATTCATAAAATGATATAAAGTGAATGACAACTGAATAAAAAATGTTGTGATCTTAAGTGAATGGCAAATGAATAAAAATCAGAAAATAGCAACCAATCATTATCATACAACCTATCAATATCATTAATATCAAAGAGACACATTAGTTTGGAGTGTTATATTTTGCTTATTGTCTTCATAATTCAAATTTAATGAAGGTTATAATTTTTTTCCTAACTGCTACAGTTATTGCTATTATTAGAATGCAATAAATCTAATTATGGGAGAAGGATATTTTGAACAAATAGAAAACTAAGACCATATCTTACTTAGTCTCTAATGCTTCACATTTTGTCTTGTCATCAACCAATTTTCTTGTAAATCAATAGATATAACATAATAAATTTTAATCGTCATAATAAGTTGAAAAGAGCATAATATGAAACTCAATAATCAATTAATAAAGGCACAATTGGAATAACAAATACTAAGACCACAGTAATGCTTACATAACAATGCTTAATTGTTTGCATAAATATCGGTCACATGATTTACAATTATCATTTTTTATGTTACATGAGGTGAATTTGTCATTATCTTGATAAAATTCATCAATATGAAGTTACATCCATTGTTCTCTGAAAAATGAAGAATGTATATTCTTTGAAATTGAACTCTTTGCATTATTTTGAGTGTTATTTTTTTTAATAACGGAGTACAAATGATCCACCATATATAAATTTTTCTATCTAACTATTCATTTTTTGAGAATTGAAATTTCATTAGTAGAAATAATTGAGTTTTTTCCCTTTATTTTCTTTTTATTTTTATTTTTTGTCAGAATATGATGTAAAGCATAAATAGCGAAGAATTTATTGTCCTAAGAGCATCTTGTTTTAGTATCGATAGAAATATTTTTGAAGATTTGAAAATTTATTTAGGCTATAACTAATCAAGAATTTCTAATTAAAATAAAAAATTAAAAATAGAATGTAAAAAGACATATTCGTTTGGAGTGTTATATTTTGTTTGTCGTCTTCATAATTCAAATTTAATGAAGGTTATAGTTTTTTTAACTAACTGCAACAATTAAATTACTATTAAAATGCAATAAATAGAGAGAAGGTATATTGCACAAATAGAAAACCAAAGTCCAGATCCTGCTTAGTCTCTAATGCTTATTGTCATTAACCATTATTTTCTTCTTAATCAATAGATATGATATAATGAATTTTAATCAACATTGTCGCGCCCCATTTTTTTTGGAAAACGAAGGGAGGGGGAATGAAACCCTCGTCGTTTCGAGTTTTTAGTTGAAAAAGGCTTTTTGGTTAAAAATTTGATTTTTGAAAAAGAAATGGGTCATGGGACTACAAAAATGCGACGATTTGGACCCAAAAAACAAAAGTCTAGAAAAGGGTGTTTAGAAAAGTTTGGAATCGCCACTTGGTATGGAGTTTAGGTGTACCAAGTCACCCGAAAATTTTAATTAATGGAAATAAACTAAGAAAACCCTTTTTTAGACGACTCCAGGTCTTTGAAAAACTAGAGAAAAAGGTTCGGGGGTCACGGTTGAAAGAAGGGAAGGCAAAGATTCATGTTACTGCCTCTAAGGCACCCTTCTAACCTAGCCAAAGCTAGTTGCAAGATTTAGTTAAAATTTCCTAATTCTAACTTTAAATTTATCACATTTGGATGTTATCTATATGGATACAAAACCTAAATCTAATGTTGGATCGAGAGGGGCAAAATGTCTCCTTGAGGTTTGATTGGAATTGATCACATTAGTTGTGTCATCCAACTTTGATCCCTCGAGGAGGTCAAAAATGCAAATGATGAAACTCAAAAAAGACGGAGAACTAGGTTTTCAAAAGAAGTGCAATTTTATAAAATCTCAAGGAAAAGAAATTGATTTTGAAAAGATCAATTTTAAGTGCAAAGAGGAACTTGAATTTTCAAAAGATGCAATTTTAAGAAAAAAACGGTTTTTTGACTTTGAATTGCTAAAACATGAAGAAGAAACTTGACTTTTAAAGAATGATTTTGATAGAATAATGCATATGTATGTCCTAAAGAGGGATAATGCAACATAATGGGTGGGACTAAGTTCGTGACTTTAAATCTTCCTTTTCATAGAAGGAAATAAAAGCGTAAGCTAAGAAGCCATACTGCTTTTTTCCTAATTCAAAGGGTAATGCCTTAAATGCACTAATCTATTTTTGACTAAAAAAGAAAACTAAATGACATGTTTCACATACGGATGGGAGAATAATAACATGCAAAATGAGGAAGAAACTCTAAAAGTGAAAAGTGTGTGAAATTTGTATCTAATGTATGAACGGCATTTAAGGGTCTAGCATTGGACTAGCTCTCGTCAAAAAGTTCTCACTAACATTGGATTAGTGAGAAATCGAAGGAAGGCCACAACTAGCTTGGACTAGTGTGGTGACGTCAATATATTTACACAATAAACATGTAGACATGATAATAAAGCAAGTAAACACATAAAACACATAAACACATAACACATAGGCATAATATCTAGATGCAAGACCCTAGGAAAGCAAGTAAACACATAATCATGCAAGCATGCAAAATAAGCATATAAAACCTAATTATTACATTGGGGGAACCTAAATACATTCTAAAGGGAAAAAAATTGGAATAATAATCTAACTATTACATTTTCTAGAATAAATACACTTTTTGCAAAATTAAACCTATCTATTACAACTTGGCATCCAAGGCCTCCAAATGATTTACCCCAAAAATTAAATAGCATAAATAAAGGGTAGACATGAATAAAAGCAAAGGAAAACTTAATTTAAAACATGCAAGATCATGCAAAAACACATAAGAGCACATAATAGGGGAAAGAAGTTACCATCCCTTGATGTGATGCCTTAATTGAATCCTTAAATGAGGGAATGGTTATCTAAGACTCAATGTCAACAAAAAGGATCAAGGTACCAATTTAAAGGAAAAATCAATCAAAAATTCAAAGAAAAGATATCAAAACAAATTCCTGAAGCAACATGGACAAGATTAGGAAATACGAATAATAGAGTAAGATTCTGGAACAAAAGAGCAAGAAATAGCAACAAAACTGAGGAATAGAGAGGTTACGCAGAGTAGAAACGCTGAGCAGCAAAGCTGGTCCGTTACATGCAAAATGTAAAGTTCAGAGGGAACGCTGAGAGAAACGCGGACTCATCCGTAACAGTCCTCTTCCCATCTTCAAAATATCGGAAGATTGCTTCCGTTTTCGGCAATAACACAAACAAAATCTTCAGAGGCAAGGGGATCTATTTAAAGCATTAAACATCATCATTCAGATCATATCAAAACAAGCTCAAACCGAAGAAGGCCAAATCTTAAGCATCAACATCATCAAATAGACAAAAAAAGAGGAAGGCAAGAACTGTCAGGCTAGAAGCACGGGTAGTTACGCGGACTAGCCTGCGTAACAACCACGCTTTTCCTCACATCTTCAAATATTCAAGCAGAAACGCGGAGAGATACGCGAACCAAGCCGCAAGAGCCTTCACATCTTCAAACATTCAAGAGGAAACGGAGCGTTAGCTGAGTAGTCCGCGCAGTGGCTTTCTTCACATCTTCAAAACGTGAAGAACATTTTTCCAGAAATTTTTCAGAAAACCCAATGTAATCATCACGAAGCATCAAGCGTCGATTTTAAATGTAAAACAATCTACTAGCCTTACCAAGGCTATCTAAACGTAACATACTCATATAACAACAAATAAACATCATCAACTATTATAAAACATCAAAAAACATAGTCAAGACCTTGGTTCCACCAAAAGGTCTGATTTCTAGCAATTTTCGACCGAAAACAATAGATAGAGTAAGGAAGACTACCGATTCTAAGTTTGAGAAGAACGAAAGGAATCACCAAAATTCCAGAAATCTTCACTAAAAAGGAAACCCTAGTTTTATCTTTTCTCTCTTTTTCTTTTTTTTCTCTTTGATTTTCAATCGTTTTTCTCTCTTTTTGCTCTCTTCCTCTTCTCTCTTTCTCTCGCCTCTTTTCAGAAAACCCTAACATGGGTGATTTATAGGCATTAAAACCTACAACCAAAGGCTTAGATACTTTGAGGGTTTTCTTGGGTTAATCTTGATCATTGGATGCGTTTTATTTGTGTCTTAAGGATCAAGGGTGATTTGGGCATTAACTAAAACGATTACTTGATGCCAAAGACATAAAAAATACAGCTGGAAATGAGGAAGGAAAGGCTGGAAAACAGCGTAATTTTTTTCACTGATCAAGTTACTGGACTTATCCGTAATCGGTCCGCTTTTGACTTTTCTTTTTTTTTTTTTGAAAACCTACAAAATAAGAAAAATGTGTTAGAATATTCAAAATAAATAACTAAACATTAATAGATAAAACATAAGAAAACAAATGAAATAGTCAAAATTTGGTGTCTACAACTTGCCCCTCTTTGTCAGTTTCAAAGAAACTCTAGACAAAGACGTAGACACCAAATGCTTACCTGGTTTGGTTGTATCTGAACCATTGTAAACAACAGGAATGTTAGATTGCCAATTTTCAAAAAAATGCATAATGTGACCGAACTCGTATAGAGTTGCCTACGTATCTCGCCATGAGAATCAGGTCAAACGTAGTTCCAATGCAAATGATCTATGATGAAATGAAAATACAATCTTGTAAAATTCGAGAACGGAGATAGAAGGGTGCCGTGAGACTCACCAACAGAATTTGAAATATCAAGAAGGGGAGGTATAAGGGTGCTGGTGAAACTCACCAACGTAAATTTAAAATATCAAGAAGGGATAGAAGAGGTGCCCGCTGAGACTCACCAACGTGAATTTAAAATATCAAGAAGGGGAGAGAAGGTCGAGACTCACCAATGTAAATTTAAATTTGAAGAAGGGAGGTAGAAGGTGCCATGAGAGACTCACCAATAGAATTTAAAATATCAAGAAGGGGATAGAAGGTGCAGGAGGCTCACCAACAAATTTAAAATATCAAGAAGGGGATAGAAGATGAGACTCACCAATGAATTTAAAATATCAAGAAGGGATAGAAGGGTGGAGGTTGAACTCACTAACAGAAAATTTGAAGAAGGGGATAGAAGGTACCCGCTGGAGGTCGAGACTCACCAATGAAATTTAAATTGAAGAAGGGGATAGAAGGTACTGAAGGTAGGTGAGACTCAACAACAGAAATTTAAATTTGAAGAAGGGATAGAAGGGTGTTCCGGAGTGAGACAAAGAACCAAATGTAAATTTAAATTGAAGCAGGGGGATAGAAGGGTGCTGGAGGTGAGACAACAACCAAAAATTTAAATTGAAGCAGGGGATAGAAGGTGCCACTGAGCAAAGAATTTAAATTGCTTTTCCAAATTTAGACTATTCAGTGGGATTGGACCCAAGCCTGAATGACTAGATGGGAAAATGCAAATATGCCCTAGGTCTAAATTACTGGTGGGATTGGACCCAAATCTAGACACTAGTGGGAGAGATGAAAACATAAATGCTGGATTGCCAGACTTTAAAAAATAAAACACAAGTTGTTCAAACATGATAAATGAAAAATGCAAGTAATGATGCACTCAATGAAATGTTGCATTTCTGATTTTTGATTTTCTTGTCTTGAAAAGGAAGTGATTGATAGGAACAGTGACTTCTCTTTTTTTTTTTTGAATTGATGGATTTTGGAAATTTGAAGAGTATAACTGAAGCCTTTCCTCTCCAGGATTGGAACAAATACACATGTGTTGCCATCCTCTTGATCTGCAAACCTTTTCTGGCAAAATTTAATTTTGAATGCATTATCCAAAATTGGAGATCACTTCTCTCAAAACAAAATTGCCCCAGTGTCAAATGGATCGTTAATCCTGCAGAAGTCATGAAATATTAACCAATTGGTCCACGGCAATTCAAATTCTCTCTTTTTTTTTTTTTAAATCATAAAGTGCAAAAAAATCTCTTTTGATCACAGCTGTTGGCCATTAAAACGTATGAGAAACATGTGATAAAACACATTCATCAGATAATTGTGCTCATGAAACATTGCTTGTTCTCAAATGGTAGGAAGTATTCATCAAAAACAAGCTATGGGATTGAAATAAACCATGCGATTTTGGAAATCCAAATCCTCATAAACTAGGCAAAATATTTTTATGCAATTATTCAATTTGCATCAAGTACTCATAATATCAAGTAAAAGAGAGACAATTATACCTCAATTTTAACAATTCAAGTTTGATTTCTCACTTTCATCAAATTTTGCAATCAAATGACTCATATAGTCAATTCAAGCTTGCCTTTTCCACAGTTTTTCAAATTTTACTGCTAAAAAGGATTTACTGAAACACATCTTCTTATTCAAATTGCAATAATGCCTTTTGATGCGAAAATCAACACTTTTAGGTAAAGACTCCCGGTTACTCGACATATGCCTTCTTGCTAAAATAGTAAAAATGTCTTTTGATACGAAAACCAACACTTTTAGGTGAAGATTCCCGGTTACTCAACATTTTACTTGTTCGAACTGCTTTGCATACTCGTAATTCAAGCACCGTTTCACGCAAAAGTTAACATTTGTAGATGCTAAACATCCGGTTACTCAGTACTAGAATCATTGGAATAGAACTTTGGTTCTCACTTTGTTGTTTTTTTTTCTTTTTTTTACTTTTTTTTCTTTTTTTTCTTTTTTTTTCTTTTTTTTTCATAAAGTGCAAAAGGATCATTTGCCAACTATATCAATCATTTTCTTGTAAAATCCAATAAAAGAAGAAATCTCATTTAATAGGAAAAAAAAATTGAGGCATAATTTTCCCTATTTTACAAAAAATACTTTCTAAAATGCCAATGTCTTAATCACATAACAATTATTTCTGAGTAAGATGGAAAAAGGATTTTTCACATCACACGGGCTTTTGTTTCAGAAGGATGAAAGCAATTGCAACCAAAATTGGACATTTGCACCCTTTTTGAATCAAATTTTGAAGAACAAATCAATTTGTGGGGCAAATGTGTAATTTAGACAAAGTTTTTTTTTTTAAAAACACATATAAGCACATAAGAGCCAAATTTAAACAAATATATACATCCTGATGCAGCAATTTTACCAAAAATATTTCTAACAGTTAAACCTATGTCTAAAAAATCAGAATACAAGATCAAACATAAAAAAGAGAAATAAAGTAAGAATGGAATAAACTGTAAATCAGGGGATGGGTTTGTCGTCCCCCTCAAATCCACCATCGCCTCCGGTGGCATCTGGGATAGGCGTCTCAGGAAGCAGAATGTCGAGGCATGCCACCTCTCAGAAAAAAGAATTTGTAAAGAACTGCGGGCTATAACCTCTAGTAGTGTGCGTATGAAACCCCGTTTCCAAATTTTTCCGAAAAGGCACTTATCCTTCCTCGATTTTGCAATTAATCAATCTTCAAAATGATTTAATCATACAATCTAAACATTTACTCAAAATAAAGCTAGCTTCCTCGATTGGACCGATTGGTCACTTGTCCCTGCTTCTCTGCAAAAGAAAAGAAATGGTGAAAAAATAATGATGACGCCGCCACCGTTCTACCCTTTTATCTCAAGCAGCCGTAAACATGACTTGACGCCAATGAGTGGTGTCAGCTGAATTCCTTTTGTTTTACCGGTGCAGAACTCGTGCTCGCTTGCCAACCCATATCACCCATACCTTCATGGTAAACTAAGAGGATTGTCCTTTGATGAAAATGCCCTTTTGATGAAAATATGAACAAAAGTTTGTGCAAAGAAACAATTTTATTTTAAAATGACATCATGACCATAGAATGAATGCTAAACATGGCATTTTAAATCAATAATAGCCAAACGTCAGGAAAACTATTTAAAACAAAAGCGTCGCACTTGACCCCTTTGGATATCGTCTCCTTGGAATTTACTGATGGTAAGGGAGTGCTTGATATAAGGTAAACCCTGATAAACATAATCACCGGCTCCCTTTGTCCTATGAACTTTTCCTTTCGCTTACCTACTTTTCAAAACTTGCCTTAGTACCCTTCGATTTGCAAATTGACCGATAAGGTAGCATAATGAAATAGATGACTTAATCCCCAATTTTGTCAATTTAAACATGTTTATTAAAATGGTGGCATCAGGGAGACAATCCCTTCTGACAAAAAATTCAGAGGGAATGTATTTGCATCGTTTGCCTTTTGATTGAGAAAGTTCCTTCAGAAATTTTGCAAAAAGGGTGGAAGTCTGTAACACTAGGGTTTTGCAAGGGGGTTTAGGTATGGTGTAGGGGCAAGTTTTAAACTTGAACGCAAATTTTTTTTTTTTTTGAAAAAATCTGCCCCGGTTTGGTCATTTTCTTCTTTTCTTCTTTTTTTTCAAAAATACAAAAATTGCCCCAGTGTGGGGTTTGTGATTCTCAAGAAAGTTTGCTAAATAATTAACTGTTCTTTTATAGGCTCAAACAGGAGAACTGGGGGGTTGAAGTGTTTAAACGAAAAGGAAGAAGGTCGGCTTTTCAGACCACCTTTTTGCGACAATTTCTAAAGAAACATTGTTCAATCATATGAAAAATCTTTTACACATGTCTGAATTGATTGGTTGAGGAAAAATCTGTCCGTCCATCTCCATGAGAACCAATACTCCTCCAGGTAGCATCTTTTGAATAATGAACGGCCCTTGCCAATTCGGAGCGAATTTTCCCTTAGCCTCTTCTTGTATCGGAAGAATTTGCTTCAAAACCTTGTCCCCCACTTTGAACATACGAGGTCTGACTTTCTTGTTATAAGCTCGAGCCATCCTTTGCTGATAACATTGCCCATGACAAATGGCATTCAACCTCCTTTCATCGATCAAAGACAGTCGCTCATGACGTTGCTTGGTCCATTCAACTTCTTCCAACTGAGCTTCCATTAGAATGCGCAAAGATAGGATTTCAACTTCAGTAGGTAACACCGCTTCCATCCCATACATGAGAGAGTAAGGTGTTGCCCCAGTAGAAATCCTGATTGCAATTCTACATGCCAAAAAGGTAGTTTTTCATGCAAATCTCGATGTGTTTCGATCATCTTACAAATGATGACATCCAAGTTCATGAGATATCAGAATTTTCGTCCATCAAATTCCAAAATGGTGACGTCCAAGAGTCAAAGGTTTTTATTTGTGGTCATCCAAGAGCAAATAAAATAAATGTGCGAAAGTAAAATGAGTGGAACATAACTGAAGGACAAAAGAGAAATTTCATTTCATTTGGCAAAGAGCAAGATGACAGATGGTACCATGGAAGTATAATTAAAGGCATAATTTTAAACAAGCAAAAAGTGAAATAACAAGTGCATTATTTTTGAAGACATGATTGATATTAAAGCATGATTCATTTTTTAAGGACAATCCTCTCAGATTTACCGAAACCTCCTCCGAGCAGGCAGACAATCGGTAGCCCAATTTTGTATGGCCTCTTGAGGAATCAAAGGAAACTCCACATTCTCCGTAGGGTCGGCATCAAGGGTGACCCCGACAAACAGTTGAGATAACCCTGTCTCTATATCATCATCAGACCTTTCCTTAAATGACCCACCACCATCCTCATCTTCTTCCTTAATGAACTGAGCATGGTCAACAAATTCCTCCTCCACACTGATCATTCCAACGACGTTTTTATGTTCCGGGAGAGGGTTTCTATTGACATTCGGCCCTTGCTCATTCTTTCTTTTCAGAACTATATCCCCAGCATCCACCATGTCTTGAATTTTATACTTCAAGGCCCAACAATTAATCGTCGAATGTCCCGAACTTCCAGAATGGTAAGTGCAAATATCATGGGGATCATACCCAATAGGGAGTCCTCGGGGATACAGCTTGGGAGGGACAGTGCCGATTTTCCCAGCGGCTTTCAACTGCTCATACAGCTGGTCAATGGGGCGGCCCAGATTGGTGAAAGTCTGAAAGGTTTTTTGATTTTGCATTTCATTATACTGAAAAGAATTTTGGACAGGATTTTGTGGGGCAGGTCTAGGAGTATAATTCTGACGGGGTGGGAGATAGGTTGGGAAGTTGAAAACAAAGGTTGGGGGTCCAAATGAATAGGTCGAGGGTGAGGCATCTGGGCGGCAGTGTGATAAACAGGCTGATGGTGGGGATAAGGTAAGTATGAGCTTGAATTGGTGGGGTGACTCCGATCTCTGGGCCTGAAAGGTGGGTTCTGATCCCACACGAAAGCAGCTTCTCCTTCATTCTTTCTAAACGGGAGTTTCCTCCCACTGCCATTTTGCCCTTGCAATGCTTCCAATTGCTGTTTCAGGGCGGTCACATTGACAATTTTTCCAACTTTAACAAACTCATCATACTCTTCTAGCTTATTGACAATTGCAGCAAAAGAACTCCCAGTCATTCCGAAAATCTCCTCAAAATAAGGCGGATCATGTGCCTTGATAAAAGTACGAACAATCTCTTCTTCAGTCATAGGAGGCTCCACCCTCGCAGCTAATTTTCTCCAACGCTTGGCATATGTTTTGTGATCTTCTGAAGGTCTCCTTTTGATTCCTTCCAATGTTGTTCGTGTCGGTGCCAACTCACAATTGAATTCATACTGCTTCACAAAAGCTGTTGACAAATCCAACCAAGTTTTGATCTCTTGAGATTTCAGGTTCGAGTACCAATCCAAAGCATCCCCTTCTAGGCTCTCGGGGAATAGACGCATAGGCAAGTTCTCATCATCCACTGGTTTACCAAGCTTGTTGGCAAACATTTTAAGGTGCGTTTTAGGGTTCCCGGTACCATCATATTTGCTGAATTTGGGGGTTTTGAAACCCATAGGTAGCTGCACATTAGGGAACAGGCAAAGGTCGTCATAGTCCAGACCACCGTGTCGGTTTAGTCCCTGATTCTTCCTTCTGAACTCATCGAATTGATCCAGCCTTTTCAGTAAATCTTTGTCAACTGGTGCAATAAGGTCATCCACCGCTGGTTTTCCTTGGGAAGTCAGATCCCACACAAATGGTTCAGTGGTATGGTATTGAGGCTCTGGAGGGTGAGGAGGCATGTTTAAAGTGATCTGGGATTGAGTATGAGGGTTTGTCTTTTTGGTTGGGCTTAGTAGGATGTAATTAGGATGGGAATGTGGAAGATTGGTGTTGTGATGAGAAAAGGTAACATCGTATGGGTTAGAAGTAGGTGGGACAAAAGTAGTTTGAATATTGGTCAGGAAGGGGAGTTGACTATCTGTCACAGAGGGGTTGCTAACAACGGGTCCATGTTCATTCGAGACACCTCCTCTATTGTTATTTGCCACCAACTGATCAATTACACGCCTTTGTGCAGCCATCTCGGCGCTCATCTCATTAAATCTTTCCAGTACTTCACTTAACTGAGCTCCCAAGGCAGCAAAGTCAGGCGAAGTGACCAAAGCATTCCTATCTGAGCCTTCTGGTGCAGAACTCATGTTTACGGGTTGCTTCAACCTCTTGCTTTTGGATTGGGTAACGATGGGGCTTCTGCGTGAACCTATTTTTAAAAGTATCTGAGTGGGAAAAGAAACACACTTTAGGAGCTTATTTCCGAAGGGGAGCTGCGGAGATTTATTTGAAAGAAAAAAGAGAAAAAGAGTGAAGTTAGTGATTGTTCATATAATTCGGATGCATGTCCTAAAGGGGGGCCCTTTTATGCCAAGGGTAGGCCTAGCATGAAAAATGCAATCCTCTGGGGTATGCACCATACAATACCTGATGGGTCCGATCACTCCGTTGATATGCGATTAGTAATCGATCCACAAGGTTGACCAAAAGAATACGCGCTGTTTGGCGCATTATGAGGATGAAGTTCGAACGGATTCATTATTTTAATTGATATATGAAGAGATGTTAAAGGTTAAAAAGGACTATTCTTGAAAGAATCGTAGTGTCTCGACTAGTCTTTGAAGGAAATATGGATCTAGTTCAAATGGATTGGACGAGATTGATGGTTTACTCAAAAATCAACTGGGTTTATTGCTTACCTATAACTCCACATCTCAATTTTATTTGCAACACACTAGCTCATAAGCCTTCTAAAATCAAGATTTGACCTTGATAAAATCATTATCTCAACAATGAGAAATTATTTGTGAATTTTTTCGATTTAGTGTCCTTATGCATGGGATTTTACCAACTTTGATAAAATGGCCAAAAAATGATTACTAGAGGTTTATATTCTAGCATGCGAAGGTCATTCCATATCTTTGGATGCCATCATAGAAGGGATCGGACCCTACCTTACCTTGTACACTACCCCTTTGGATGTTACTAAAAACATAAACATGCAAGTCTCATTGGATTATATATCCGAGACACAAGGGTGGTTTATTCCTAACATGGGATTCCCTATGCGGCATTCCCTCTATGGCTTATGCATGATGCCATTTTATTAAAGTAAGTAAAGGTGCAAAATGAAACATGGCCTATAGGAGCCCCATTTGAATGCCGGGGTAAGCCTAAAAGTGATATGCAATTACAACTTAAATGCAATAAACGTAAATTCAAACGTGCAATAACCTATCTAGAAGGATGGCTTGTCTTAAAAGAGTGCCAAGACTCTTATTTTCTAGAGTTTGTGAAATGCAAGAAAAGGGAAGACAACAAAAGGTTAGTTTAATCGACAGATATCACATAACACGTTGGAGCAACAAATTGCACAAAAATAAAGAGGGGTGGAATCCATCCTCTCATGTCTAGTGATCCTTAATAGGGTAAGGTGGACTCTACCCTAGGCAATTCTAACATGGATACATGAGGTTGGGCTCACTAATGTATCTAGACACAGGTTCAGGGCTCCCAAACCTCCAAAGGCAAGGTCATCAATCCAAATGCCTCAAGTCGGTGGTTCGTGATCCCTAGACATTGCTCGTACGCGCCACGCCACATGTCCAAGTGGATCAATCCTAATCCTAATAGGGAAGAGTGGCGTGACAAGCCACTAAAAGTAAAAAAAAGTAGGGTCAAAGTAAAATACATATGCACGTATGAGAGTGATTCCCTTTGAGAGGAGGGATTCAAACACCAAACATCCTCGAGGCTCTAGGGTAGATGCAAACCTACCCCAAATGCAAGGCGCGGTACAAGTAAATAAACAAATAATTCATTCATCGTAATGCCATGATGTACAAGGAACGATTCTTGGAGGAAAAAACCCTAAAAGAAAGAAAAGGAATGCAACCTAAAACATCCAAATGTGATATATAAGAAAGTTAGAAAAACGAAATAGTCAACTAAATCAAGTGCTCGGACCCTCTTAGGAAAATCCCGATTCGTAAGTCATGCCCCATTTTTTTTTAGAAAACGAAGGGAGGGGGAATGAAACCCTCGTCGTTTCGGGTTTTTAGTGGAAAAAAGGTTTTTGGTTAAAAATTGATTTTTGAAAAAGAAAGGAGTCATTGGACTACAAAAATGCGACGATTTGGACCCAAAAAACAAAAGTCTAGAAAAGCGTTTTTAGAAAAGTTTGGAGTCACCACTTGGTATGGAGTTTAGGTGTACCAAGTCACCCGAAAATTTTAATTAATGGAAATAAACTAAGAAAACCCTTTTTTAGACAACTACAGGTCTTTGAAAAACTAGAGAAAAAGGTTCGGGGGTCACGGTTGAAAGAAGGGAAGGCAAAGATTCGATGTTACTCGTCTCTAAGGCACCCTTCTAACCTAGCCAAAGCTAGTTGCAAGATTTAGTTAAAAATTTCCTAATTCTAACTTTAAATTTATCACATTTGGATGTTATCTATATGGATGCAAAAACCTAAATCTAATGTTGGATCGAGAGGGGCAAAATGTCTCCTTGAGGTTTGATTGGAATTGATCACATTAGTTGTGTCATCAAGTTTGATCCCTCGAGGAGGTCTGAAAAATGCAAATGATGAAACTCAAAAAGACGGAGAACTAGGGTTTTCAAAAGAAGTGCAATTTTATAAAATCTGAAGGAAAAGAAATTGGATTTTTGAAAAGATCAATTTTAAGTGCAAAGAGGAACTTGAATTTTCAAAAGATGCAATTTTAAGAAAAATGGTTTTTTGACTTTGAATTGCTAAAACATGAAGAAGAAACTTGACTTTTAAAGAATGATTTTGATAGAATAATGCATATGTATGTCCTAAAGAGGGATAATGCAACATAATGGGTGCGGGGGACTAAATTCGTGACTTTAAATCTTCCTTTTCATAGAAGGAAATAAAAGCGTGCTAAGGCTAGGAAGCCATACTCGCTTTTTCCCCCTAATTTAAAGGGTAATTCCTTAAATGCACTAACCTATTTTTTGACGAAAAAGAAAACTAAATGACATGTTTTGCATACGGGATGGGAGAATAATAACATGCAAAAATGGGAAAGAAAATCTAAAAGTGAAAAGTGTGTGAAATTTGTATCTAATGCATGTAGACACCAAATTTTGACTATTTCAATTGTTTGCTTATGTTTTTATCTATCAATTTTTAGTTATTTATTTTTGAATATTCTAACTCTTTTTCTTATTTTGTAGGTTTTTTTTAATAATAAGAAAAGAAAAGTCAAAAACGCGGACCAGTTACACGGATAAGTCCACAGAACCAGATCCATTAACGATCGACGAAAAAAATGACGCCTGACGTTTCTTCCAGCCTTTCCTTCCTCATTTCCAGCTGTATTTTTGTGTCTTTGGCATCAAGTAATCGTTTAGTTAATGCCCAAATCACCCTTGATCCTTAAGACACAAATAAAACGCATCCAATGATCAAAATTAACCCAAGAAAACCCTCAAAGTATCCAAGCCATTGGTTGTAGGTTTTAATGCCTATAAATCACCCATGTTAGGGTTTTCTGGAAAGGGGTGGAAATCTGAGAGAGAAAAGAGAGAAGAGGGAGGCTGAGAGAGAGAAAAAGGAGAGAAAAACGATTGAAAATCAAAGAAAAAAAGAGAAAGGAGAGAAAGAAAGAACTAGGGTTTCTTTTAGTGAAGATTTCCTGGATTTTTTGGTGATTCTTGTCGCTCTTCTCAAGCTTCAGTCAGGTAGTCTTTCTATACTCTATCTATTGTTTTTCCTAGTGAAATTGCTAGAAATCTGACCTTTGGTGGAACCAAGGTCTTAGTTATGTTTTTTGATGTTTTACAATATTTGATGATGTTTATTTGTTGTTATATGAGTATGTTACGTTTAGATAGCCTTGGTAAGGCTAGTAGATTTGTTTTACGTTTAAAATCAGACATTTGATGCTTCTGTGATGATGCTGTTGTGATTTCAAAAAATTTCTGGAAAAATGTTCTTCACGCTTTGAAGATGTGAAGAAACGCGGACTACTTGCGCGGAGTATTCCGCGTAACGCTCCGTGTTTCCTCTTGAATGTTTGAAGATGTGAAGAAACGCTGATCTGTTACTTGCCACCGCTGTAACCTCCCGCGCTTCTAGCCTGACAGTTCTTCCCTTCCTCTTTTTTTTTGCCTATTTAATGATGTCGATGCTTAAGATTTGGCCTTCTTCGGTTTTAGTTTGTTTTGACATGCTCAATGCTGATGTTTAATGCTTCAAATAGATCCCACCTCAAGATTTTGTTTCATGTTATTGTCTCCAAAACTGGAAGCAATGTTCCGATATTTTGAAGATGGGAAGAGACGGACAGTTTGAGTCCGCTTTGGTCCGCGTTCCCTCCTCGGACTTTGATTTTTGCTTGTAACGCGTAGTTGCTGGCTCGCTCAAAGCTTCTACTCCGCTGAACCTCTCTCGCTTCGTATTCTCGTTGATATTTCCGCTCTTTGTTCCAGAATCTTACTCTATTTCCTAGTCTTATCTCTGTTGCTTGCGTAACTGCTTAGATACCCTCTCTTTGAATTTTTGATTGGTTTTTCCTTTAAATTGGTACCTTGATCCCTTTTGTTGATATTAAGTCTTAGATAACCATTCCCATCATTTAAGGATTCAATTAAGGCATCACATCAAGGGATGGTAACTTCTTTCCCCTATTATGTGCTCTTGTGTGTTTTTTGCATGATCTTGCATGTTTTAAATTAAGTTTTTCCTTTGCTTTTTATTCATGCCTAGTCTTTATTTATGTCATTTAATTTTTGGGTAAATCATTTGGAGGCCTTGGATGCCAAGTTGTAATAGATAGGTTTAATTTTGCAAAAAATGTATTTATTCTAGAAGATGTAATAGTTAGATTATTATTCCGAATTTTTCCCTGTAGAATGTATTTAGGTTCCCCCGATGTAATAATTAGTTTTTATATGCTTATTTTGCATGCTTGCATGTTTATGTGTTTACTTGCTTTCCTAGGGTCTTACATCTAGACATTATGCCTATGTGTTAATGTGTTTATGTGTTTTATGTGTTTACTTGCTTTATTATCATGTCTACATGTTTATTGTGTAAATGTATTGACGTCACCACACTAGTCCAACGCTAGTTGTGGCCTTTCCTTTCGATTTCTCACTAATCCAATGTTAGTGAGAACTTTTAGATGAGGGCTAGTCCAATGCTAGACCCTTAAATGCCGTTCATGCATTAGATACAAATTTCACACACTTTTCACTTTTAGAGTTTCTTTTCCATTTTTTGCATGTCACTATTCCCCCATCCCGTATGCGAGACATCTCATTTAGTTTTTTTTTTAAAAAATAGATTAGTGCATTTAGGGCATTACCCTTGAATTAGGGAAAAGATTTAGTATGGCTTGGCCTTAGCACGCTTTTATTTCCTTCTATGAAAAGGAAGATTTAAAGTCACAAATTTAGTCCCCCACACCCGATATGATTGCATTATCTCTCTTTAGGACATGCACGTGCATTATTTTAAATGCTATCAAAATCATTCTTTAAAAAGTCAAGTTTCTTTCTTCATGTTTAGCAATTCAAAGTCAAGAAACCGTTTTTCTCAAAATTGCATCTTTTGAAAATTCAAATTCCTCTTTGCACTTAAAATTGATCTTTTCAAAATAATCCAATTTCTTTTCCCTTGGGATTTTATAAAAATTGCATTTCTTTTAAAAACCTTATTTGTCCCGTCTTTTTCGAGTTTCATCATTTGCATTTTTTCGTGACCTCCTCGAGGGATCAAAGTTGGATGACACAACTAATGTGATCAATTCCAATCAAACCTCAAGGAGACATTTTGCCCCTCTCGATCCAACATTAGGTTTAGGTTTTGCATCCATATAGATAACATCCAAATGTGATAAATTTAAAGTTAGAATTAGGAAATTTTTAACTAAA
Source organism: Gardenia jasminoides (assembly GCA_013103745.1). Taxonomy (NCBI): domain Eukaryota; kingdom Viridiplantae; phylum Streptophyta; class Magnoliopsida; order Gentianales; family Rubiaceae; genus Gardenia; species Gardenia jasminoides. The sequence goes on from CM023095.1 coordinate 36,908,601, forward strand.
TCTTGCAACTAGCTTTGGCTAGGTTAGAAGGGTGCCTTAGAGACGAGTAACATCGAATCTTTGCCTTCCCTTCTTTCAACCGTGACCCCCGAACCTTTTTCTCTAGTTTTCAAAGACCTGGAGTCGCCAAAAAGGTTTTCTTAGTTTATTTTCATTAATTAAAACTTTTGGGTGACTTGGTACACCTAAACTCCATACCAAGTGGCGACTCTAAACTTTTCTAAAACCCTTTTCTAGACTTTTGTTTTGGGTCCAAATCGTCGCATTTTTGTAGTCCCATGACCCCTTTCCCTTTCTTTTCAAAAAAAATCAAATCCTTCCCTTTTCCACAAAAAATGGGGCGCGACAGCTTGGCGACTCCACTGGGGACTTTTCTAAGAGGGTCCGAGCACTTGATTTAGTTGACTATTTCATTTTTCTAACTTTCTTATATATCACATTTGGATGTTTTAGGTTGCATTCCTTTTTCTTTTCTCTTTTAGGGTTTTCCCGTGCAATCACTCCTTACACATCGCGTACATGATGAATGAATTATTGGTTTATTTATTTGATATTTACTTGTATCGTGCTTTGCATTTGAGGTGGGTGTGCATCTACCCTAGAGCCTCGAAAATGTTTGATGTTTGAATCCCTCCTCTCAAAGGGAATCACTTTCATACGTGCATATGTATTTTACTTTGACCCTATTTTTTTTACTTTTAGTGGCTTGTCACCACTCTTCCCTATTAGGATTAGATCGATCCACTTGGACATGTGGCCGTGTACCGTGCAGCAATGTCTAGGGGATCACTTTCAACCACCGAATTTGAGGCATTTGGATTGATGACCTTTTGCCTTTGGTCCAAGGTTTGAGAGCCTGTAACCTTTATCAGTCTAGATGCATTAGTGAGCTCAACCTCATGCATCCATGTTAGAATTGCCTAGGGAGAGTCTACCTTACCCTATTAAGGATCATTAGACACCCAGAGGAGGGATTCCACCCCTTTTATTTTGTGCAATTTGTTGCTCCAACGTGTTATGTGATATCTGTTAATTAAACTAACCTTTCGTTGTCTTCCCTTTTCTTGCATTTCATAAACTCTAGAAAATAAGAGTCTTGACACTCTTCTAGATAGGCTATTACATGTTTGAATTTATGTTTATTGCATTTAAGTTGTAAATCACTTTTAGGCTTACCCCGACATTCAAATGGGGCTCCTATAGGCCATGTTTCATTTCGCACCCTTACTTGCTTTAATAAACTGGCATCATGCATAAGCCATAGAGGGAATGCCACATAGGGAATCCCATGTTAGGAATAAACCACCCTTGTGTCTCAGATATATAATCTAATGAGATTTGCATGTTTATGTTTTCAGTAACATCCAAAGGGGTAGTGCACAAGGTAAGGTAGGGTCCGATCCCTTCTGTGATGGCATCCAGAGATATGGAGTGACCTTCACATGCTAGAATATAAACCTTTGGTAATCATTTGTTGGTCATTTTATCAAAGTTGGTAAAATCCCATGCATAAGGACACTAAATCGAAAAAGTCACAAATAATTTCTCATTGTTGAGATAATGATTTTATCAAGGCCAAATTTTGATTTTAGAAAGCTTATGAGCTAGTGTGTTGCAAATAAAATTGAGATGTGGAGTTACAAGTAAGCAATAAACCAGCTGATTTTGAGTAAACCATCAATCCGGTCCATCCATATTTCCTCAAAGACAAGTCAAGGCCCTACATTATTTTAAGAATAGTCCTTAACCTTAACATCTCTTCACATATCAATTAAAGTAATGAATCCATTCAATTTCATTCTCATAATGCGCCAAACAAGCAGCACATTCTTTTGGTCAATCCTCTAGTTTGTTTTACTAATCGCATATCGCTGAAGTGATCGACCCATCAGTATTGTATGGTGCATACCCCAGGACTGCATTTTTCATGCTAGGCAATTCCCTTGGCATAAAAGGGTTCCCCATAGGACATGCATACCGGTTTTGTAATTCCGCTTACTAACTCTAAGTTTTTTCCTTTTCCTTCCCTTGCATCTCATAAAAAATTTAGAGCTCATAAAGAAAGAAACCATTTCTTGATCTAATCAAGTTTTGAAGATTAGAAGTGTTATTTGATTCTTGGTAAATCCGCAATGCAAACTATGGAGAATTTATTTGGGGAAACACAAGCTCTGAAAGCATCTATGAGAAAATGGGTCAATATTTATAATAAAAAAAAAGGGAGCCATGGAGCATTTCTATGATATATCTTGGTATACCTAAGGGTCAAATAACACATCTTTAAATTTGCCACTCAAAATTTGGCTTTTGATAAGTTAGTGTTTTTCTTGAGCAGTAATTATTATAATAACAAAGAAGGCAAATTGTTTGAGAACCTGCAAAGTACATCATATTTTTTGCAAGTCCCTCTTGTATGCGTGTATTCATGGTGAGATCCATAAGAAGTTGTATAAATTTTGCATCCAAAGATCAAGCATGAATAAAAATCAATAACACTACATTTCAAGATGATGGCATAGCCTATCAATTTCGGGAGCCAACTCTAATGCTAGTTTTGATTTATTTAAAAAAAAAAAAATGGTCCAATGAAGCAATGTTTTATTTGATTAAACTGGGCAAATTTTGGTTGGTATACATTAGAGCCAATTTTATTGATAAAATTGGAGCAAATTCTCCATTAACTAAATTGGGGCATTCTTTTTTATTAAATTGAGGCAAATTTTTGGTTGATCATGTAGACACCAAATTTTGACTATTTCATTTGTTTTCATATGTTTTTATCTATTAATGTTTAGTTATTTATTTTTGAATATTCTAATGCATTTTCCTCATTTTGTAGGTTTTTCTAAAAAAAAAAAAAAAAGAGGAAAAGTCAAAAACGCTGACCCAAGCATGATAAGTCCGCTGAATAGTCCACAACCTGATCGTGTTTAAAAAAATGACGCTGGATTCTTCCGTAACTCGATCATCCTTTCCAAATGTATTTTCGATACTTGAACGATAAGAAACCTATTTAAACATTCCCCAACTCACCCCTAACCCCTAACAATGCATCTAACGTTCAAAATTAGCTCACCTCATCCCAAGAACATCAAAACCCTTAGTTCTAGGTTTGGTGGCTATAAATAGCCTAGATTAGGGTTTAGCAAAAAGGTTGGAAATCTGAGAGAAAAAGAGGCAATTAGGAGAGCTTTGAGAGAGAAAAAAGCAAAGAAAAACGGCTGGGAATTAGAGAGGAAAAAGGAAAAGAAAGAAGAAAAGAAAAGCTAGGGTTTGACACTTGGGAGGATTTTTCTTGGAATTTCTGGCTTCTTCTATTGTTTAAATTCAAAGCTTCCATTCGTAACATCCTTTACCTTATTTATCGTTTTTGATCGTAGAAATTATCTCGAGATTCTGACCTTTGGTGGAACCAAGGTCTTGAATGGTTTTTCTTTAGTTTGGGATATTTGATGATGATTATCGCGTTGTTATATGAGCATGTTAGGTTTATAAAGCCTTGGTAAGGCTAGTAGATTTGTTTTACGCTTAAAATCGACATTTGATGCTCTCGGATGATGTCAAGTAGATTCCCCGAAATTTCTGAAAATGTTCTTCACGCTTTGAAGATGTGAAGAAACGCGACCACTTATGCGGATCTCTCGCGTAACGGTCCAAGGCTTTCCTCTTGAATGTTTGAAGTTGTGAAGAAACGCTGACCTCTTGCGCGGACTACTTCGCTAGCGATCCGCTGCTTTGTTTGAATACTTGAAGATGTGAAGAACGCTGGTTTGTTACGCAGCCGGCCCGTATCCCTCGCTTCTAACTTAAGCTTCTTCCCTTCCCTTTCTTTGTCTATTTGATGATGTTGATGTTTAAGATTCGCCTTCTTCGGTTTTAGTTTGTTTTGACATGATCCAATGCTTGTGTTTGATGTTTAAATAGATCCCTTTGCCTCTAAATATTTTGATTGTGTTGTTGTCGAAAAACTGGAAGCAACCTTCCGATGTTTTGAAGATGGGAAGAGACGCTGATGGTTACGCTGGTTGAGTCCAGCTTCCTCCGTCTTTTGATTTTACCCTGTAACGCTGGACCGTGGTGCGCTGATCTGTCCCTGCGTCGGTCCGTAACCTCTCTCGCTTCTGTATTATGTTGATATTTACTGCTCTTTTGTTCCAGAATCTTACTCTATGTCCTAGTATTATCTGCTTGCTTTAATCTGCTTAGATACCCTTTCTTTGAATTTTGATTTATTTTTCCTTTAAATTGGTACCTTGATCCCTTTTGTTGACATTGAGTCTTAGATAACCATTCCCATCATCTAAGGATTCAATTAAGGCCTCATCATCAAGGGATGGTAACTTCTTTCCCCTATTATGTGCTTATTATGTGTTTTTGCATGATTTTGCATGTTTAAATTAAGTTTTCCTTTGCTTTATTCATGTCTAGTCTTTATTTATGATTATTAAATTTTTGAGTAAATCATTTGGAGGCCTTGGATGCCAAGTTGTAATAGATAGGTTTAATTTTGGGCAAAAGTGTATTTATTCTAGAGAATGTAATAGTTAGATTATTATTTCAATTTTTTTCCCTTAGAATGTATTTAGGTTCCCCATGTAATAATTAGGTTTTATATGTGCTTATTTTGCATGCTTGCATGATTATGTGTTTATTTGCTTTCCTAGGGTCTTGCATCTTGACATTATGCCTATGTGTTATGTGGTTTATGTGTTTAAGTGTTTATTTGTTTTATTATCATGTCTACATGTTTATTGTGTAAATATATTGACGTCACCACACTAGTCCAACGCTAGTTGTGGCCTTCCCCTTCAATTTCTCACTAATCCAATGTTAGTGAGAACCTTTTGACGAGGGTTAGTCCAATGCTAGACCCTTAAACGCCATTCATGCATTAGACACAAATTTCACACACTTTTCACTTTTAGAGTTTCTTTCCCATTTTGCATGTCACTATTCTCCCATCCCATATGCGAAACATCTCATTTAGTTTTCCTTTTAGATTAGTGCATTTAAGGCATTGCCCTTTGAATTGGAAAGAGTTTAGTATGGCTTCCCTAGCACGCTTATTTCCTTCTATGAAAAGGAAGATTCAAAGTCACAATTTAGTCCCAGACCATTATGTAGCATTATCCCTCTTTAGGACATACACGTGCATTATTTTAAAGGCTATCAAATTCATTCTTTAAAAATCAAACTTTCTTCTTCATGTTTAGCAATTCAAAGTCAAGCAACCGTGTTTTCTCAAAATTGCATCTTTTGAAAATTCAACTTTGCACTTAAAATTGACCTTTTCAAAAATCCAATTTCTTTTCTCTTCATACTTTATAAAAATTGCATTTTTGAAAACCCTATCTTTTGTTCATTCGAGTCTTATCATTTGCATATTTTCATGACCACCTTGAGGGATCAAAATTGGATGACACAACTAATGTGATCAATTCCAATCAAACCTCAAGGAGACATTTTGCCCCTCTCGATCCAACATTAGGTCTAGGGTTTGCATCCATATAGACAACATCCAAATGTGATAAATTTTAAAGTTAGAATTAGAAATTTTCAACTAAATCTTGCAACTAGCTTTTCTAGGTTAGAAGGGTGCCTTAGAGACGCAGTAACATCGAATCTTTGCCTTCCTCTTTCAACCGTGACCCCAACCTTTTCTCTAGTTTTCAAAGACCTGGAGTCGTCTAAAAAAGGGTTTTTCTTTGTTTATTTCATTAAATCAAAACTTTTTGGGTGACTTGGTACACCTAAACTCCATACCAAGTGGCGACTCCAAACTTTTCTAAAAACCCTTTTCTAGACTTTTATTTTGGGTCCAAACCGTCGCGATTTTATAGTCCCATGACCCCTTTCCCTTTCTTTTCAAAATCAAATCTTTCCACTTTTTCCATTAAAACAACATTTTCATTCAGAAAATAATGGCTATTTCTTAAGCGTCCAATGGGATTTTCCTAAGAGGTCCGAGCACTTGATTTAGTTGACTATTTCGTTTTTCTAACTTTATATATCACATTTGATGTTTTAGGTTGCATTCTTTTCTTTCTCTTTTTAGGATTTTTTCCGTAATCACTCCTACACATCGCATACATGATGAATGAATTATTGTTTATTTACTTTGTACCGCGCTTACATTTGGGGTGGGTATGCATCTACCCTAGAGCCTCGAAAATGTTTGATGTTTGAATCCTCCTCAAAGGGAATCACTTTCATACGATGCATATGTATTTACTTTGACCCTACTTTTTTTACTTCTTTTAGTGGTTGTCACGCCACTCTTCCCTATTAGGATTAGGATCGATCCACTTGGACATGTGGCTCGTGGCACGACGTGCACTTAGCAATGTCTAGGGATCACTCAACCAATCAATTTGAGGCATTTGAATTGATGACCTTTGCCTTTTGGTCCAAGGTTTGGGAGCCTGTAACCTTTATCGAAGTCTAGATGCATTAGTGAGCTCAAACTCATGCATCCATGTTAGAATTGCCTAGGGGAGAGTCTACCTTACCCCATAAGGATCACTAGACACCTAGAGGAGGATTTCACCCTCTTTATTTTGTACAATTGTTGCTCCAACGTGTTATGTGATATCTCGCTGATTAAACTAACCTTTTGTTGTCTTCCCTTTTGCATTTCACAAACTCTAGAAAATAAGAGTCTTGACACTCTTTTAAGACAAGCCATCCTTCTAGATAGGCTATTACATGTTTGAATTTATGTTTATTGCATTTAAGTTGTAATTGCATATCATTTTAGGCTTACCCCGATTCAAATGGGACCCTATAGGCCATGTTTCATTTGCACCTTTACTTGTTTAATAAACGGCATCATGCATAAACCATGAGGGAATGCCGCATAGGGAATCCCATTATAGGACTATGCCCACCTCACTTCTCCGGTACATAACCCCATTTATAGGAGATTCATGTTTAAATTTCGCAAAACCGGATAGGGGCCTGTAGGGTAAGGTATTTGACCCAAATTGACGTGATTCGGATGGATAGACCCGCATATCAAACAACCAAGTAGCGCGGAAATCAGTCAGTTGCCAGGTCTGACTCTCTCACCAAGCGATCAATCAAGTGGGGACCTATCTCGACCAATTGGGGATTTTAAGGACATAGAGTCCGATGGGTATTTGGTAGAGCTTAATCCAACCTATGGGACCCTAGCTGTTCAGCAAAATTTTAAGATAGGAAATAAGGAATTTATCGCGGATTGGACTGAGGGAGGTATCTCGGTCTTCTTTTAACTTAATCGCGAGAAGGTACCGCAGCTGATATTTCCCGCTGTTTCCGGAAAGGTTGAAGTTCATCGTTTCACCGATTAAAGGAGTCCGTGGTACTCAGGGTCGCATCAATGAGAGTATAGATGTGAGGTTTTGTTTGATAGGTTTGCTACAAGGGATGGATTCACAAATACGCCAAAGATTTTTCGCTCAATTCCAAAACTGCCCGGAGCACAAAAGACCATGGGTATATGGATTTGTCATGCATGGGATCTACTTATCGCTTCCAAGAAGAGACGGAAAAATTGGTTTTAAGATCACTGCTTGATGAATGACCTATTCTATGGATTGGAAATCGACATGAGGCTCTATAGTACCGACCGTGATAGCGATATCTTCGTAGCTTGCACAAGTTGCCAAAAGGGGTGAAATTCTTCCATGGATCGAACCGGTTCTGCACATATGGGCTATGGAGCATTTCAAAGACAAGCCTCGCATTCCCGAGAGTTTGCCTCTAGTGGGATACAATTGGCTGATTACTCATTACAAGAGAGTGGATAGAGTGACCTACCGGAATGCGTAGCCAATGGGTGGATTTTCCGGACACGCCGCATCACAAGGTTAGATGGTCTTAGACTGGACGGACTGCCTCGAACCGCTTCGCACCAAATCCTGATTTTATACCGCTGTTAGAACTCAAGGTGTTATGAGCTACACTCCAAAGAGATTTTGAGACAAGCTAGGACGCTGCCTCAGGACCGGCTTCTACCGATTTGACCAACTTAACTATCATTTTGACAAGGGAATCTGTCCCGCTGAAATTCCAATGAAGGTACCCCACACGCAGTATGGGGAACGCTTGTCCAAGGACAAGGATATTGCTTACATTCCACAAATGTAAAACAGTTGGCTCAGGTCACACCTCAGCATGAAGACCGGCTTAGGAATCATAATGGAAGATACAAAATGCAAGAGGTACGCATCGATGAAGTCAAGAGAGATGAAGGACATTATATCGAGGCAAAGGATAGAGAGAATGTACAATTGAAGTAAATCAAGACAAGCAAAACAAGGATTTCAAACAAGAACAAGAAGATGTATGAGGAAATGCAAGAAAAGAACCAAGACTTGAAAAGAAATGCCAATTATATGACCAAGCTTTTATGAGGAACCCCCTACTCTAAAGAACCAAAAGATGTCAGATAGATAGGCTGAAAAATTCAATGGTTTTGTACAAGAACGCTTCTTCAAGAGATGATGTAGACTTTATGATGTTTTAGAATTTGCTAATGAAGAACCTTTTTCATCATTTCACAAGTGTCTGATTTCAGGTTTGATGAACGGGCCCCACCTTGAAAGTATTGCATCATGCTAGGCCTACCCTGGCACAAAAGGTTCCCCAGGACATGCATCCAAATTATATAAACAATCACTAACTTCGTTTCTTTTTCTTTTTTCTTTTAATTTCTGCAGCCCTTTGAAATAAGTTTCTAAAATATGTTTTTTTCCGTGTACATTTTAAAAATAGTTTCACGAGAAGCCCCATCAAGCACCCCGCTCTAAAAGTAAAAGCTCAAAGCAGCCCAGAACATGAGTTCCGCACCGTATGCCTGATAGGAATAAGCTTTGGTCACTTCACTGATTTTGCTGCCCTGAGCCCGCCCAGTGAAGTATTGGAAGGTTTAATGAGATGAACGCTGAGATGGTCGCATCAAAGGCATGATAATTGAACAAATTGGTGGCCAATGTAGTGGAGGTGGTACCGAATGATCATGAACACTTTGTTAGCATTCCCCGCTGACAAGTAATCCACCCCTTTCACCAATATTCAAACCACTCTTGTTCCACCTATTCTAACCTTCATGAGATTGCTTTCTCACCACCATAACACCGGTTTTCCATACACTCACCTTGACTATGTCTTACTGAGCCCAACCAAAAGGCAAACCCTCATACTCAACCCCAAATCACCTTAAACATACCTCCTGCCATACCAAGCCTCATCTTCATAACACTGGAACCCTTTAGTATGGGACATTGCTCTCAAGGAAGGCTAGATAGATGAGCTCATGCCAGCTACAACAAAGATCTGATGAAGAGATTAGACATGGCTTTGAGGAGTTTATAAGAAAGAACCAAGGTCTCGAACCCCATGGTGGATTGGATTACTATGACTGCGGCTATTTCCCGACCCAGCTACCTATGGGTTTCAAGACCCCAAGTTCAGCAAGTATGATGGTACTGGAACCCTAAGACGACCTTAAAATGTTTGCCAACAAGCTTGGTAAACCAGTTGGATGATGAGAATTTGCCTATGCTCTGCTCCCGAGAGCCTAGAAGGGATGCTTTGGATTGGTACTAACCTGAAATCTCAAGAGATCAAAACTTGGTTGGATTTGTCAACAGCTTTGTGAAACAAGTATGAGTTCAATTGTGAGTTACCACACTAACAACATTGGAAGGAATCAAGAGGAGACCCTCGAAGATCACAAGTCATATGCCGTTTAAGCGATGGAGAAAGTTATCGCTAAAGTTGAGCCTCCCATGACGTAAGAAGAGATTGTTCATATTTCATCAAGGCACATGACCCGCCTTTATTTTGAAGAGATTTTTCAATGACCGAGTTCTTTTGCTACAATTGTCAATAAGTTGAGGAGTATGATGAATTTGTTAAAGCTGGAAAATTGTCAATGTGGACCACTCAAACAAAGAATTGGAAACATTGTAAGGGCAAATGGTGGCTGGGAGGAAACTCCCATTTAAAAGAATGAAGGAGAAGCTACTTTTGTGGGATCAACCCACCTTTAGGCCTGTGCCCAGCTCTGAGTCACCCCACCAATCCAAACTCATACTTACCTTCATATCCCTACCATCACCTCTGCTTATCACACCGCCGCCTGCACCTCACCAAGCCTCCCTATTCATTTGGACCCCAACCTTGTTTCAACTTCCCAACCTATCTCCTACCCCCTCACAAAACTATGCTCCTAGACCTCTGCTCCACAAAATCCTGTCCAAAATTTTGAGCATAATGAAATGCAAAATCAAAAACCTTCGACTTTCACCATTTGGCTCTTCCCATTGACCACCTGTAATGAGGGGCAAGGTCACTGAAAATTAGCACTGTCCCTCCCAAACAGATCCTCAGGACCCCTGGTGGTATGATCCCCATGCTATTCAAGGCTACCATTCTGAAGCCCGGTCATTCGACGACATTAATTGTTGGGCCTTGAAGCATAGAATTCAAGACATGGTGGATGCCGGGGATATAGTTCCAAAAAGAAAGAATGAGCAAGGGTCAACGCCAATAGAAACCCTTCCTGAACACAAAGACGCCGTTAGAATGATCAGTGTGGGGGAGGAAATTGTTGACCATGCTCAGTTCATTAAAGAAGAAAATGAGGATGGTGGTGGGTCATTTAAGGAAAGGTCTGATGATGATATAGAGACAAGGTTATCTCAACTGTTTGTCGGGGTTATCTTTGATGCCGATCCTATGGAGAACGTGGAGTTTCCTTTGATTCCTCAAGAAGCCATATAAAATTGGGATACCAATTGTCTGTCTGCTCAGATGAGGTTTCGGTAAATCTCAGGGGATTGTCTTTAGAAAAATGAATCATGTTTTAATGACAATCATTTCTTCAAAAACAATGCACTTGTTATTTCACCTTTTTGCTTGTTTAAAATTATGCTTCCATGGTATTATCTGTTATCTTGCTTCTTTACCAAATGAAATGAAATTTCTCCTTTTGTCCTTCAGTTATGGTCCACTCATTTTATTTTTTGCACATTTACTTTATTTGCTCTTGGATGATCATGAATAAAAACCTTTGACCCTTGGACATCATCCTTTTGGAATTTGATGGACGAAAATTCCGATATCTCATGAACTTGGATATCATCATTTGTAAGATGATCGAAACACATCGAGATTGGCTTGAGAAACTACCCTTTGGCATATAGAGAATTGCAATCAGGATTTCTACCGGGCAACACCTTACTCTCTCATGTATGGGATGGAAGGATCACCGCTGAAGTTGAAATCCCATCTTTGTGCATTCTAATGGAAGCTCAATTGGAAGAAGCTGAATGGACCAAGCAACGCCAATGCAGCAACCTGCTTTCGATCGATGAAAGGAAATTGAATGCCATTTGTCATGGGCAATGTTACCAGCCAGAGGATGGCCTCGGCTTATAACAAGAAAGTTAGACCTCGCAGGTTCAAGTGGGGACAAGGTTTGAAACGAATCCTTCCGATACAAAAGAGGCTAAGGGGAAATTTGTTCAATTGGCAAGGGCCGCTCATTATTCAAAAGGTGCTACCTGAGGAACATTGGTTCTCATGGAGATGGACTGACAGACTTTTCCTCAACCAATCAATTCAAACATGTGTAAAAGATTTTCATATGATTGAGCAAAGTTTCTAGAAATGGTGCTTTAAAAGGTGGTCTGAAAAGTCGACATTCTTTTCCTTTCGCTTAAACACTTCAACCCCAGCTTTTATTTGAGCCCATAAAGAACAGGTTAATTATTTAGCAAACCCCTTGAGAATCACAAACCCCACACTCAAGCAATTTTGTATTTTGAAAAAAAAAAAAGAAAAAAAACATTTAAAAAAAAAAGGGACCAAACTGGGCAATTTTGTATTTAAAAAAAAAATTTTGCATTCAAGTTCTAAACCCGCCTCCCCTACACCACACTTAACCCCTTGCAAAACCTAGTGTTATAGACCCCACCTTTTGCAAAAAAATTTTGAAAGGAACTTTCAATCAAAAGGCAAATGATGCAAAAACATTCTATCTGAATTTTGTCAAGGGATTGTCTCAACCGATGCCACTATTTTAACAAACATGTTTAAATTGACAAATTGGGGTTTAAGTCTGTCCATTTCATTAGACTACCTATCACCGCCTTCAAACCAGAAGGGTACTAAGGCAAGTTTTGAGAAGCAACAAAGGTAAAACAGAAGGAAAAATTCATGGGACAAGGGAAGCCGCGGACTACGCTTATCGGTTTACCTTATATCAAGCACTCCTGCCGCTCGAATTCCAAGGAGATGATATCCAAGGGGCAAGTGCGACGCTTTTGTTTTAAATGGTTTTCCTGGACGCTTATTATTATTGATTTAAAATGCCATGTTTAGCATTCATTCTATGGTTGTAATGTCATTTTAAAATAAAATTGTTTCTTTGCACAAACTTTTACACATATTTTCATCAAAATGGCATTTTCATCAAAGGACAATCCTCTTAGATTATCATGAAGGTATGGGTGATATGGATTCAGAAGCAAGCGGAACGACAGAACAGATCTGCACTGGTCGAACAAAAGGAATTCAGTTGACACCGCTCACCGACGTCCAAGAACTCATGTTTACGGGCTATTTTGAGATAAAAGGAGAACGGTATGCGGGCCATCATTATTTCTTCACCATTTCTTTCTTTTGCGAGAAGCGTGGACAAGTGACTGATCGGTCAAGTCGAGGAGACCAGCTTCATTTTGAGTCATATCTAGACTATGTGATTAAATCATTTTGAAGATTGATTAATTGCAAAATTGAGGAAGGACAAGTGCCTTTTTGGAAAATTTGGGAAACGGGTTTTCATACGCACACTACTAGGTGTTATAACTCACAGCTCTTTTCAAATTCTTTCTTCTCAAACGGTAACGCCGATGTTCCAGCTCTGAGCAACCTGTCCCAGATGCCTCTGCAGCGATGTAGGAGTTGAAGGGGACCCATGGATCCGCTCTGATTTGCGCTTTATTCTATTCTTACTTTATTTTTTTTTTGTGTTTGATCTTGTGTTCTCGCTTTTTTAGACATAGGTTTAACTGCTAGAAATACTTTGATTCATTTTTTTGCATTTAATGTTTAAATTTGCCTTATGTGCTTATTTATGTTTGAAAAAAAAAAAAAATTCTAAATTGCACATTTGCCCCACAAATTGATTTGTTTTTCAAATTTGATTCAAAAAAGGGTGCAAATGTCCAATTTGGTTGCAATTGCTTTCATCCTTCTACAAATAAAGCCCGCAGGATGCTAAATATCCTTTTCCATCTTACTGAAATAATTGTTATGTGATTAAGACATTACGCTTTAGAAAGTATGTTTTGTAAAATAGGAAAATTATGCCTCAATTTTTTTCCTATTAAATGAGATTTCTTCTTTATTGATTTGACAAGAAAATGATTGATATTGTTGGCAAATGATCCTTTCAATTGATGTGAAAGAAAAAAAAAAAAAGGAAAGAAAAAAAAGAAAGAAAAAAAAGAGAGAGAGAGAAAAAAAAAAAAAAAAAAGAAGTCATTGTTCCTATCAATCACTTACTCTTTCAAGTCAAGAAAAGCAAAACGTAATGGCACCATTTCATCGAAAGAGTACATTACCTTGTGATTTTACACTTATCAAGTTTGAACAACTTGTGTTTTATTTTTCAAAGTCCGCAATCCAAGATTTATACTTTCATCTAGTCATTCGTGCTCAATCCCACCTAATAGTATGTTTAGTCATTCGTGCTCAGTCCAATCCCATCCTGAATCAGAGTTTAGTCAGTGCTTCGTCCAATCCCATCAATAGTATGGTTTAGTCATTCAGCTTGGGTCCAATCCCACCTAATAGCATTTTAAGACATTTTTGCTTTTTTTGATCATTCAGGCTTGGGTCCAACTTCAATCAATAGCATATTTGCATCTTCCCATCTAGTCATTCAGTTTTTGTACAATCCATCAATAGTCTAAATTTAAACACCTCTAGAAATTTCTCGGTTGTCGCTATCTCGACTCCTCGCCAAAAATTCCTTCTATCCCCCCCGCCTCCTAATTTCATATTGCTCACTCCTCGCCAGTAATTCCCTATCCCCCCCACTTCATTTAATGGTCGGGCTGCTTCACCTCGCCAGTGCACCTTCTATCCTCTCGCTTCAAATTAAATTTCTAAGTAGGTTCTACCACCTGTACTCCTTTCTTGACTGAATTTCAGAGGTTCAGCCTGGCTGGCACCTTTATTCTCGATTCACTACTATAGGAGGTCTTAGCTCTACCTGAATTTATTGGTCTTGGGCTCACTCCTCCCCTATCTCATCACCACCAGGAGTCTTGCCAGACCTTTATCTCTACTCTGGAATTACAGAGTTCAGCTTTCCACAGACCAGACCCTAATTTGTTTAGTCTCAGCCTCACTGGCACCTCTATCTCCTTGCCAAATTTAAATTTCGCCGGTGAGTTCAACCTCCTGCACCCTTCTATCCCCCCTTCTTCAAATTTAAATTTCTCACAGGAAGTCTCATTCTGCACCCTTTCTATCTCCGTTTGATATTTAAATTTCCTGTTTATGGAGTCTCAGCCTCCGCCGGCACCCTTCTATCTCCGTCTTGATATTTAAATTCCCTCATAGAGTCTCAGCCGAAGCACCCTTCTACCTCCCTTGCCTTGAATTTACAAGATTCAAGATTCATTTTATTATAGTTCATTTGCATTGAACCACGCTTGACCCTGATTCTCATGTCGAGATAATGAGGCAACTCTACACGAAGTTCGGGTCATTATGCTTATTTTAGTTTGAAAATTTCAATCTAATATTCCTCTGCTTACAATGGTTCGAGATACAACTGAGAAATTGTAGCATTTATGTTCACGTTTTGTCTAGAGTTTCTTCAAACTCCACAAAGAGCAAGTGTCAGACACCAAATTTTGACTATTTCATTTGTTTTCATATGTTTTATCTATTAATGTTTAGTTATTTATTTTGAATATTCTAATGCATTTTCCTCATTTTTGTAGGTTTTTCTTAAAAAAAAAAAAAAAAAAAAGAGGGAAAAAACGCACCGCTTACGCTGATAAGTCCGCTGTAATAGTCCGCTGAACCGATCGTGTTTAAAAAAAATGACGCCTGGATTCTTCCCGTAACTTGATCATCCTTTTCCAAATATTTTCGATGCTTGAACGATAAGAAACCTATTTAAACATTCCCCAACTCACCCCTAACCCTAACAACTCATCTAACGCTCAAAATTAGCTCACCTCATCCCAAGAACATCAAAACCCTTAGTTCTAGGTTTGGTGGCTATAAATAGCCTAGATTAGGGTTTAACAAAAGGTTGGAACTGAGAGAAAAAGAGGCAATTAGGAGAGCTTTGAGAGAGAAAAGCAGAGAAAACGGCTGGAATTGGAGAGGAAAAGGAAAAGAAAGAAGAAAAGAAAAGCTAGGGTTTGACACTTGGGAAGATTATTCTTGGAATTCTTTCTATTGTTTAAATTCAAAGCTTCGATTCAAAATATCCTTTTACCTATTTAATGCTTTTTGATCAAATTATTCTGAGATTCGACCTTTGGTGGAACCAAGGTCTTGAATGGTTTTTCTTTAGTTTGGGATATTTGATGATGATTATCACTGTTATATGAGCATGTTAGTTTATAAAGCCTTGGTAAGGCTAGTAGATTTGTTTTACGCTTAAAATCGACATTTGATGCTTCGTGATGATGTCGTTGTGATTCCCCGAAATTTCTGAAAAATGTTCTTCACGCTTGAAGATGTGAAGAAACGCGACCACTTGCGCTGATGACTTCGCTGAACGGTCCGCCGCTTCCTCTTGAATGTTTGAAGTTGTGAAGAAACGCGACTTTCGCGGACTACTTCAGCCGACATCCACGCTCGCTTTGAATACTTGAAGATGTGAAGAAACGCTGGTTTGTTACGCAGCCACCGCGAATAACTCGCTTAACCTAACAGCTTCTTTCCTTCCTTTCTTGTCTATTTGATGATGTCGATGTTTAAGATTTGCCTTCTTCGGTTTTAGTTTGTTTTGACATGATCTCAATGTTTGTGTTTGATGTTTTAAATAGATCCCTGCTCTAAAGATTTGTTTGTGATGTTGTTCAAAACCGAAGCAATCTTCCCGATGTTTTGAAGATGGAAGAGACGCGATGGTTACTGGCTGAGTCCGCTGCTTTCCATCCGCTTCCTCGGTCTTTGATTTTGCCCGTAACGCTGACCGTTGTGCTGATCTCGTCTCAGCTTTTGATCCGCTGTAACCTCTCGCTTTCTCGTATTGTTGATATTTCCTCTTTTGTTCCGTAATCTTACTCTATTCCTAGTATTATCTGCTTGCTTTAATCTGCTTAGATACCCTTTCTTTGAATTTTGATTTATTTTCCTTAAATTGGTACCTTGATCCCTTTGTTGACATTGAGTCTTAGATAACCATTCCCATCATCTAAGGATTCAATTAAGGCCTCACATCAAGGGATGGTAACTTTCCTATTATGCTTATTATGTGTTTTTGCATGATTTTGCATGTTTTAAATTAAGTTTTCCTTTCTTTATTCATGTCTAGTCTTTATTTATGTTATTTAAATTTTGAGTAAATCATTTGGAGGCCTTTGGATGTTGTAATAGATAGGTTTAATTTGGCAAAAGTGTATTTATTCTAGAAAATGTAATAGTTAGATTATTATTTCAATTTTTTCCTTAGAATGTATTTAGGTTCCCAATGTAATAATTAGGTTTTATATGCTTATTTTGCATGCTTGCATGATTATGTGTTTATTTGCTTCCTAGGGCCTTGCATCTAGACATTATGCCTATGTGTTATGTGTTTATGTGTTTTATGTGTTTATTTGCTTTATTATCATGTCTACATGTTTATTGTGTAAATATATTGACGCCACCACACCAGTCCAACGCTAGTTGTGGCCTTCCTCTCGATTTCTCACTAATCCAATGTTAGTGAGAACTTTTGACGAGGGCTAGTCCAATGCTAGACCCTTAAACGCCGCTCATGCATTAGATACAAATTTCACACACTTTTCACTTTAGAGTTTCTTTCCCATTTTGCATGTCACTATTCTCCCATCCCGTATGTAAACATCTCATTTAGTTTTCTTTTTAGATTAGTGCATTTAAGGCATTACCCTTTGAATTAGGGAAAAGAGCTTAGTATGGCTTCCTAGCCTTAGCACGCTTTTATTTCCTTCTATGAAAAGGAAGATTCAAAGTCACTTAATTTAGTCCCCGCACCCATTATGTTGCATTATCCCTCTTTAGGACATACACGCATTATTTTAAAGGCTATCAAATTCATTCTTTAAAATCAACTTTCTTCTTCATGTTTTAGCAATTCAAAGTCAAAAACTTTTTTAAAATTGCATCTTTTGAAATTCAACTCTTGCACTTAAATTGACCTTTCAAAAATCCATTTCTTTTCTCTTACTTTATAAAATTGCATTTTGAAAACCCTATTTTTGTTCATTCGAACTCATCATTTGCATTTTTCGTGACCTCCTCGAGGATCAAAATTGGATGACACAACTAATGTGATCAATTCCAATCAAACCTCAAGGAGACATTTTGCCCCTCGATCCAACATTAGGTCTAGTTTTGCATCCATATAGACAACATCCAAATGTGATAAATTTTAAAGTTAGAATTAGGAAATTTTCAACTAAATCTTGCAACTAGCTTTGCTAGGTTAGAAGGGTGTAGATCTAGTAACATCAATCTTTGCCTTCCCTTCTTTCAATCGGACCCCAACCTTTTTTCTCTAGTTTTCAAAGACCCTGAGTCGTCAAAAGGGTTTTCTTTTGTTTATTTCATTAAATCAAAACTTTTGGGTGACTTGGTACACCTAAACTCCATACCAAGTGGCACTCCAAACTTTTCTAAAACCCTTTCTAGACTCTTTTTTTGGTCCAAACCGTCAGATTTTATAGTCCCATGACTTCTCCTTTTCTTTTTTCAAAATCAAATCTTTCCTTTTCCACTAAAACAACATTTTCATCTCAAAAA